>BCHH01000022.1:77704-352382 GCA_001599595.1 Beverwykella pulmonaria | reverse complement strand
GGCGTAGTACGTGCAAGATTTATGCCAAACGAAACGAAAACTACGACTCACAAATCGATTACGTTCGTACGTATCACGTGACCGAAGAATTCACGTACTACGAATACGTACTACGTGCGGTTGGCTACGCTGGTTAAAATGCCACAACGATAGTGACGCCACGAGTTACAATCCACTCGACAATGAGCAGCCACTGCCAGTCGTGGATCGATTGTTTGTCGTTAGGTGGTGTGAATGTTGCAGCGGTAATCAGCCCTGGAAAGGGCCCGCAAAGATGTTTCCCGCGTTGAGGATTGAGATGCACGTTGCGATCGCTTTTCGCATGTAGAAGTGTGAAATGATGTAGAGAGAGTCTGGATAAAATGGGCCTCCACGATCCCTGGGAATAAGCACACGACGACGAGCCTGAATTGAACGAACATTGACAAGCTTTAGGATCACGTCTTGACATTGCGAGGTCCCGGCGGCGATCTTGTGCCACAGTCATCTCGTACAGTAGGTAAAAAGGGGTTTTGTAGTAGGTGGAAAGCAATAATGAGAATTCACACAATCAGTGATCAAAGGGAATATAAGTCAAGCTGGTGTTCTCAGGCACCTAGCGTGAAGCGGATGCGTCCAATGGTGGGACGAATGTTCTCTATGCCCTAGACATTCCCCAGAATATATGCAACTCCGGAATGCAGAAGTGTATGTTACGAATCAATAAATGTGGAGCGAAATTTGACGTTGAGTTGTTCAAAATTTGGTGGAGGCGGTTTGAGGCCGCGCGAGTCCGGATAGTGTCACGTTTGCCGTACATATTTGTGATTGGTGAACAATTTAGCGCTTTTTACTAACGAATAAGGTTGGAGTAGTTGCAGAAACACTTGTTCAAACTCAGTCCACATCTCTGTGATCCCTCACTTGCCCATAACTTTATAGCAACTATCCCATACGGACTTGCCTTCATCCATTCCCTCCACCAAGTCTGGGGATGCAAGTCAACGCCCTGCAGAGCATAGTAGATCGGATTTGGCCTCTCTCTTCGGGGGTTCAAGATGTCGAAGCTGATGAGAAGTTATCAAAAAGATATAATGTCTGCCCTCTTCTAGCGCCTGTAACCCTTTCAATTGCGACAGCTCCGTCAACTATATCGCAATCCAATTTCTTAGTTCCTGGCTCGTCAGTATCGATGTTGTCAAGGGCCTCGTCGTTCCTGACCACACCGGAGAAGGTACCTTCCTAACGCAAGAAGAGCAAGTGTACATTATTAAAGGCTTCGCAAAATCCGTCGACAACAGGATCTCCATTATCGCGGGCATCAACACTAAAGAAGCCGAAGTGGTAGCGCTCGAGGTTCAAAGAGCGAAAGCTGCTAGTGCACAGACTGGGTTGCCGTAGCCAAGTTATGGATGGCTTCGATTCGGATACTAGGCCAGTTCGCCACAAGATCGATACAAGAGTGTATATGAGTAGTCTGGGCTTCCACTCGTTTTTTTCCTCAATATCCCGATGACACGAAGGCTACATAATCTCCTGAAACGCTTCTTGATATCACGTGCCAGCAAGGTACTTATCTGAAGTCTCTTTTCGCCGAATTCTTGCACGGAATTAAGATGACCAAGATATAGATGACGTTATTCGGGATTCACTCTGAAGACTGTGGAAATCCCGTGCCGTTGGTCGTAACCGTACCCGATTGACGGACTAGACTTTTACCCTCACGTGATAGCTAGCTCTGAATCGGCCTAGTGCAACTCCTCCTCTTTATTTCACATTCTACACGAATCGGGATGATATTGACTGATAGAAATGTCGTCTATTTCTTTGAAATATTCCGCATGAGCAGTAACAATTGCTTGTGTGGTAGGAGAAACTTGGACGATAGTGACGGTTTACTAGCTATAGATCTGCGAACCATGGCTCATGACGTGCAACAAAGCTCTCCCAAGTAGTAGGAGATTCTATCATCTGGGACAAAGTCCACTTCAATCCCTCTCCACCACCAGGACCGTAGTAATCCGACTCACTCGCAACATTAGCCTCCATTAATAATTCCTTCTGTTCTTTTAACATTGTGCTTTCAGAAACACCATCATGTTGCTCATCGAACACAACTTTCGTGCCCGTCACTCTAGTCCAAGTGTCACAAATTTCTTTCGGCGTATAAAACCGCGAGGAAGCTGTCAGATTTGTATGATTGTACTTGTCCGGATCCTCAAGGACAGGCTAAATATACTTCCCCGTATCTTCGATATCAACTAGTGGAATAAATGAAGCAAAAGTGGCTGTTGGCCAAGGTTTCCCCATTGTGTAGCTTCCGTCGTCTGCTTTCTTTGGCTTCATGATGTGGACGAAATTTTGCATGAACCATCCTGGCATGTAGAAAACAGCTTGGATTGGCAGGGTACGGATGTAATCTTCGACATCGGCTTTACTGTCGAAATGTGCAACACCTATACGTGGAAGAGATGACCAGATCAAGAGTGAAGCTCCAGCATCAACAGCAGCGTCGGCGATTGCTTTACCTTGTGCCACTTCAACGGCAGCACTTGCTTTCTCCCAGTCTAACGACGTGTCAGCGGCCAGAGTGGCTGAGATGGGTAAGTGACTTACAGTTGGTGACAGCAAACACAGTGTGCGAACCTTCTGTCGCACTCTTGAGGGATGAGGGTTCATCGAGATCCGCCTGGTGCTGGAAGTTAACAATCTTGTTCAACTTGGAACGCTACGTTGTGTTGTAGGTCATACCTCTATCATCTCAACACCTTGCTCCGCAAGTGTGCGAGCACTGGGCTTTGAACCATTCCGTGTTACACCGCGGACCTTGTATACCCTCGAAAATCGAGGATCATTGAGGAGGTACTGGATCAGGGCTCCACCTTGTTACCCGGTTGCCCCATACATGGTGAAGATCTTGCTCATATTTGGAGGGCTTTGAAATAAGAGTTCAAAAGTACCTTCGGATTCTAATGTGCGGGAATGGGTCATTATCAAAACATTTAGAATGCTCATAGTTGCCCATAAGCCTTCACGGACGATTTCGCGGACGAATTGAGAGCAACGAGAGCAATGAGATGCTCTTGCATAGCTATATTCTATACCTAAAACTGTGCCTATACCTAGTCGTGTTCAATTTGCACATTCTCTATTTGTTAGCATTGATTTACGGACGATTGACGCGGACGAGACGAGAAATACCTCGAAGTAGTCATTACCAATACACTAATTTGGCGATAAGACGCCAACAGTTGAAACATGAGACGTCGGGAAGGATTTATAATGTCATTTTACTGAACCATTGGGTCGGGCAAGATTTAAAGAGAAGATGAAAAAAGATCGGACGAATTTCGGTAAGCGAAGGCTCCACACTACAAAGGGCAAGGCTCGGTGCAAAAGCATTCCGTGGGTAATTCTGCCGCTTTTCAGTAGCTAGTTCAGCCAATGGGAACATCTCGCTTAGAGGGCGGTGAGAGAACTTCAAAACTTCAACCTCTGCCAAATTGTGAGATTTATCAATTCAACTCACATCATGCCCACACCACCCACCCATCCACGCCCTAAAGGCGCTAAAGATTATCCTAATGAGCTTCGTAGTGCCGTAATTACTCTTAGAAAAATCGCCGAATTTTCCTATGCAGATATTGAGGCTAGAACTGGCGTTGAAGCTTCACGCGCGTGCCGTATTTACAATGACGCAAAACAACAAGCCAACGACAAGGATTTACTATCTCTACTGCGTACAACCACGACTACAAACCGCCTAGGGAAGAAGCCAAAGGTTAAAGATGGGAGCGATCTATCGCGTCAGATTTGCAAGGAGATAATGGACTATAGAAACTACCCACAAGTTGACGCTGTGAGCGACCTACTTAAGGCTGAGGGCGTCACCCTAGGACAACAGCAGATTGAGAATATTACTTACAAGCACAGAGATCCTGATTACAACTACGAAATCATACGCTAAGTACGTACTTATAAACCTGCCCTCAAACCTGAGCACCTTAATTTACGCATAGATTTGTCAGATGTAAGGGCTATATGGGGGTTTATGGAATAGTATTTCCATAACCCCCAAGTAGACAAAGCATCAGATGGACGGGTATTAGTCGTGGTATTGGGCGCAATGTGCGTAAATGGGCCTGCAACGGATCAACGAAATAGGACTAAGCGCATGGGGTTAAGCGAGAAATAAAACCCAGCCGAGAACACGATGGCTGGGGCGCGACACGACAATCAATCAATCAATTCATCAATACTCATCATTCTTTCATCTCACAACGTGACCACATTATTCTTGTAGCCGAAATAGTGCTACAATCTGACAAGATTACTCGTACTAGCTTATAGCTTAGTGTATCCTCCTTCTGCGCATTGTCTTTGTCTTGTATAATAAGACTAGCAAGCACTTTGGAGGACGCAACAACCAGGGTGGGAAGGCCAAGTGCTCTGCTCCTTAAGGAGCTGACGCCAACAAGTTTGCTATTTATAAAGACCCACCTTCATTTAAGCTTATAATTTGTGCCGCTACTTCAACTAATACCTCTGTAGACTACAAACAGCCCTGTCTTGTGTGGGTAAAGGATACAGAGAAGGAGAAGCAGGAGCTTCAAAAAAAGGTAGTTGCTGCAAATAAGGAGGATTTACTCTACGTTCAAGAGCAACAGCGTTGAGCTTAGGAGCCTAGCACAGAGGAGTACAAGAAGCTTCAAGAAATTAACACAAACATCGCAAACAACAACGCTAAGTTAAGACACCAAGGGAGAGGCGTACCTAAAGGTTTTAGGCATAAAATAAAGCCTGCGCAAGTCTTCAAACACAAGCCATTTACGTACGCTGAAAACAAGGGCATGAACGCTATTTAGTACACAGAAAACATACTCAAGCTACACATTTTTAAGTACTACAAGGCTATACAAACTAACAATCCTGGCGCAGAGATCTACTTGATTAAAGACAACGTTCAATTACATCACTTAGCTTGTTGTTATCTACGCCATGAGATCGCAAAGGATAATATAATCTTTGCTCCACACCCTCTATTTTCGCCAGATCTCCACCTAATTGAGCGCTGCTTTGGCAGGCTAGAGGGCTTCTTAGATAGCTTTGAAATTAAGTCAGCCTCAAAGGAGAGCAAAAAGATCGCTCAAGATGAGGTTGTTCGCATCTGGCAAGAGGATCCTGAGATGGCTGAGTATATGAGACAAAAACTCCACCCATTGTACTTTGTAAAGATTGCAAAGCTCTGCATCAAACATGAGGGCAATAACAACTTTACAGCATAGTCGTGGCGCCAAATTTGAGCCAATTTGGGCCAAAATCCGATTTATTTTGGCTGTTTTACGATGTGCTTCAATTTTGATGTTCTCGCACGTGATTGCTTTTGCAACGAGCCGCGCCCTTTGTAGTGTATCCACTGTAGGTATCCGCATCCCATTTCATCAAATTTACAGCTCATTGCTTACACAGAAATTTATGGAAATTCTATACAGTAATCCTTACAGAAGAGTTGGACACACTATAGTCGGGTTTCAGAGGCTGTATTGGAAGTATTATGTTTGGCCGAGTCGATGCGGTCTCGCTCAGTAGAGAACCAACCTCGGAACAAATCGAACCTAGCAGATTGGCAGGACCCAATTCTGCGGTGTCATTTGTGTGCCATCTCTCCCATTTCGCAAATTTCATGGGATTTGGAGATTTTTGACAGCGTCACATATCTGTCAATAGAGTTACAGCACTGAATCCTTCGTGTTTGGTCACACTATTTTGAAAAATTGCTTTTATCTAATCCATACGTTGACCAGAGATGAGAGGCAATAGCATAGGCCCTTATGTTCTTGGCTACTTTAAGCATATATCACCCAAGTCTCACAGAACCGTAGGCTTTGCTTTGCTAACTGGAGACGGCGATCCAGAAACAATTCTTCTCTCTTCCATCCACACCCATTCTATTGCTTTAAATTCAAACACTCTACTCTCCGCCAAATAGCCCGAAGGAAAGCACTGAAGTCTGCGTGCATGCGTCGATCGGCACTCCGAAAACATAGAAATCGCCATGAGACAGTGTCAGCTTCTAGCCGTACCATTGTTATTGTTTCAAGCTCTTCCCTGTAGCGTAAGTTGCCTCCAGTTTTAGCCCCCAATGTTACGGTAACTAATACTTAATAACAGTAGGCTTTTATTTCACAGAGCGCTAGAGATTCTAATTCTTGCTAGTCCTTCACATCCATAGCCTATAAAGTGTATGAAGAGCTTGGCCTGGAGAAGAAAGTCGAAGCATGTCAAGGCAAGCTGGATATGGACGGGCAGGAGCTGTGCTACTATACATTGTCGACAAGAATTATTCAATGATGCTAAGAAAAAGCCGGTGTTTGCTCGATCATTCTGGATTCGACTCTATTCTTCTACACGCTTTCACAAACTTTGTCATCCTTACTCTCTAAGTACCTACTGTTCGTACCCATACAAGTGATATTCAGTTTAGAACCGTATCCTAGGAGGAAATTGGTCAGCAAATCACTATTCTTGCGGTGTGTCATCACGGGTCTATGGAGAAAAATGGAAGAAATACATATGCAATCTCCGAGGTGAGGCTAAGGCAATTCATCCCTAATAATTGCTCAGCTAATTTTCTTTGGTTCCGTGCATCTTTGGATTCATGGGGTGAGCTCTACATAGACAGCCGAGCTGGGAAAAGTTGATTTCTCGTATTATTCCCTTCGGACGTTAATGTTGTGCCCGAGACAGATATGCTCCTACTTTGACATGCTTATCCATTCACAGATTCCTTGGCCCACAATGAGCGAGACCTGCCTAACTGAGGCCTCACACGAGCCGCCACTCTCCATGAGCGACTTCGTCAAAGACCGAAGTTTCCTACAGAATTGATTCCTCGATCACAGACCCGATAATGTTTTCCATCTCATGAGGAAAATAAGACTTTGTTAGGATCATTGCTGACCTGCGAAGCAGAGTGCGACGATCAACGTGTTGGCCCCTCGACACAAGGCCAATCTCCGTACCCCGCACATCTTTCGAGGCATTAACATGCATATCAACGGCAGCGACCAGTACCCCCGGAATGTCTCGTTCTCCAGTCGTCGATCCTCAAATCGAAGATTTATCTCATCACTTGCCGATCCTGCCCACCTCTCAATCGAAGCTCGGTTTCCACAAGACTATGATATAATCTGCAGCAGGGACATTCCCATGAATCTCAGATTTAAGAGGTGCTCTGCATATCACTAAAAAAGCTTCTAGGTGCTGCTCGTTGGATATGCGGATATCTCCACACAGACTGCTGCTATGGCCAAGTGTGGTTCTGGATGATTCAAAGTCTGAGCAACATTAACTACCAGGTCAGTGGTACAGAGCACGCTGTAGGGGCTGATAAATACGTGGATGCTGAGCTGTGGGAGGGAAAGCCGTTGTCGATGTAGGTGATATCGAGTTTCAAGTCCTGCAATGTGGAGAGAAGGTATAGATTAGAAATTTCGATGGGATTTTCAATGCGAAGTTCTAAGGGTATGTTCCTACGCCGCTACTTGGTTGTACCGGTATACAGGTCTCTCGGTTAGAATTGTGCTAACACGTGAGCAGGGAACACCAGGCTCGCTCAACTCTGCGTCCCTGTTCGAAGGAGTCGGAAGCGAGAAGGATGCAAGCCCACTGGCTAGTAGGCTCAATTTCTCGCATCGGATCGTTCCTGTCACATCAGTTCCAATCCGACTCGCCCAGTCAGCCACATTAGCAGATATAGTGTTCCAGCTTCGCCGCCTTCAAGTTATGCTTCAGCCATCTTGACCCCGGGGATAATGGGCTCAGGCGGAAAGAGGCCATAATTATAGGGCTATGTGCATGAAGAAAGACGGAGTGCATCAGATGCGGTACGCTTGCGACTAGACGGGAAAAGTGGCCATGACAATACGTCGGAAGCTTGAAGTTTGGAAGGGGCGGTCAGGAACGTGTCAGGCAAATGAAGTTAGCGTTTGATTAGATAAGGCAATTTGCCCTCTTCGGACACATCGCCCTTCCCTTCCACGTGCCGACCTCCTTGCACACCGGGTCCGTGACCCATCCATCACGATTCTATCTCCCACCGCATCCCTTAGACCAGCCGCACAACGCCACTCGTAAGAAACATGCCAAGCCTAGCATCTACCAGAGCATGTACGAGAGCACGCACGAGCGTCTAAGTGGACCAACGTGGTATGTCTGCCAACCTGCATACAGCGTGCTAACGCAGCCTCTGGCCCCACCGCAATGCTTCCTGGTATCTTGGTCAACTCCAACTGCATTTAACTCTAGCTTCATGACTCACGTTCCTCGCCTAAGAGCTTTCATACACGGTAGATTCCGTTCATCGGGCGAATACGAAGCGTAGACCTCCGGAGCAATCGGAGGGCTTGTCGTAGCGAAGAACGAGCCTCCGAACAGTGACAACACGAGTCTAGAAAGAGCGCCGTCTTGCGGGAATTCGGGCCTACGCGCCTTGAAGTATCCACTTGAAATACCCAAGGGCGCTGACGGAGCTTACGCGTGAGTAAGCCACGCAGCCATGTTGCGCATATGGTAAGTACTGTACCCTGAGCAGACGCTACCATATTTTGCTGGGCAGCCGTATGTCTCGCAACCGGCGCCGATTTCAAGAGCTGATGATGGATCAGGTCCAGTCGCATTTGAGGATTCGATTTCCATACCAGAAAATGGGAAACCTCGCGTTGATCATGTTGCTCAAAATAAATCGGTAATCTCATTCCATTGGCCAAATGGTAAGCGTTAGTACTCCCAGGGATTTTGCATAATCTGAGACTGATCAATCGGTCGAGACAAGCATCCCCAAGCATGTCCTACACGTACAGGTCACCGCCTATTTGATGCCCAGCTTATGTTCCGGCAGTAGTCCATATTCAAGTAGGTGACTACAACTCGATATCTCCAACTAATCCTACGCTAGTGGCTTCCAGAATACTAGGTTACATTCCATGCCGTGTCAGACAGTGTTATTCACTGGATGCCAAACGTTGGGCCCTTAGCTCCCATGCGGCCTTATATGTAGTGGAATGTAGACTGCAGCTCCGCAGGTGTTCTAAGCGACTTGTATACCACGACATGAGACTGGAGATCATCCGGCTAGTGCATCTTGAAATATCTACGCGGTTGAATTCGTGCAAGGCTCGTCCCGATACCGCTTGTTTTCCGCCTTGAACTAATGAAAGGAGGGCGGCAGAACCAGATTGAAGGGAACCATCAGCCACTGTGGCCTTCCACACGACTAATTAGGGCAAACCACGAGGTGAAAATGGCGACAAGGGTGAGGATAAGAAATTAGTGGGACTGACGCCTTGTTTCGCACAATGGCCACGCAGAAGTTTACGAGGGACCGGGGTTCATGATCCAGTTCACGGGTCTGCTGGGTGGGGCCTGCTTGGTGGGGCCTGTAACTGGGTCCTCGGGTTTCCTTGAGGCAGGGCAATTTTTGGACCCTCTTGTTGTGACCCGATAGATCATATCTCTGATATACAAACGAAGTCGATTGTTCGAATTCCGTATGATGACAATCGTATCAGCTCCAAGTGATCATTTTCTAGCTCCGCGGCTCTGCGGAGCTGGAGGATACCACGCGATCCATGAACGCCCCACCATTCTCTACTCGTGGCGATCCGGCGTGGACAACTGGGGTTTCGATCCTTATGGCTTGAAAAGCGGCGTGCTAAGGGGCGATTGTCGGCCGGGGCGGACACTCCCGGGCTGTATTCGAATTATTGTCAGGGATCAATTCGATTCGATGACGAATCACACTAGGCCCCTCTTGACCGGAGACCGGAGCTCGGACATCTCAGCTGGACGACATCAAGTTCACTCGCTATCGATACGACCTATTCCATAGACACGGCATTCTCTGAGTTACACCACAGCGTGGAGCGCGACTGATGCATCAGAAGGCTGTGCCCTGCGTACCACCATCCCTGTGACCTGCCGTGCGGCCCCCAATCTCTACCAACATCACATATCTTATCACCTCATGACCCTTCTCTAACCAAGACAATTGGCAATCGGGCGCTGACTCGGATCCCAACTGTTTTGGGTTTGCACATCTATTGAAATTAACAACATATGGCTGATGCCCGTCCTGGCGGGTATTGCTCTGACATGACCTCCAGGGCCAGTCGATGCCTAAACCAACAACCCCAAAAGCCGACACTGACATTCTGTGCAGAACAGGTGCTTGAAATATGCACGTACGAGTATGGTGAGTTTCAACGCCCTGTAGAAGTTATTCCACGAATTACATTGTCGCGCCTATTATCGTAATAGGTGACAGTGATCTAACCCAAGATTGTGGCCTCATGAACTAGGGACTAGGGTTAGAGATGCAGGAACAACTCGTCGTTGCACACCACTAACACTAAGCCCCAGTAAAAGTAGGCTATCACACGTCGGAGACCAGTTCGAAGCCCCCATTGGAAGGCTAGGAAGTCAGACGGTCTTCAAAGACTTCTCATGAACCCAAGGCTCTCGCTTCACTGCCGTATTGCGATTGTAAAGTTTCAACTTCCATCTTTGGTCTGACAATCTATGTGTCTATGCTTCTCTGCGTCTCTGCCCCGTTGACCTGGTCACCGTACTGGCTGGCGGGCTCGCTACCAAATTATTATCACTGTTATTATCTCCGACTTCAGCATAACCATGGGCATGGGCACCTTATAGCCTTGGCATTCCTTTCGCTCACGAGGCCATGCATATTCTGGTCCGTGTCGGATCTGGTCAAAATCGACCACCAAGCCAGCGCCATCCAGCCAAAGGTACACCATTTCCTCATGTGCCTAGACAAAAGTCGGATGCAGTTCAAGGGCGCTTCTGCAAAGCGACTCAACGCCATCCGCGGTTCCATCCCGCACGGTCGGACAAGCATGAACAACATGCATGAACAGCCCTAATGGGGCTAAAACTTAGCCATGAAGTCGACTGAGCCTCGAGGCTGCCAGGTACACAGCCATCATCCAATCGCTCGGCTTTTCAACTGAGGGATGCTGCCGGACAGCTTATTTTTAGGCATCCGTTTCTGGTATCAAACATCACAAACTTAGCTTTAAGCGTACTCCTGACATTTCGGCAACCATGACAAGAGGTTCTCACATCTCTCTTCCTGTTAGAAGGAGTGACCCCCAAGCTGGACTCGACCCCCGCTCCAAGGCGGACCATCTGATCTATCTTGATCCGTGTTGAGGGCATACCCTCACCTCTTCCATGGCGCTCAGCAGACACTGAACCCTTGCTCCTTCCTTCCGGCCTACTGCATTCAATAGTGTAGAATTCCGCCACGGTAAGCCTCTCCGCGGCTTTCTCGCACCCTCAACGCCTCAAACCAATGTCACGATCCCCAAATCTCCACATACTCCCCTTGCTCAAGGACCTCTCACTCGTGTTCGAGTCAATGGACTTCGAGAGCCAACCTACCTCTAGGGAAAGACGGGATGACTATGCAGCAGGGCGTTTCTTAGCTCTATTGCAAACTTCAAGAGTGTGGTGCCGACTACGGACGAGCTCAGTGAACGCTGCCTAAGGAAGATGTTGGAGCCTTCGGAAAACATATATAAACCTATGTTTTTTGTCATTTTAAGATTCACAGAGCTACTATCGAGCATCTGTTCAGCTCCTCTCCTTCTCTTGCTCTCTTTATCACAGTATATTTTGCATTTTTGCTGCCAATAACACAAGAATGAAGTCCTTCATTGCTCTTGGAGCTACCCTACTGGGGCTCTGTGCTGCTCCCGCCCTTGGGGCAGTTCCTGCCCTTCGAGGTGAACTTATTTCTCGCCCTGTGAAAGGGCGGACCGAACTACTGGATCTTGCTGTCGAGAAACGTCAGACTGCGTGTACCAATGGACCGACTTCACGAAACTGCTGGTCCGCTGGATTTGACATCAACACCGACATGTATACTTCCTGGCCCACCGGGAAAATTGTTGATGTAAGTCCTTCAATGGATATGGATGAATATTAAAACCAACACTACGCAGTATGACTTGTCCATTAAGAATACAACTTGTGACCCTGATGGACACGGTGCGAGAGTCTGCTTGCTTATCAACAACAAATATCCGGGTCCTGTCATTACCGCAAACTGGGGTATGTATATCTCGAGAACTTCTAGGTTGTATCAGTCTAACAAGTCAATCAGGGGATACTCTACGAATTACTGTGCGGAACATGATGCAGCACAATGGTACCTCTATTCATTGGCATGGATTTCGACAACTGAATTCGAACACTGAAGATGGCGTGAATGGAATCACTGAATGTCAGTTCTGAGCTTCTACTCCAATGATTCTCAAAAGACCTTCGCTGATATTGTCAAATAGGCGCTCTTGCCCCAGGAGACGCCAAGACTTACCTGTTCAAGGCCACAGAATACGGTACTTCGTGGTATCATTCTCATTTCTCAGGCCAATACGGAGACGGTGTTATTGGGACTATTCAAATCAACGGACCGGCAACTGCCAACTATGATATTGATCTTGGAACTTATACGCTTTCGGACTGGTAAGCCAAGTGCTAAATTAAAAGCAGTACCTGCGGCTAATCTTGTTCCAGGTACTACATGACCGCATTCCAAGCTGGCATCCGTGCTTTCAATAACGGCCTAGGTGGGCCACCACCAACCGGTGACAACATTCTTATCAACGGTACCAACAAAAACGCCCAAGGCGGTGGAGCGTACAATAAAGTTACCTTGACTCCTGGAAAGTCCCACCGTCTTCGCCTTATCAACACTGCCATTGATGCAAGTATGCGCGTGACTCTTGATGGTCATACTTTCACGGTCATTGCAAACGACTTCGTTCCTGTAATTCCATACACGACCGACTACCTCCAAGTTGGCATCGGTATGTTCGATCTCCTAATTACACCAAATGCAAAATATTGATGGAATCCAGGTCAACGATATGATGTAATCATCAATGCGAATCAGACAGCGGGCAACTATTGGTTCCGCGCCGACGCAGAGCCTAATTGCCAGAGCGCGAACAACGGCGTCGGACGTTCCATTTTCACCTACCAAGGTGTCACTGTTGCCGATCCCACCACGACTCCCGCCGCGAATCCGCCTACTGGATGCAACAATCCCGCCAGCGTCCCAAAGATCGCGAAGACTGTGCCAAGCTCCCAGTTTTCCAGTCAGGCACAGAATCTTCCAGTTGGCTTCGGCCCGGTCAATTCCAATGGCCAAAATGTTGTGCTGTGGACTATCAACGGCACTTCGATGGTCATCAACCCTGGAAAACCTACTCTTGCTTACCTTGCTGAGGGCAATACGAGCTACCCTCAGTCCTATAACCTTGTCGAAGTTTCTTCGGCTGCTCAAGTATGATCTCAGCTCTCTCCGTAGTTCCCTTCAATACTGACACATCATCATAGTGGGCATATTGGGTCATTCAGCAAGCCCCTGGTGCTCCTCCGATTGCCCATCCCATTCACTTGCACGGTCATGACATGTACGTTCTCGGCACGGGAGCTGGTCAATTCGCCGACAACGATGTCGCCAATATCGCAACTTTGAAGTTTACGAACCCTCCCCGCCGCGATGTCGCCTTCCTCCCTGGTGGAGGCTGGCTCGTGATCGCTTACCCCACTGACAACCCAGGAGCTTGGCTGGTAAGTCGAGAAACCCTATCCTCATGATCATTACGCTCGATGCTAATGAAAGATATAGATGCACTGCCATATTGCATTCCACGTTTCTATGGGACTGAGTACCCAGTTCTTGGAGCGCAAAGCCGAGATCAAGAAGCCAGTTCCAAACTCAGAGTGGTTTAACACTTGTACGAACTGGAACAACTATCAACGCAACAAGCCCATCTATCCTCAAGATGACTCTGGCTTGAAGAAGAGATGGCCTCCTGTCGTGGGCGGCATGGGTGTGGAGATCTAAACAACATCACTCCGATCATGCAACCCTTTACCGACCTAGGATGAAAGGCGAATCGGCGGCGAATTGTGTAGCTCCGAACATACAGAAGAGTTTTCTCTGGTACATACTTGGTATTTCCTTTGTTTCCAGTCCTTCTTTCCTGTTTTCACTTAAGCTTCACTTCTCAAGTTGATACTTTTGCCCCTTTTTCTCCTCGTGTCATGGCCCCAGCACATGTAAATACAAAACCGCTTCACGATTTTTTTATGAATATATTTATTATCTGGTGATTGGGATAAAATACCGTTACTCTTTTTGAACACGAAGACCTGGAAGGATGCTTGTGGCTTACCGGGACAGAGAGTGCCAACCAACCAAATGCCGCGTGCAATTTGCCGGTGTAGGTGTGGACGCCTGGTGCGGGGAAGTCTCGCCAAAACACCATGTTTGGACCCTGCCATGACTAGCGAAAATCACCAGATCTTACTCTATGTTCCAGGCCCGCAGCTTGGTGCATCGCAGTCCAATATATCCACTCCAATCACTGAGAAGGATAGTCTTGGTCGGCGAACCACTGCTCGTGCCATTCTCATGGGACGCAGTGCAGCCTTCATGGGGAGTTGGGATGCGGTGGCACTAGAGGAATGGAGGCGAAAGACCTCGGACAGGGGAGCTGTTCGCCCCGCATAGAGAGGGGGACCTTCATCTTACTTGGCCTTATATGTGGAGGATTGGAGCTTGGTGGGGACATTATAAACAGGGACCTCGCTGAGTAGGATCGAAGCTTACTTGAATTGTTTCATCGCTTTGTCAATCATCTAGATGAGAGATTCAGTGCTTGATTGTCGCTATCTCTGACTTCGTAACCAATACACCGACTTTACTTCGTATTCACTGCGACTAGGCCTAGTGGAATTCATATAGAAAAATGGCGACGACAACCGAGACGACAAGCACGACAGGACCGACGACCATCAGAGAGGTCAATGGAAATGACCATATTGAGAAAGCAACTCCACTTACGCATACGACGACGAACATTTCCCTTTCTCCAGAGCTATTTGAGAAGGTGGCCCACTCTTCCCATGCAACAATGGCTGTGTAAGAATAATTTACTTACAGATTTTGTAGCTTTACCTAGGTGCGAAGACTCCTCATGCGGTTGACCATGCAACTCGATACGCAAATGCTACGCCTCTTGGTTTCTTAGGGTAAATCAGACTACCTGGTTTTGAGAAACGGTGGTTCTGACATGGACTAGATTCGTTATCTCCACATTCACTTTTAGCATGGTGCTGATGGGTTGGGGAGGAGCATCTGGGTTGCCTGCCGTGGCGTAAGTCCTTGCTTTCTTCGACTCGAGTCCATCACTTCCTGCACGTAATAAACCAAGTCTCCAAGCTGATCGTTTCTCAGAGGGATATTCTTCTTTACTGGCCCTGTCCTCCTCCTTCTTAGCACAATCTTCCTCTGGATCCAAGCGCAATTCTTCCCCATGATGGTCTGCGGCCTGTTCTGCGTCTTCTGGCTGTCTTTCGGACTCCTCCAACTACCCACCCTCGGTCTTGCCACTGCATACTCAGCGACTGGCAGCGCTGCTGAAGGGGCTATAAGCAAGGAAATGAACGCGGTTATCGCGCTGTACTTGATTGTCTGGGGTTTCGCGCTGGGTACTTTCTGGCTGTTTACAATCAGGATTAACGCGGTTTTCGCGGGAATATTTGGTTTTGTGACGATTGGGGCCTGGGTATTGAGTGGGGCGTATTGGAAACTAAGTCAGCATAAGTTTGACGAAGCGTTGAGGTTGCAGAAGGTATGTGGTGTTCAATCATTAATGTGGAGGTGGGAAGAAAATGACTGGATAAAAGCTGACTTGTGAGTGGTGTTAGGCTGGAGGAGCTTTGTTGTTTATTGTGGCAATGCTGGGATGGTATATGACTATTGTAATTATGGCTGCTGAGATGCGGTGGACGCTCAGTCTGCCAGTGGGAGACTTGAGCCATTACTGGAGGGGGACTGATGTTGAGTTGGCTGCTATGGAGAATGAGAAGAAGGATTAGGACGAAGACATGTACACCCAATCTTTTGGAAGGGCTTTCGTTTCGCTGGTATCGCGTTTGATCTTGGTGAGAAGGACTGGTGTGGTGCGGTGGAAAGCGTGAAGCATCGGGAGACGAAATGCGAGACTCGTTCTGGAGGCTTGCAGCTAATTAATTAATTCAGACTAAAATGCTTGGGTTCCCGATCCAGGCTCTTGGGACGGGGAATTGGGTATCTGAGAAGATCCCTGTGGCCTGCCTTTAGTTTGATAGATCTTGTTGGTTAAGGCAAAGATTATACAGATGCACGCACTTTTGTCACGTGTCCTATGTGTTCCACACTGCTTATTCTAGTTAATTCCCCTGATATGGACATATGTAGTCTTCATGGGAGCTATCAGCTTTTCACGGCATTCATAATCCTTGAATACACACCGATCCTTGGGATGATTGACTACCTCCATCATACGTGACAACTTCCATAGCCTGGCAACTCTTCTATGCCGTGTCATGCACTTATTGCTCCTTTCAAGAGACTACATGTCTAGGGCGTTGGCATCATGCTTCTAAGAAAGAAATTACGCTCAATATCCTTTTTCGGTCATCTTACCTAAGAGAACTTTAGCTCGATAGGCTGGGATTGATGATCCTCTAGTCATGGACGCAGGTAAGTTAAGGGCGAACAAGTACGTTGAAGTGCTCCAAAATACGTGTACAAAACGGCAGCTTCCACTCAAGACTTTTCTTCTCAAAAAATTGAGACTATCCTTTCACACAGCCTATCACAACTTTTTGGCAACACCTCGTGCGAAATTGGGTGCTGTGTAAATATCTTGGCGTCCGGAAATACAACTTCCCCTCTAACCTGCACCATTCCTGTGACACTCAATCATGAACATTCCACGAACCGCATCCATTCCATCTCGCATCTGCATCTTCATCTCACGCAACGGCGATCATCCCTCGCTATACCCGCTAAGCTACAGCTCCCACGACCATGGTAACGGGATTCGATGCAGAGGTTGGCCCCAAAGTGCTGAACCGTGAATTCAGGACGGCGTCGCTCATTTGTCGCAATCTCAGCCTGAACATCCCTCCCCTGGCCTATGCTTTCTAAGCGGCTTATTTAACGCGTTTTTGTGGACAATGGCCTTTTCAAGCGCTGTAGGACAAGGATAGCCCTATATGCCATGGCATTGTAAACATCTAGCGGTTGACTTTTTCCGTGATGAGTCGTTGGGCCAAGCCACCAGCTTGACATCCGCCTAACTCTACCGCACTCCAAACCACAACGAGATAACTAGCGCCCAAATCGTGCGTCCGACCGTGATTCCGAGTACACGCGAGTCCCGTGGTGGCCCAGGCGGCGTCTATTTTGTGGAGGCGAGATGGTAACCCCAGACTTTTGTGGAGAGGCCGGCCGACCCTTTCCTGAACGAGGACGTGATATCTGGGGGGACAGAGAGCAATACTTATAAGGCTTGCATCACCCATCTTCCCCCCCGAGCCGTTTCCTTGCTCGCTATACTTTGTTGTTCTTTATTCTTCGGATGTGTACTTTCCTTGGTAGGCAACCCCATCAGCAACATGGATACCAAATCAAGCACGACGCAAGTAGATGCGATCGAGAGCGCAAACAACTCGGATACCGACGTGCATCAGGACCAGCATCACCTTGGAAAGGTAAACAGCGCAAATGAAGAAATCATCCAGCATCTCCAGACGACAGGTGAGGAGGTGGGCATGACGTTTCGCAGTATCATGGCTGCAGTTGTAGGTCTCCCGTCATTTTGTGTAATTTTCCAACCACGCTAACCTTTTCATAGACCATGGGCATGTGTTACAACGCATACTTGTTCACGCTCCTCATTCCACCTGCGATTCTGACCTTCATCAACGCTGACCTCGGACCCGACCCTCGATACACCTGGATCACTATCTCATGGAACCTCGGAGGCGCTATGTTTGTCACCATTGGTGGACGTCTATCAGATATCTTCGGTAGAAGGTGGTTTTTCATTGCTGGCTCTGTTACTCTCATTATTGGAAGCATCGTATCAGCAACCGGACAGTCGATCGGCCAGATGATTGCCGGTGGAGCCATTTTTGGCGCTGGTTCAGGGTTTCTCGAAATGGCTTTTGGTGCCGTTCAGGTAAGTCCCTAGTCTCTTCTAACACCCACTTAGTTTAACAATTTCTAGGAAATTGTGCCTAGCAAGTATCGCCACGTCACCATTGGTCTCTTCGATGCCGCCTCGGTCATTGCTCAAATCATGCCCCTCGTATCCTGGATCATCATCAAGAAAACCGGTAATTGGCGCAACTGCTACTACGTGATGATCGGGTTTCAAGTCATTAACCTAGTTCTCCTTTGCATCTTCTATCACCCTCCTGGGTTTGCGGAGAAAAAGGCCCAACACGGAAAGACACGACTGCAGTTACTGCGAGACTTCGACTGGTTAGGGCTGTTCCTCTTCATCGCTGGCTGCACGCTTTTTATCGTCGGCGTCAGCTGGGGAGGTACACTTCATCCTTGGATCAGCGGTGCCACGCTTGGTCCGATCATTGTTGGACTTTTGACCCTACTTGGTCTAGGTTTTTATGAGGCATACGCGCCTATCAAGGAGCCACTCTTCCCACCCCGTTTGTTCAGGGCTATGAGACAGTAAGTCTACAATTACAGTTTTCGAAAATATTAGCTAACACTCCCAGATTCACAGTTCCCATGCTTGTAATGGCAATCGGCGGCATGCAATACTACTCGAACGCTACTCTCTGGAATCGACTATCCCAGCTTCTCTATGCGGGTGATGAGGTCTCTAAGGGTCTGTACGGAGAGGTCTTGCCACTCGGATCTGTTAGTAAGTTACGCCACATATCTTCCGTTTGGCCAAGAGCATTTAGTCTAACAGCATATAGTCGGTGGTATTGTTGTAGCCTTCAGTAAAAAGATTGGACATCAACGTTGGCAAGTTCTGTTCGCTATCGCCCTTCAAACCGCCTGCGTAGGAGCATTATCTACTGCTACATTAGATAACCCAGTCAAATCCATTATCCTCACATTCTTCGTTTCTCTCTGCACATCAATCAACCTACTTAACGGTATGGTGCTGGTTGGCTTTGGTATTGTCTACCAGGAGGATATGTAAGTAGATCACTTATCTTCATTGTTCTACCACCTAATGAACATCCAGTGGCACCGCAGCCGGACTGGCTGGAACATCGCGTTTGCTCGCCGGTGCCGTCGCCACCGCAATCTTCAGCAACGTTACCAACAACAAATACGCTGAGGCCCTCACCGGGGCTGTCCGCTCCAACGTCGCTAGCTTCAATCTCGATGCTGTAACGCTCACCAAACTAATCACCGCTGCTAAGCTCAACACTGCAGCAGCGTTCAAAGCCGTCCCCGGTATCACCCCAGAGATTCAGGCAGCAGCCAAGCTAGGAAACAAGCAAGCGTATCTCACCGGAGCACATTTATCGTACCAGGTAGCGCTAGCTTTTGGTCTTTGCGGTGTCATTGCGGCGTTTTTCTTGTCAAGTGTGGATGAGCGAAAGTATACAAGGAAGACTGTTGCAGTGCAGGGTGGTGATAGGAAGGCGCTTGAGGAGAAGAAGAAGCTGCATGGGACCGCTTGAGCGTTTAATAATATCTCAAATAACAGAGTCGGTGTGGCTATATGCATGGAGAGCAAATCTATATCTTTCTCGAGACAAGTTTGCAATTCTAAACGTTCTTCATGATGGATGTCGAACTCGCTCATACCTATAAAACGACAAGCCGAGATTTTCCAAGTTCTGGCAGTCGATCAAACAAGTTCGGAACCTCCGATACACAATCAGTCGACCTCGCCAAGGACGACTCATTCACATCTTCCCTCTTCCCTCTTCCCTCTTCCATGGCCTGTTAATCAAATACCTAGGATGATAATAAATCCCAAACAAGAAGCTAGCCCCCAGTTATTTGCCTCGGCTAATAACCCCGCAATCAGAGCTGTACCTAGCTGGATTCACCCCACTTCGTCCCAATATCAATTTCTAACGTCAGCACCAAAGATGCAGAGCTTCCGCTTGCTGCTCGCTTTGTATTGTCCTATCTAGTATACGTTATCAATCGTCGTTTAAGCATGGTGATGTGAAGGATCTGCGTCTTTGGGAGATGATAAAGTACGAGCCGGCGAACCCGATTGGGGTTTGACCGGCCCTAGAGGTGCTCAGGGTACTCGGGGTGCAGATGCCCTAAGACATATTGCGGTGAGAGGATTAGTAACAATGAATATGTATGAAGGACATAAAGGCCCTACGTAACTAGGCAATCCATGGCTTGCCTGATGGTATGGAGGTCACACGTGTCATCGTCGTCAACTTGGGTGTAGTAAGCTGTTGGTTTTCGGCGTTGCGTTTCATACGGCTCCATAAGAACGACTCGTCAATTCGATTCATCTTTAATTGCCTAGGTAACTCCGACCACAATTTCTAAACTTTCATTCTCTTTCTTTGACTTTCTGAGTCTTTGTCAGTCCCCACCTTCTCCTGGATTTGCTACTCTACCGTTCCCGTTTGAACTACAGAGTTTTTTTTCTCCATTCCCCACAGCAATGGCATCCATTCCTGTTGCTAAAGAGGTCGCAAAGGAAGCCATAAATGGCAGTAACGCTACAAACGGTCACGCAGTGCAACAGTACGACGTCATCATCATTGGAGCGGGATTCTCTGGAATCGCAAACTTACACCGTCTGAGAGGCGATGGGTTGAAGTGCCATGTATTTGAAGCTGGTATGTATAAATGATGTTCGTTGAGAAAACTCATGTCTCTCGGTGGAGGTGGAAGAGGCTGTCAACACTGTGTAATGCATATAACGGATGCCCACATACTACTTAAAACGAGTCTCCTTCTGCTACCGCACTCAGCTGATCACTCCCGATCACACCATATCCTATGTAAAGCACAGAGCTAACTCATCTAATCCCCCAGGCTCCGACTTCGGCGGCGTCTGGTACTGGAACCGGTACCCTGGCGCGCGCGTCGACTCAGAAACGCCCTTCTACCAACTCAACATCCCCGCTGTATACAACACATGGAACTTCTCCTCGCGATTCCCCGACCATGTCGAGCTGCGAAAGTACATGGCGCACGTAGACTCTGTCCTCGGGCTACGAAAAGATGTTTCGTTCAACACGCGCGTGAATTCCGCGACATGGAACGCTGCGGCCTCAGAATGGGAAATTGGGACTGATACGGGCGTCAAGGCCAGGGCGAAATGGTTGGTTCTTGCTACAGGGCTGTTGCATAGAACTCATTTCCCTGAGTTTCCGGGACTGGGGGATTTTAAAGGGATCGTGCACCATTCTGGCGCATGGCCTGAAGATATTAGCGTCAAGGGGAAGAAAGTAGCCGTAATCGGTGCAGGCGCTACATCCGTCCAGATCGTACAAGAACTCGCAAAAGAAGCAGAACAACTCACTATGTTGATGCGGCGCCCCTCATACTGCATCCCCATGCACCAGCGGACGTGGACAGCGGAAGAACAAACCGCATGGAAGGGGTACTATCCCTCCTTATTTGCAGCAGGTCGCAATTCCGCTGTTGGCTTTCCAACCCTTCGCTCAGATAAACGTGTTCAGGACGTCACTCCCGAGGAGAGGGAGAAGAACTTCGAAGACCTGTGGAAAACAGGCGGTTTCCAGTTCCTACTCAGGAATTATAACAACGTTATGCTGGATAAAGAGGCCAACGCCGCGGTGTACGAGTTCTGGAAAAAGAAAGTAAGGGAGCGGTTGACAGATCCGAAGAAGCAGAAATTAATGGCGCCGGACGAAGCACCGTATTATTTCGGGACGAAGAGGACGCCGCTCGAGAATGATTACTATGATGTGCTGAACCAGACAAACGTCGACATCGTCGATTTGACCGCAAACCCACTAAAGACCTTCACGCAAACCGGGATTCAGCTCGAGGGCGAAGAGAAAGAGAGAGAATTTGACGTCGTGGTCCTAGCAACCGGTTTCGACTCCTTCACTGGCTCGCTCACACACATGGGCCTGAAAAACAAGGACGGCATCGACATCAAAGATGTATGGGCCGACGGCGTGAAAACTTACCTTGGAATGATGATGCACGGGTTCCCGAACGCGTTCATAGTATACTCGCCGCAAGCACCTACTGCGTTGTCGAACGGACCCACTATATTGGAGACACAGACGGATTTGATTTGCGATACAATTAATATGTTAATAAAGCAGGGGGCGAAGAGTATCGAGGCAACAACGGAAGCAGAAAGAGAGTGGAGGGACGAAATGGATGCTATGATACAGTGAGTGGACCCTTTTACGTCTTGATGTTGGCGGGAGTGGGTTGAGGATAGTGCTGACGCATGAACAGACACACACTTTACCCCTTCACAAATTCGTGGTGGAACGGATCGAATATCCCTGGTAAAAAGACGCAGAATATGACGTACATTGGCGGCATCGACAACTATGAGGCACAATGTCGGGAGAAGATGGCAGGGTGGAAGGGGTTCGATGTTGTTACGGCATAGACATCAGCACAGGGGAGGGGCTTCGAAATGTATATATGACGCGGTTAGATGCGAAACTTTCAATGCATTGTTGACAATATTTGGTGAAAATTTAGACCTCCACTGAAGTCAGCAACATCTCGTTTCTATTATGCGTAAAGATGACTGGGATCATGTGGAAAAGCTTCAGATATAGTTTTACGTGTAGATGTATACAAGTGGAAGGAACTTCCTTCTACGCTATGCCATGATAAGGGTATATACACCCCGGAGTTGACATAAGTACCCTCCGTGCTATATAGAGTAAGAAGACAATCGATGCCGAAGCAAAACGCCGGCTGATACTCCCTAAGCCTATCTTGGTGCCCCATGAACATTCGAAATGCAGAAATGTCTGAGAGGAGAAAGCTGACAAGGAAACAGAAACTGAGGTGTAAAACTGTGCCTCAAAAAAGATCTCCGAAACTCAGTCAGGCTAGACTCAAGTTGGGGGGGGCGGGAGGGGGGGGATTCACCAGCCCATGACCTTATATTCAATTTTCCTCTTCCTCCTCTTCCTCCTCCTCCTCCTGCTCCTGGGCCGCCTTCTTGTTCTTCCTCTTCTTCGGCACCTTCTCGCCAGTATCCTTCTTCTTCTTCTTCCGCTCGACCTGGTCGCCAACCCGCTCCCGCTCGCCAGCACCCTCCTCATGTAAATCTTTCTCGAGAGTTTTGAACTCCTCGCTCTCGACATCCATGCCAACCAATTCCTCCAGCAATTTGATCTCGCGGGCCCAGATGCTCTTATCCTCGATCTTCTTCCCATCTTTGATCACATCAATGGGAGTCTCGAGGACCATTGGTAGACCGTGGAGACGCTCATCATTGACAAGGTTGTGGAAGCTGCGTAAGCCAAGGTAGCCAGTGCCGATGCGGGCATGTAGATCGCGATGCGAAGCGAGGGGCGCTTTTGAGTCGTTGATATGGAGGGCTTTGAGGTACTTCAAGCCGATGACCTTGTCGAAGTCCTTCATCGTCGCAGCGTAAGCGTCTGGGGTACGGACATCATAGCCTGCGGCGAAGATGTGGCAAGTATCAATGCAGACGCCAATGCGATCCTTGTTCTCAACGAGATCAATGATATCGGCAATGTCTTTGAACGTTCCGCCTATGGTATTGCCCAGAGATGCCATGGTCTCCAGAACAGGAATGACCTCACCGGTGGCAGGGTCCTTGTGAGCTCGATTAATATTCTCGGCGATGACCTTGATGCCGTCTTCCCGTGTTGACGCGTTCGAATTTCCCGGATGGAAGTTGTACAGCTTGATGCCGAGAGTATGGCACCGTGTGAGATCATCGAAGAACGAGTCGTAGGCCTGTTTCTTGCGAGTAGCATCCGGATGGGCGAGATTCACGAGATAGGATCCGTGAGGTAGGCAGCACGATTTAGTGTCGATGCCGTGCTTTTTGCAGCCTTCGAGGAAGAGGGTCGCGAGGGTAGGGTCGAGTGGGGGATTTTCCCACTTGCGCTGGTTCTTGAGGAAGAGGGCAAATGCGTTCGCGCTGTTATATAAGTTAGCATATATATCTGCAATGGTACTTGTGGACAAATGATGAAGTTGAGCGGGGACAAGAGGGCTATGGTTGGAAATCTTATTTGGACAAGCGGACGTCTGCAAATTTAAACAATTATATAGCACCAGATGTTCCAACGAGACAATGAGAGGATGGAAGCAAATACGTACCCAATATGCAGGAGGTTGGGGATAGCATTATGCACACCTAATTTACATCCCATGGACTATTAGCCAATTTTGCTTCAAATGGTTAGGAAGGGAGTCATGGTCAATACGTACCTCCAGCGGTGCTGACATGTGCGCCGACACATAACTTACTGTCAACTGTTCGCTCCTCAAGCGGTGTTAGATCCACCCCCTTCTTCTGGCGCTTGGCCGGAATCTTCTTCACGACTGTTTCACGATTCTCGCTCTCCTCAACCTTGGCCTTCTTCGTATCTCGCTTCTTGGGCTTAGGGGTCGCATCATTGTCTTCGTCTTTGGCGGCAGCCTTGCGCTTCTTGCCCTGACCATTGATCTTGGGCGTGACTTGAGGTGAAACTGGGCCTTGTAGGTCATTGGGACGCGGCGAAAGCGACGATTCGGACTTCATCACAGGAATCTTTGGCGGCATTGGGAGGATTAGCGGCGGGAGAGGATCGCGACAAGTGTGTGGCGGGAGGGAGGTGTAATTTCGAACGAGGTATGAAGGCGACAGACGCGTATTCACGCTCGTCGAAGCTAAGAAGAGGTGAGAGCGACCTGGGATAGATGAGCGGTGTGCGAGAGGAGAAGACCTCAGGGTAGGAGCTCTAAACTCACCTGTCACACAAATGCACGGCGTTGGGACGGTTGGCGCGTCACGGTGGTACTGCGGAAAAGAAGTTGCTGGTCGCAACCGATGAAGAAAGAAGGAGAAGAAGAAGCCGTGCTTATATAGACCTTCCCTGGACTGTTGTGACGCTCCGGGTTGTGCACTACCCCCACAGCTGTAGTGATAACAACCGGATGGCAGGTTTAGAGTCGCGGTTGGCGGCAAGGAGAGGTAGGGGTCGGCCGGGAAACGGGGGAAAGGGCGGCGTAGGAAAAAAGGAACAGGGCTATAGGATGAAAGAACAGCGAGCCGCATGCAGCATCTATAGCACGTATATATCGTTCAATTCGTCTTTAGGTGAGGGATAAGCTCGAGGTGGGAATCTTGCACGGCTCGTCTCATGCACGCGTCAAATCGCCGACGCCGTGTCACGTGTCTGCCCCACTAAAATTTGAACACCAAAATCTCTACCTAATTAGTCCTCCCACCAAGGGCCAGCAACCACCACACCACACCCCCGGCCCTTCCCTCCCTAGTCCACCACCACAATGCCAAAAGCCAAGCGGAAAGCCTCCTCTGGAGCCCCAGGCTCATCGCCCTACGCCAAACCCACCCAAAAAACGGCTGCCGCGCACTCCATCTTCAAAATGAACACGGATCTCGGCCAGCACATCCTCAAGAACCCCGGCGTCGCCAGCGCCATCGTGTCCAAAGCGTCCTTGAAGCAATCCGACCACGTCCTCGAAGTCGGTCCGGGAACAGGCAATCTCACAGTCCTGATCTTGAAAGCCGCGAAAGCGGTCACAGCAGTAGAAATGGATCCGCGCATGGCCGCCGAGCTGACAAAACGGGTACAAGGCACTCCCGAAGCAAAACGACTCAAAGTCCTGCTCGGCGACGTGATAAAGACCGAGCTACCCTACTTCGACGTGTGCATCTCCAACACGCCCTACCAGATTTCCTCTCCGCTCGTCTTCAAGCTCCTCTCGCTCCCGCACCCGCCTCGGTGCTGCATCCTCATGTTCCAGCGCGAATTCGCCATGCGGCTGTTCGCGAAACCCGGCGAAAAGCTCTACTCCCGCCTCTCCGTCAACGTACAGATGTGGGCCAAAGTCTCGCACGTCATGAAAGTCGGGCGGAACAACTTCAACCCGCCACCACAGGTCGAGTCCAACGTCGTGCGCATCGAGCCGAAGAATCCAAGACCGCAGATTAGCTACGAGGAGTGGGACGGGCTGCTCAGGATTTGCTTTGTGCGGAAGAATAGGACGCTCAGAGCGGCGTTTTTGGGAACAAGTGCGGTGGTCGAGTTGTTAGCGGGGAATTATAGGCTGTGGTGTGCGCAGAACGATATACAGGTTGATGATTCGCCTGCGACAGGCGAGGAGGAGGAGGCGGCGGATGTCATGGACGTCGACCATGCAGTGCAAGAGGAGGAAGACGCATGGAACGGGTTCTCCGATGCCGATGACAACGACGAGGACGACCTCCCAGATTTTTTCAAGCAAGAGCAAGCCAAGGTTTTGGTAAAGGGGGCGAACCGCAAGAAGAAGGGTCGCGTGTCAGAGCTCGTGCGAGAGAAGATACGGAAGGTGCTGGAGGACGTGACGGAGCTGGCAGACAAGCGGGCTAGACTGTGCGATGAGGGTGATTTCTTGAAAATGTTGTATGCGTTCAATCAGGAAGGCATACACTTTAACTAAGACGGTGGAAAGGGAAGACGCCACATGCATTTCAAGGAGTTCTATGACTTGGGCTTTAAAGAGAGTGACGGCGTTGAGGTATACCAAAAATTACATCCAATTGGTGTATGTCTATAGGGGGATATGAAATGAAGTCGACAGTTGCATCAGAAACACTAGAAGAACTTTTTTTCCATCTATATCGCCTCTTCGAATTGTCTGACCAGTAGTCCCTTCTTTTGCAAATGCTCTTTGACCTCCTTGACCGTATACTCCTGTCTATGGAACATGCCCGCACCCAGCGCTGCATCCGTCGCCGTCTCATCGAACACCTCTCTAAAGTGGTCCGGGATCCCCGCGCCACTACTCGCAATGACTGGGATCTTGATAGCTGCTTTCACGTCGTTGATCAGCTCGAGATCGAATCCGCTGTTCGACCCATCTTTGTCGATGCAGTTGAGCAGAATCTCCCCAGCGCCCATGGCCTCGACTGCTGTGACCAGCTGTCGGACGTCAAAGTCCCTCCCCTCGCGTCCGCCTTTGATGGTGCACTGGTACCAGCAGTACTCCTCGCCTTTAGGACCTAATGTTCTTGTCTTGACGGTGTGGTGGGGTGTGGCGTCGGGAGAGGAGACGTAGACACGTCGAGGATCGACGCTGATGACCACTGCTTGGTTTCCATATGCGGCGGAAATGGACTCGATGGCCGTGGTTCCTGACAGTCTTTTCCCGCTTGCGTAGTACTCCTCGGCTGCGGTAACTGCGTCGGAGCCGATGCTGACTTTGTCTGCGCCGGACTTGAAATACATGGTGGCAATATCCAGGGCGGAGATCTTGGTGGCGTCCGTGTCTACCGTGTCCCTGATGCCTCCTCCTATGGTCAGAGGTACAAAGACGGTTTCGCTCGTCCGCCGGAGGATTTCCAGCATCGGCGTGTCGGCGATGGGGCAGTTGCGGAAGGATGTGATGTTGAGGAAGGTGATCTCGTCGGCGCCTTGCTCGTAGTACTTCTTCGCCATGTCCACGGGCTTGCCTAGATTTCGTACGGAGCCGCCAGTGGATACGCCGTCCTTTTCTCGCACGTCGTATTGGTCGCCCTTTGTGACTACCAGATCGCCCTGGTCGTTTGTGCGTACGTCGAGACATGCGATGACTCTCCTCGTCAGTCCCTCTTTGGTGGACACGGCAGACGGCTTCTCCGCCAGTTTCTGGCTTATGTTTCCGTCCAAGAACGCTTTGATGACCCTCAATCCTGCGGCTCCGCTCTTCTCCGGGTGGAACTGGGTCGCAAACACATTGTCCCTCGCCACCGCGCCGACAAACACCTCGTTTCCATATGTCGCCGTCGCCACGGTCCAGGAATCCTTCTCGAGCTCGCCCTCGGTGTATCGCGCCGCATACGAGTGCACGTAGTAGTACTTGGAGCTGGGCCGTAGTCCGTACAGACTCTCTTCGGTGACGCCCCCCTTGCGCGACGTGGTCGCCGAGTTCCATCCAATATGCGGCACGCTCTTGTCCTCGTCGCTGAACTTCTGCAGCCGCGAGGGAATGAGCCCTAGGCCCTTGACCTCGGGGTCTTCCTCGGAGCCTTCAAACAGTGCCTGCAGTCCAACGCATATGCCCATGAACGGCTTCCCGGCCTTGATGTGTTCGCGGATCGGCTCGATGTAGCCTGCCTTGTCGAGTTGGGAGAGGCAGTGGCCAAAGTGGCCGACGCCGGGAATGATTAGTTTCTAGGGCGGCGACTAAATCAGCGCGTGTCAATTGGTGTCGCAGCGCGATTTGGCAAGGGAATTGCACCTCTGCGGAGGGGACATCGGCGGGCGACTTGACCCATTCTACCGTGTACCCGACCTTCTCGATGGCATTGACGAGGGAGCGCACGTTGCCGGCGACATAATCCAGGAGGTGGACGGCAGGCATAGTGGATTAGAAAAAGGGGGGGGGGGGGGGGGGGGGGGGGATGGTAAAGGAGGGCGTTGGAGTGAATAGTAGAGTGAGTGAAAGGAACGAGTCATTCAGTGAGCGAACTTTTTGTTTGGACCCCGCCATCGGAGGGGCAGCAGAAGGGAAAAGGCGCGCTAATTCTCTAGCGCGCCAAGGCCAAAAATGTTCACCGAAAGCCCGAGCTCTTGCGTTCGCACCTCGATGCTCGACACAATTACACCCCTCACCACACTATACCACTCCAGTTGCGACAATGACCCGGAAGCTCAAGTATCACGAGCAGAAGCTCCTCAAAAAGGTTGATTTCACCACCTACAAGAGCGACGGAAACCACAGAGACGCCGCCGTGATCCGGAGATACGCCATACAGAAGCCCGATGACTACCGCAAGCAAGTAAATATCCTCCGACGATACGCTATCCGCTAACAGTCGTAGGTACAACACAATATGCGGCTCTTTGCGGCAGCTAGCCCATAAACTCTCCAATCTAGACCCCGCCGATCCTTTCCGTCGCAAGCACGAGGAGCTCATGCTGGAGAAGCTATTCGACATGGGAATAGTAGGGACCGGTGGAGGAGGAAAAGGCACCTTGAGCAGTGTAGAGCATAAAGTCACCGGTAAGCACGTCGTTACGCGCGACGCTTCCCGACTGACCATACCTTGCAGTGTCTGCATTTGCGCGAAGGAGACTTCCCGTGGTCATGACCCGCCTGCGCATGGCCGACACAGTGCAAGCCGCGACCAAGATGATCGAGCAGGGGCACGTCAGAGTGGGAACAGAAGTGGTGACCGACACGGCATTTTTAGTCACGAGGAACATGGAAGACTTTGTGACGTGGGTGGACTCGTCCAAGATTAAGAGGAATATCCTCAAGTACCGCGACAAGCTGGACGACTTCGATCTAGAGATGATGTAGTGGCCTGGCTGGGAATAGAGATAGCATAGGACGGCGTTGCAGGATTATGGCATGTATCGGCGCTGGCAATTTCAATTCAACAGAATCACCAAATTTGGTGATTTATCGACTGTCCCCGCCGCTTTTTCCTGAAAAACTGCATCTCTTCACTTACACTAGGACAGATGACTGATTGTTGCTCGAGATCAAGAGCATCATTTCAAGTCTATGCTACCCCTGCTCTTCTGCGAGACGGCCTATGCGCGGGCAGGACAATGTCCTAGCTGAAGCGGTACCTTCTGCTTAATTCCAATGGCTCCACCCTCGTACGGACTGAGCAGGCGGCTACATACCCAACTGAGGCTGTGTACAGAACTTGGAAACATACAGCTCTGGCGGCACATTCACCGCCTGGATAGCATCACGATGCTAGCACCGCCACCACTGCCACAGTTCTCTAGATTTCGGAGCCGACCGGTCAAACTTCCCAAGGCCCAATGAGCGACGCTGCATGTGACAGATCCTGCACGATTCGAAAAAGAGTACGGAATGCGAGCTACGAGGCTGCGCGATGATATGAATTATCTCAGTTAATTGGCTTGCCACCATACGCTACATGAACCCCCATGTTCGTTTTCCTCCCTACTCCACAGTGGGCTGAGTTCCACCCCGCATCATGTAACGGTGAATCAAAGGGTTGAACTGAGATACTCTTCAATGTAAATACTTAAATGCGCCTGCTTTCTTCCACACATTCTTCGACCTTGAGTTATCCTACGCACTTATATTGTTAACCACACAGGCTGATCTCTCGATATGTCGTTTGTTCATGACACTGGTCTTACCGAACTTCATTCGGGCTTGGGGCCCAATGGTGAGCGTCCAAAAGCAAAGTAGGTAATCCAACACATGGTTTCAATTTATCTTCTCACCCTATCAGTATCGTCTTCATCCATGGCTTGAACGGCCATCCACTAGAAACATGGTCTGCCAAATACAAGTCTGCAAGCCATGAACTAGAAGAGAGACGTCCCTCCGAATCTTCCATGTCCCCTCCCCCTCCGGTCCGCAAAGGCTCCAAATTCAATATCAACAAGATTCTTAAACACACCAAAACCAGTACCTCCATGGGTCTCGAGCGCAGCGTTTCAAATGCCCCATCATCCTTCTCAACGGACACTGCCTCGGAAGCGATTTCACCTGGGGAGTCTATCCCAGACCCTTTTAGTGCTGAGCCGGAAGTGTTGCCAAATGCAAAGTCCAACACTTCGCACGGCAAAAAGAAAATGTTCTGGCCGCGGGATCTTTTGCCCATAGACTTCCCGAACACGCGGGTATAGTTTGTTCCCGCCGCATGCTCCTGCCTTTCTGAGTTTCAATAGATATACACCTTTGGGTACGATGCCAAGCTCGTCAAACCAGTGGGTAGCTCTACAGTCTCTACTACCGGGACGAAAACGAAACTGAGCTTCACCAAACATGCGCATGATCTCATGGTCACCTTGAACAGAGAGCTGGACAATCACACTCCTATCATTCTATGCGCACACAGCTTGGGGGGTGTGCTTGTGAAACGGGTATGTACACTTTCCTTCTCTTTTCTCTATATTTATACTGATTCATTGCATTAGGCTCTCTGGGCCTCGCATATAGATGCCAACCCTGATCTCCAGAAACTTTCTCGAAATACGAAAGTTGTTATATTCTTTGGAACACCCCATCACGGTTCCAACAAGGCCAATCTGGCAGAGATTGCAACACAGATCACTTCACTGGCTGGACGCGATTCGCGTCAAAATCTTGCAACTAGCCTAAGGCTAGACTCTGAGATCTTAGACAATATCCATACAGATTTCTTGAGGTTGCTTAGACTAGGACAATTCTACATTCACAATTTTATAGAAGGTCGGCCTGTTGTTGGAATCGGCAAGGTAAACAGTCCCTTTCCAAGACCTGCCACGATTTGAGTGATCAGCTGATTATGACATTAGATAGTCGCGGATTATTCATCTACGATAGCAGATAGCACGGGGATGCAGATACACGAGGTGATTGATGGTGATCACCGGAACATGAATCGATATAGCACGGCACAAGATGCAGGTTATCGAAAGTTCAGCAGCGCTCTCCGACACTACATGAATAAGCTAGACAAGAAGCATGATATCGAGCGCATGTGTGAGTATACGTAACTCTGTCTCATTCTCCTCTCAGTATTAATTATCCTCAGCGATTGCGAGCAGCTTGTCCAAAGACATACCACAAAAGACCTACTTCAGCGTTCCATACGAAAAGAATGATCTTTTCGTTGGGAGGGAGGATGTTATCGCGGCCATCGACAGATACTTCTCTGGGCCCAAGTACACTTCCTTCCTTGCGCTCCATGGACTGGGCGGTATCGGGTATGTGATTATGTATTGTCATTTTGAACAAATTCGTTACTGATATCACGAATAGAAAAACACAGGTCGCTATCGAATTTGCGAACCGCTGGAAACAGAGATACGAATTCGAGTCTGTCTTCTGGGTTCACGCGAATAGTATTGACAGCTTCAATACAAGCTTAGACGGAATTCTGGAAGAGCTCAAGATTCCAGCCTCTGCTGAGACTAATGCCCGCACTGTCGTCGAGGAATGGCTACGAAATCGATCTAACGGCCGCTGGCTTCTAATCATCGACAACGTGGACGACAGTAAAGTGCTCGACGAAAACAATGGAAAGCGGCGCTTCAAAATCCTCTCTTGCATTCCAAAAGTGGACCATGGCCATGTGCTATTCACTACCAGATATAAGAGAGTTGCGTTAAATTTGGCCAACGATGTAGTTCGCCTTGACCAAATGCCAAAAGACGAAGCACTCGACCTCCTCAGAAACAGTCTTTCGGAACAATACAACGAAACGCAGTCGTCTGATGCAGATAAGCTTGTTGAAGAGCTTTCATATATCCCTCTCGCCATCGCCCACGCCGCATCTTATATCCGCAGGAGTGAAGAGACCATCGCCCACTACCTTGAGCTTTACCAAGAATCAGAGGATAATAAAATGGCAATGCTAGAAAAGAGTGTTGAAGAACTGGAGATCTACGAGTACGAATCGGAATCAGATCCACCTAAAACGGTTCTGAAGACCTCCTGGCTGTCATTTCAGCGGCTCCAGACTGACAAGGAGGCAGGTCCTCTAGCGACAGAGCTTCTTTCCCTTATAAGCTTCCTCGACCGCCAAGAGATTCCGCGCTCCCTGCTGCGAAACTTTAAGCCCAAAGCTGGCAATCTCACATTCAGTGATGCCTGGAACGCATTGAAAGTGTACAGCCTGATTACCGAGAACACAGGATCAAATACATGCACAATGCATAGATTGGTCCAACTGAGTATGCGGAAATGGCTGGAGCAGCTAGAGGACGACAACCAGGCTACGAAGTACAGCGAAGAGGCACTAAAACTCCTCTCCGACACCTTTCCAGATGGCACTTTCAAAACATGGGATGAATGCAAGGCACTCGTTGTCCACGCCGACACTGTTTTAGGTCACACAGCCGAATCAGACAATCGGTCGGCACGAGCGAAGTTGCTTCAAAACTGCGCTACATTTCAGGATGGTCGAGGACAGTATGCTGCCGCCGAAGCCAAACTCGCGGAAGTTGTTAAGCTTAGGACCGAGCTAGTTGGCGCAGACAATACTGAGACTCTGAGAGCTATGGACCAGTTGGCGTGGACGCTGCGAAATCAGGCGAAGAAGGAGGAAGCTCTTGTCCTAGCCAACCGAACCCTCGAAAAGAAAGAGAAATTATTCGGAAAGACGAGTGTCGAAGCCCTAACAACCTCTCACATCGTCGGAACTATTACCGGGGACCAAGGCAAGCATCAAGATGCCGCAAAGATCCACGAAGCGAACCTATCCACCCGAACGAACCTGCTAGGCCCCGAACATCTCGATACCCTCCGCTCCGCTTCCGCCCTTTCCCTCGAGCTCTGGGAACTTGGTAAGTTCGTCGAAGCCGAAGCCCTCGCACGTCAAACTCTCTCTTCACGAACCGAACTACTAGGTGAAGAGCATCCGGACACGCTCGAGATCAAAGGCACGCTCGGGTTCATCCTCGAAATCCAAGGTAAATACGCCGAAGCGCTCGAAGTAAAACAAAGCATGCTCGCGATCCGCGAACGCATCTATGGCGAAGACCATCCCGATACTGCAGATAGTTGCCATGACATGGGCTGGATCCACCACCAGATGGGAAACTATGATGAGGCTGATCCGTTTTATGACCGTGCGCTGAAGGCGAAGAAACGATTGCTGGGGGAGGCACACTGGAAGACGCTCACGACCATGTGTAATCTACCTGTCTTCTTCTGCGACAAAGGGGAGTACTTGGAAGCGGAGAAGCGAAGCAAGAGTTTGATTGCAGTGTTCAAGCGCGTGCAAGGTGACCAGCACCCGCAGACGCTGGATGCAACAGGTGGGCTTGCGGTGATCTTACGACATCTGGGGAAGCTGGAGGAAGCAGCCCAGGCGGCGAGAACGAGCATTGACGGAAGGAACATTGTACTCGGCCCTGACCATCCGTGGACGCTTCCTCCGCTCAGCCATTGGGGTTACATACTCACGCTACAAGGCCAGACGAAGCAGGGCGAGGAAGTGATCCGTGGCGCGCTCTCCAAACTCGAAACCGCAATGGGCCCTGAGTCCTCGAACGTGCTCACATCCCTCGTCTTTCTCTCCAAGAACCTTTTCCTCCAGTCTACCGGACCCCAAGATCCAAAGCTCGATGAATCCGAACAGCTGGCAAGACGCGCGCTGGAGAGTCGAAAGAAGTTGCTGGGAGAAAACCACCCATATACGTTCAAGACTATGCATCATTTAGCCAAGGTTGTGTTGAAGAGAGGGAGAGATGACGAAGCAAGGGAGTTGTGTGAGAAAGCCCTAGCAGGGTTGAGAGGGACGTTAGGGAAAGGTCATCCAGATACGGGGGCTTGCGAAGTTGACCTGTGGGATATGAGGGGTGCCATTGAGGAAGCCGATGAAAGAGAGGGTGAAGGATTGGAGGTGGTGGGAGAGGAAGTGATGGAGGTGGAGCTCACATAAGAGATGGGACACGTGACATACAAAATCAGCGACTACAATGAGTCCTAGCCAAGACCGAGAAATCCTGTATGAATTCTAAGAACAACTCCTGTTGATATGTGTTATGAACCCTTTACAGATATAAATCGTTTCACCTGCAAAGACGTGTACTCAAATTGTCCAGCCCGCTGAGTTGTTGTGATATCATGGTCAGAATGAATATATTGGCTAGGCTACATATATTGCAGTTGGGGTGTATGATTCTTATAAGGGCAAGAAGGCGAGATTGTATTTGTGGTCACCCATTTTCGTTTTCGGGGATTCCGTGAATTCCTTTGTCGGACGTTAGAAAAGTTTGCCCTGCTTACCTCATTTTCAGCACCTAACCACTCATATCGTTCATTTTATCTAAAAATGAGACATGTTTGTCGTAAAGGCGGTCCGGAATCCTACTAGTCGGGGTTGATCTCAATCAACGAGGAAGTCGAGTTGGACCACTTACTGTCCAACCATTCACATACAGTATTCAGACCCCAATCACACGGACCGTAGCTCGCTCGCATGGTTTCACAAACCCTATCTCCCTGATCCAGTAGATTGGAGTCACCAACAATTTTACCCTGGTCTTTTGTCTCGCTTAGGGAGATTCATCACCTCAAGACCAATCGCCATCTAGCGCAAGGCCAAGGCAAACTGCCATTAATAGTGTTCCTCGGAAGCATTTCACACGTGCTCATATACGACGTGACGTTCATTTCAAAGTGACTTGCTATTGATGTAAACTCTCATGTGGCCCCATATACATCTCAAAGTCTTATCATCCTTCCACTCCTGCGGCAGGTGGTGGAGTGTGGTTAGGCACGAAAGAAATATCGAACAATCTTGGTCAGCATATTGGCGAAAAGGTATCCATTCCCGAAGAACCTTGCCAAATAAAAAGAGTTTGAGGTAGTTTTCGTTTCATGACAGTGAGTCTGCGGGTGTCGGTCTTGAGCAGTGGAGTGTGAGGCTGAGGACGGGACTAACAGCCGCAACGCTTAATTTAGCTCTCTTACTTTTTCACACCTCAACATCCGGCCTCGCCGTTCGGTAGGGCGTTAGAGTTGAACATTCAATCTGCTAATGCTGCACACAATTAACTTGTAGCCAGTGCCAACAGCCTGCCCCGTTCTGCTGTCTTACACCAGGAGGTCATGTTCCTTAAGTAAGCAGCGCTACACCTGACTTGGCCCCCACATTAGTCCGAAATAGGATGCATGTTGCGAACACGTGACTGCTCTCCACCGCTGGTCCTGCTGGTCCAGAGGTGTCTCCGTTCTCTGGTCCATTTGGTCTGCAGTGGTCGTGGGTTTGAGCTTTTGTGTGGTAATCTGAAAAGGAGATCTCATCGTCATTGAACATATCACCATACAAGAGCGACGAGCCTTCGGCCCTTTTCGCTCTTCATCGTTACATATGCCTCCTTTGGACAGATCACCTGCCCTCCGTCTCTCATCTTTGACTAGTTTCTCTTATAATCTTTCCGTCCAATCTGGGCCGTCAATCTTGCAGCTTAACAAGATATTTTAAGCATGGTTGGCGTTCCCAAGAGTACGGGATGTTCCATATGCCGAAAGAGGAAGATCAAGGTACGCCTTCTAATGCACTCATGTATATGAAAAGAGCCTGATCAGCATTCCAGTGCGACGAAACTTGGCCAAAATGTGTCAACTGCCAGAAGAATGGGAAGTGTTGTACGGGGCCTCCCTCACGACACACTTTCAAAGACTTGGGACCAAGCCTAAGCACGAACACGACTTCTACACCCTCAGAAGAAGAGCTTTATCGGAGCAATACAGATAACATTTATTATGAAGATCCAAAGTGTAAAAGATTAACACAGCTAAACGAAAAGTGGTCCAAAGGTGGCGCTGTCATACACAAGTTTAGGATATCGAACAAAGGATCAGACAAACAGAAGAGATCGCCACGCAGTTCACGTTCGACCCCAGCGTCTACTCCACCAAAGTCACCACAGTTCCCGATTCTACGACATCCATCGCCTTCGCAACATCAGGAATTGGCACGCGCCCTGGTTGATGCGTTAGGCACCGGCAGCGTTGGACATCGCATGTCAGCGTTTGGACCATTTATACGCGAAGTACCATCAAGGATAGGATGCAATGCCGCACTAGACGCGGCAGTGGCATGTCTTGTATATGCCCATTCTTCAATGGTCCACCAGAAAGCTGCCAACGACATTGCCAACCCTAGCCTCTATCTGCGAGCGGTGCAAACTCTGCAGGTTTGTCTTGAAGATCCAAAACAGGGTATGTCATCTAATACACTCTGTGCTTCTGTGCTTTTAGGATTGGTTGAAGTAGGTACCCCTAAACTTGTGCTCAATCAGTCGTCGGTTGATACCATACATAGGCTTTGGCAGGTCCAAGATCGGGCAATCGATATCTAGCTCATGTTGGTGGAGCCGCACGCTTAATGGAACTCCAGGGGCCTGAAAAATGTCAAGAAGCTTTTGCAAGAGAATTGCTCCGGTTCAACAGAGGTGGAATAGTGAGTACAAGGTTTCATTGCGTAGTATTCACAGGCCTTCCCTTCTTATATTATTTATTAAGGGGATGGAAGGTGTTGAGCTTCCAGAGATGGCTCCTTTGCCACCCGTGGTCATCCTAGGGCTGAATTTACAGCTGACCATGTCAAGATAATAAATTCCATGTACGAACGGAAGCCCTGCTTCCTCACATCAGAAGCATGGCGCGACATAGCCTTCGATAAGACTGGGTTAAGTTTTGAGGATGGCCTGTACACCGATATTCTACGGCACATGGCATCGTTTCCCGCTCTCTTGAGAGAAATGAGAGAGATCCATCACACCGCACTACAACCTCCCATGAACAACGTTGGGTCTGACCATCAATTTACTATATACTTCGAAGAACTCGATGATAGCGTTTCCGACTCATGTCCATCACTCGATTTCTCACCAGAAAACACTCAATACCATCTCAATTTCCTAAACGACACTTGTCTCTTCGGTTCTTCATATTCCTATAGCAGCCCCCGGGCAACACTGCTCTCCAAATTCGAAGCCCTTAAAGAAGAACTCCGTATTCTCGGTGGTCATCTCTCTGCTAACCTCGCCAATGGCTCCGCCGCCACTGAAACACCTTCTATAGAAGCCGACAGCCCCATCACCACAGCCCTCCACTTCACAAACTGGCGCGTGACTGTGGCTTACTCCTGCTACTGGTCTCTACTCATCCTCACTAATAAATCTATTATGAAGCTGCTTCTTTCCGACGATCCCTCCTACTACGGCCTCGAAGCTGAATGCCGTACTGTGGCGATGGATATCTGCAAGACATGGGAGGATGCTTGGGCGAGTAAGCCAATTGGCGCATTCCATACGGGACTGAGCTTTGTTATGGCGTATGAGTTCTGTACGGAGGAGATTAAGAATTGGATACTGAAGGGATTGAATGGTTTGTTGGATCATCAGGGAGTGGCGAGCTTTCGCTGGAGTGATGAGATGGTGGGAATAATGAGTGGGAAGCTCGCTGGAGAAGGACCTGACCTCGTCTTCATGCCAGGGAACTCGGGAAAGTAGATATTGTGCCTTGAGATTAGAGGCTTGAGGTATGAGCCCTTCTGTACAAACATACATTTGATACCCTCCAAGTTTTCGTACATGTGGGCTTAGCTTTTGGGTTTGTGGAAGATCCTCCCATGTCTCTCGAACCAATAACCCTTTCGAATAGCTACCAGGCCCTACAACGTTTTTAAGAAATATACTGTATACCCCCTAGGCCGGAGTTGAGCGAAATGTGGCCAAGTACCTTCCAAATCAGGTTAGCTTATGTAAACCCACGCTTGGCATCGGCGCAATTCCCACTGCCCGCTCACCTTCGCTATCGACCTTGCCTTAGGTTTCCTCACGACGTAATTAAGCTACCAAAATGGAGAATTTCGATATCTCCCTCTCTTTGGTCGCTTCAGCGGCCTCACAATTGTCGTTGATGCCTTTCCGACCTCCATAGCATGAGCCTGACAATGGCCAGCTTCTTCGACGCCATTCTTACACCGCAATGCATATTCAAGTATGCCTTAGCATACTTCTCACTCTATGCACCAATCGCACATGTAGCGACAGACAAAAATCTGATCGTAGACACAGATCTCTTCTCCGACGTAGAGTGCGTCCACCCTCTCCCCGCTCCTCCCCTGTCTCACCCCTCCCGCAGCGACGCAGCCGCCCTTCTCCTCGCCTCCACGCTCCCCAACATCACCTTCCTCGCTGTAAACGTCAACGCCAACTCCTCCTACTCCGCCCTTGCCGCTTCCGCCATTCTAAACCACTATGGGTATCCAACCATTCCCATCGGGCTTCGGCGACCTTATACAAACTCGAGCTTCTTCGACACATGGGCATATGAACTGGGCGAATACGCGAGTAAAGTAGCCTATCACTGGTCTGGGGGCTCAGTGCCTTGGTTTGAGGTCGAGAAGATGTGGGAGCCGGTGGAGTTATATCGGAAGACGTTGAGCGAGGCGGCGGATGGAAGCGTCACCATTGCTTCCATCGGGTTCCTCGAGAATTTGTCGGGATTGTTGAGTTCTACAGCCGACAAGTACTCAAACCTCGCTGGGCCCGCGCTGGTGGAGAAGAAAGTGAGGGAGTTGGTGATAATGGGTGGTGGATATCCTGTAGGGCACGAATTCAATTTCTGGGGCGACAATCCGCTGTCAACGGCACATGTTGTGAATACCTGGCCTGAGAGTGTTGCGCTTACGTTCTTGGGGACGGAAGTCGGCGAGAGGGTGTCCTCTGGCGCTCGGCTCACCCTCCTAGGTCCAGCAAATGATCCTGTGAAAGCGGCATATAATTGGTATGTCGGATACAATACAACAAGGTTCTCGTGGGATCCATTGACGGTTGCGTATGCGTGTCAGGGGCTAGGGACGTGGTTTGAGTATGGAAATGCCATCGGGTATAATTATGTGTTTTCCAATGGATCAAATGCCTGGAGAGACGACGAGGCAAGGACAAACCAGCACTATCTGAAGCTGAAGGCTGGGAATGAGACTGTGGCGAGAGAGTTAGATGAGCTGTTCTTGGAGGGGGCGAGGATGTGGGAGAAGTGAGGGCTGTAAGTATAATAGGTATTGCCCTCACTAATTATTTACTTTTACCATAAGAGCACACTTTTTTTCTTCACTCAAGACGGTTATGACTCACTCTGTTCCCTCCTCGTATCCAATATTCGCGAACTGCTAACATTGGCACTTGAACAAATTCATGTTTCCAAAACAATTCTAACAAAAAATGCATACTCGTTCTTGCTGGTACTCTCTCCAGTTTGAAATTTGGAGCTTGAACGCGTACATTAGAGGACTTGGAGTGACTTGAAATGTGCTACAATCTGGACACTGGTCGGCGAGTGAATAATACATACACGTGCTGTCGCATACCCCTGTCGCGCTACGTCGAAAGGTTAAAATTAGTACGAGCTAAGCCAATAAAAACAGTTCAAAAGCAGACATCCCCCGAATCCTATAAACTATGTTCAATCGCATTCACACGAGATCCAAGACTCTGTCGAATTACTTTTCAAAAGACTTCTCTAAAAACTGGACACAGCCATGGCTATGGAAATCGACCCCCCTCCCCGTACCATGCTCCCTGGATTCGGGCTCCCCGTCAACACATTGACGGCTTGGACCCGGTATGGCAGACAAGAGCGGCTTCCCCATGCCATTGCAGATTACTTCGCCAGCAGCGGCATCACAACACGTGAGCGCCGAATGCTAGAATTCATGAACCAGATAACCGACAAACCATCATGGAATACGAAGATCTTTGATGAGGAAATAGTGGCTCACTGGAAACAGGAGGCGATTAGATGGGATGAGTCGTTACCTGAGAAAGGTGATTGGTGGTTGAGCGAGGAGATGTTTACGGTGTGTGTGCGGGAGTTGGAGGAGAAGGCCAAGAAGTTTGAGAAAATGGGATTCGTGACAGTGCTTGATGCTGAAGCGACGATCGTCAAGAGTGATAGCAGCGTGTCGGGCGAATTAAGGGAAATGTTGAGAAACGCGGTGCGTCCCTTGGAAAATGTGCCTGGCCGGTTGAAAGACTGGCATCCGAACTCTGACGAGACAGTGCTTGATCTGGTGCACCCCTCCCTGTTTCCGGTCGTGTATGGAGTTTCACGTGCGTTGCCAACGGGAACTGTGCCTCTCGAAAGCTGCTTGACTTATATCGGCAAGGGCGAGACGATACCCCAGTTCACTGCCACCCAGCACCAAAGGAACACGTGGGACGGGCAGGAAGTCGTCGAGAATGCTTGGGGTAGTTTTCAGTGGCTTCCATCGAATATTAAGTTCGCAGAGGACGGAATGGCGACGATCGACAGTTATATCAACAACCTCCATCCTCATCAACACAGAGGCTTGTACAAGGTCTTAGAGCAGTTCATTGATGCTGCTGTCCCGCTCTGGAACGAGTGTGTCTCCTACTTCCACTCCCGGATCAGGATTTTGATGGGTGGGACCAGCGATGAAGACTACACATATCCCGAAGGCGTCACGTTCCCCCGTGAAAATTACAGAGGTGAAGACGAATCCTACAATCCTGACGACTCTGATGACGATGACGACGACAGATGGGCCTGGAATCACCGCTGCCACGATGAGCTAAGTGAATGGCGGCGTCAGCACCGCATTCTAACCCAGCCCGAACCGGTATTCAAACCGCAATCTGAGTATTTAAAGAGAGATGGTGCTCGACCGATTGATTTGCGTAAAGATTTTGCCGACCGCGGGATCCAGATCATCTTCAAGCTGGCGAACATCCACCTCACACCCGAAAACCCTGAGTATGAAGGGGGCTCGTGGCACGTCGAAGGGAGTCTAAACGATCATATTTGCGCTACGGCATTGTACTATTACGACTCTGAGAATGTGACAGATAGCTATCTTGCGTTTCGACAGTACTACGATACTGAGGAGATGATGATGAGGCCGGCTCAGGTCCGATTTCCCTTTTCTTCCTGTCCTTGTTGGAACCTCAGAGTTAACCATCGATTACAGAGCGAATACAACTCTCTAGAAGCTTACTACGACGTCGAACAAGACGGTTGGGCCGTCCTGAAACTCGGCAATGTCCTCACGCGGCCGTCACGCCTCCTTGTCTTTCCAAACGTGTTCCAGCACCAAGTCCAGCCTTTCTCCCTCGCTGACAAGTCTAAGCCCGGATATCGCAAGATCCTCGCCATGTTTTTGGTCGACCCGCACATCCCCGTCCTATCAACCGCCAATGTGCCGCCACAACGCCGCGACTGGTGGGCCGAAGAAGTTCGCAAAATTGGCCCCTTTGAATCGATGCCCAAGGAACTCTTCGACATGATAATCTCGGCAGTTGACGGCTTTCCACTGAGCTGGGAAGAGGCGGTAGATATTAGGGAGAAGCTTATGAAAGAGAGGGGGATGGTGCAGGATGATCTGGTAGACAAATTGGAGGAGGTAAGTTTTAAGTTTATAACTCGGTGTAGAAATTGTGGGAATGCATACGGAGACGGGTAAAAATGTTGAAACTATGGAAATGGATTGTGCTAATCTCTGAGTGTGCAGACTTCGTTTTTTTTCTGCGAGCATTGAGTGGGCGGGATGAAGGTGAGGTAACAGCTGCGCATGACAAGCTCCCAATGAAATGATAGGAGAATTCTTTTCGCTAATGCGATATTCACGCTTCGCCATACCATAAGGCGCAGACCCTTGCGGATAATACTCACCATAGGATACCGAAGTTTCATCACCTTCATAACAAACTGTGAGATACGATCATACGCTGTTCCTAACGTTGAACATCCAAATTCATATTCAAATATAAAATCACAGCATCTAAACATCTCTAACCCTCTCATCTCTTTCCTCCGCACTCTCCCTTTCCAGCATCTCAATCTCCTCTACCGCACGCTCCACTTCCCTCACCACCTCCCTACCATCCAAACTCTTAAACATCCAATGGAACACACACCCGGCCAGTGCGCTTGTCCCCGCCAGACCCGTATACATCCACACCAATCTCGGATCCCTCGCTAGGGGCGCCAAAAAGATGCCCAGCGCACTTCCAAACGCACTCGTCAGCAAAAACAAACTCATAATAAAACTCTTCATATTCTCCGGCGCCTTTGTGTACGCAAATTCCAACCCGGTGATACTCGCTAGGATCTCAGATAGCGCGATGAGGATGTACGCGGGCGTCTGCCAGGCGACGTGAATCTCATTTGGCTTATATTGATCGGGTCCGATTTTGCCAGCGGGGCATTTAGACGGCGAGGCGAAGCAGGGTGGCGAGGCGTAGATGTAGGATTGGAGAACAGCGGCGTAGGCCATGGCGAGGGAGGCTATCAGGAAGCCCCATGTTATGCGGGTTATGGGCGTGAAGGCGAGATGGAGGTGCGCGCGGATAAAGGGGTAGATGAGCCGGTCCAGCAGCGGAATGAGCAAAATGATGGTGATGGGGTCGATGTTGGGGAGAATGTCATTGGGGAGGCCGTGGAGTTGCATTTGGCCGGCTTTCAAGTCTCGTCAGCTGTCACTATCGTAGGGTATTGTAGAGATATTAGGAAAAGACGGCGAACGTACCCTGCGAAACGAAATTATTCATCATCTGCGAATAACACACCCAGTAAATGGGAAAGAATAAAAACACCTTACAGGCCACGAGCGCCGTTCTCAGCTCGTCCACGAAACTATCATCCCAGCTAATCTTGTAACTCTTCCTACTCAGCCCCTGCATCGACGGCTTCGCCTTGTCCAAATTCCCCCTATTCCTCACAGCTATCCATAGAGCCTTGAAACAGTTCCCAATCACGCCTCCCTGAGGAGGTTTGATAACATATCTCTTTCTTCCAGTCACCAGTACGAAGAAGCCGATGCAGAACATAACCAAAGGGAGAAAATACGCGCTCCAAAACCCGACTTTGAGCTCCAAAGTTGTAGTAGCGATGGCGGAGATGGAGCCCAGATTGATGCACATGTAGAAGATCATATATATGCGCTGGACAGTAACTTCAGGGTCGACTATGACGCGGCGGCCATTGGAGAGGATACGGATGAAAGGGCTTGTGGACCGGACTTGTTCCGCGATGAGTGGACTGACGTTGGATTTTATACCCCCCGTTCCAAGGCCAATAATGAACATTGCCACAATTAAACCCGGGAATGCAGCGCCGTGTTCGATAGCTACGGGCAGACTCGTAATGAACAGCACGAAAATTCCAACCATATAGACTAAAGAGAAGTACTTGATCGTTAGATACTTCCCTAGATACTGGTCAGCGACGATAGCGCCCAGGATGGGCGTCACATAGCACCAGAACTGGAAGAAATTGGATAAAGCGGTGGCGCCGGATTGTTTAAGGCCGAGGGCGCCGGGGAGTCCATTTGGGTCGTTGTAGGAATTCGACATGTAGTTTTGGAAAGGGCCTGAGAGTCCGTAGTACGCGAAGCGTTCGCAGAGCTCCACGATGGCGACAAGGAAGGCGCCCCAGGGTAGGGCGTCGGCGACGCGAGGGAGGGTCAAAAGGTCGTGGGGTGTTGGCTCGTCGCCATTGAACATCGATTGGCTTGGGCTCTCTATTGACTTGTCTCTGGTATGTTTGTTGGACACATTTGATCTGGTCTGATGTTAGCGACGCTTCTCGTGATCTTGGCAGGTGGAAACTGATGGATAGAAAAATCGAGATTAGGAAAAGATATCTTGCATCAAAACGCAGAGCTCCGCTGCCATATAACGCTATACCTCAACAACCAAGCAAAGGACAAAAAGTGAGAAAAATGACACTTACGGTAAACCATTTTCCAGCCCTCTTCCATGCGCCGTCAATTCCGCGTTCTCGTCTTCGGTTTGCGCGACAGTAGAGTATGCGCCGAGCTCCTCTCTCGTCGATGGCCGCCATGGGAGTGGCATCGCGATCTATTTACACCCGTTCCAACTGGACTTGGCTCCAAGAGGAGTTCCAAAAGACACCTCAAGTAGCCAAGAGCCCCGTTTTTTATACCATCATTCACGAACCTTGGAGAAGGAGGTGTCGTTGTTTGCTGAACCGCTATGCACCACTCAAGCGTTTCCTGATACACAACTGGAGGGCGACGCACGGGATGCACTTTTGAATCAATCGCGGGAGAATCTATGGGCTGGCCGCAAATACGAAGGTAGCAATGGCGTTTCCGAAGTTGATGTCGTTGAGCTAAAGACACGGTGCTAAGATTCAAGATGAGACGTTCCGCCTCGTCTAGTCCGCATTGGGGACATAATATGCACCAGCCACAATCGTGGCGTAAGTCTCACCTTTTCAACTCCAAACAATCGAGCGTTTACTCCAATCAATAACGCGATTTCTAGTGAATAATTCATTGGCAAGAAATCTATCAGGAAGAGTAAAATTAAATTCGTGCGGTGCCAAAATCCCCATTTCTGCCTCGACCCGCAAGTACAAGCAAACCTTCCTGCTGGGAAGCAACCAACGTGCCCAACTACTTCCCCTCAATTATTGATTTCTCACCCGCTCCTCTTCTTTGAGAAAACTCACCGCCGTGACAGGCTTACCCATTACGCCTATACTCCCTTCCGAAACCACGCTCCTCCTATCCATGGGTATATACGCAGGAAGGTAATCCGGCTCTCTTGCATCAGCATCTCTTCCCTTCCCGCTTTCATGATACCTTGACTCGCCCACCCTCTCCCAAAGTGCCCCTTTACTCCCTACTCTCTCCCCTCTCTCTTTTCCTTCTTCATCCTTCGTCCCAGCCTCGCGAACCCTCAACCCCGCCCAGAGTCCCCCTTTCTTCCCATCCCCATCCTTCTTCTGTCTCGCATTCCCATTCCGCATCCCCGCCTCCCACATAATCAGCTCTGAGTCCCTATTCCGCTTCGCCGCCTTCCGTCTTTGGTACCGACGTCTGTAGTCCAAAACCGCCATTCCGATCGCGAAAAGAGATAGAATGACGATGACGGTTATGCCAATAATGACGCCGATGTGCGCGCCCTTGCTGGTAGTTGTGGTGGCTGGTTGTGCTGTTTGCAATGGAGGGGGTACTGTTAGGATTGCGGGTTTGGATGTGGATGAGGATTGCGGTGACAGTGTGAGGATTGGGTGGTGTGGGATGAATGAAGTTATCCACGCAAATGGTGCGCCTGTCAGCTCCCCACTGGGGTGTCGAACGATTGTTTCTGCAGAAAGAGGTGACGTTGGGACGGGATCGACCATTGGGTCCATGAGGGTTGGTGTTGGCGCACTAAAGGTGTGTAGGGGCGTGGGCGGATGGAAGCGGAGTGAGGCTTCGATTGATGGGAACAGGTGGGTCATGGATGACGGATCCATCATTGTGTAGCCTTTGGGTGGAATTACCATGAGCGTTGGAGGAATGGGAAATACTGAACTTCATAAGTCGATACCAAGAGGTAAGGTGAGCTAGGATGAGGTTGCGCTATCCCTTGCATGGGTTGGAAGTAAGGTGACGATATTTAACCCCCGAGCGAAAGAGAGGCCAGAAAGCAAAGATGGAAGGAGAATGACCAACCATTCAGTCGCGGCGAGGCTTGGCCGGCGGACATTTTTGCGTTCGTGACCTACTACATCTGTCGGAAAAATGACGAGATGCTTCTCGATAAATTGCCGAATGTGAGCGATACAAGGATGCAAGAGGTAGAGGGTGGCCAAATATGGGCAAATTTCCTTGTACTACAAAGAAAATGTCACAAGAAACTGGTCGGAACCGACCGCTCCACATACCGATACAATATGACCCCAGCCAACGGCACCATGGGAGCGTCGCAGATCGTGAGACTGGTCGAACACACTGACGATACACCACGTAAACATGGATTGTGGCTTTGCCATACGAAAAGTCTAGACTCATGCCAGGGCAAGCCACACCCGTAACCCATCAATCTTCGTTCTGAGAAATTCTCCAGCTCGGCGAAGTCCTAATAGCCTGCAGTAATTGCATACCTAATTATGCTTCCCCGCAAAGAATTCATCCAAACTCTTCTCCAAGCCTCGCACCCCTGCGCCATTCGCCAAACTTCCCCGTATCCACTGGGGCAACTTAGCCTGAATTCGCTGCCCACTATACCGTCTATCCAGCATGAGAATTGCTGCATAGTCTCCTCGATGTCGAATCGCTCTCCCCACGCACTGATTCACAGAGCGCATGCATGCGTTTTCGTAAAAGTCCCGTGCTGCTGCTTTGCCGTCCTGTCCTTGACTGGTCGCTTTAGATGAGATATATTGTGTCTTGGCTTTCAATTCTGCCGAATGTGGATTTGGAAACGGCAACCCTACAACGACTACTCCTCGGCCCAGGGCATCGCTGAAGTTGATGCCTTCGGAAAGCGTGCCGCCAATCACGGCAAACAAAAGTGCACCACGTCCGTTGCCCGAGGCAATCGCGTTGCTATAGGCATTGAGTACCGAATCTACGGCGGCTTCTTTCGAGGCCGTCTTTGCGTCGGGAGATTGCTGTTGACTGCGTTGCTCAAGAAATATAGGCTTGACGTTGAACATGGTATCCCAAAACGAAAGCGGGCTGGATGACGAAGCCGGCCGGAGGCGTTTCCAGGAGGCAATGCAGGTATCCAAATAAGAGTAACTGGGGAAAAAAACGACGACACCATCAGGTACATGCTGCGCAATACTCAAGATACCATGTCCAAGGTCGATCATCTGGGCAGGTCATTGAGTGCCATCCTATGCAGGAAATATGTGGAACATACCATTTTCTCGGAATTTCGCTTTTCGAAGGTGAATTCGAACTCGGCTCCACTTAGAGTTTGGACGACTGGGACTGCTAAAAGATTTGACGGCGGTATAACATGGCCACATGAGAGGGTCATGATCTGAGAGGGGTCTAAGTAGGACAGCAGATGCTGATTGTAGTCGCTCATCTATATTGCATCAGCACAGACGAGGCAGAATGCTTCCAATTGTTGGATGGACTTACGGGGGACATTGTACCGCCTGCGAGGACAACTGCCCTTGCGTCTTCGACGATATCTTTAAAGTGATAAGTTGGATCTAGGAGCATATACTTTAGAGTGATACTTGATGACTCTTCTTTTGAGTAGAAGAAGCGGCCTTCGGCCGATGGGTTCACTAGAGACATCAAAAACCCTTGAACATGATTCAAGACTGGCACACTTTGCCGTGCTTGCTTAGATGTTTTATTCGAACTGTCCTTCAGTCCGTCTCCCTGAGACTGCTCAGAATAGGTAGTGTAGCCATCAACCTTGCGAGCTAACCGACTCTCTTGGAGATAGGTATTTAGTTTGAATAGGTTGATTTGGTCAACGCCTTTCCCAGCCATGAGGGCGCCGATATCAACTTGACCATCTGCAGACTTGGAGTCGTCACTCTGTAATTGGAGATAGGCTGTAATCGAGTCCAAAATGCGAATGATCTGAGCAACATAGACACGGTTCTTTCCCTTCAGTTTGTTACGAAACCTTTGCAAGTAGATGGTGAGCTGCATGCGAGCTTGTTGCATTTGAGCAAGCGTCACGGAGACTGAGTAGATTCCTGCTATCGCATCCATCAAGTTGTGAGCTTCATCAATGACGACTACATGGCCTTTGAGCGAGAGATTTAGAGCCTCGCGAGCAGACTTTTGGAGAAGTAAAGGATATGGCAATGTGACAATCTGTGGTCGATCAGTGACTGGCTGCTTAGTCTAATTTGACGACATACCTCGCAATACTTGGTTGCTGGGCGCGAAGCGTAGTACGGGCATATTCCCAGCTTCTTGCCCAGCGACCCAAGATCCTCAATATCTCGGATTCTAGCCAAGGCGTGATCGCGGAAATCCGTGACTAAGGCCTCTGCCTCTTTCGTCGGCATGAAAGAACACTTACTGTCGGACGGTGTCACCTTTTGCTGTAGCTCAAGACACCGCTCATTGATCGCAGTGGCGCTTCCGAGATTGTTGACTTTTGGGTTGATGCAGAGGTTCTTCCTCGAGCCCAGGGTCATGTACTTGATATCTTCGACGACATTATGTCCATCATAGTCATCTGGTGGGTCGTCGGGTGTCATGGCCGGTGGCATTTTGACACGACTGAGTTCGCTTGAAAACTGGGTAAGTTGGGAATGGGTCCTAGAGCAAAAGAAGATCTTCAATTCATCCACTGCTTCCTCTTCGTTTTCTTTCTTTGAGCCCAAGGAGTATCCAAATTGTTGCATCAAGGCTTCCGTTTCTGCCGAAAGGCCCGATTCATTGAAGGATGTAGTCTTCAATCTTGGACCAGCATCACCATCGCTGTTGTAGTCGTCCAGAACAAACTGTGCCTCATCGGCATCATCTCCCTTTGTGTCATTTGATGACACTTTCTGTCGCTTGTAAAGAGGTTCGCCATTCTGGTAGCGATCTTTGACGCGTTTTTCTTTGGCTCTGATGTTTGCAATGCGATCCTCGAGGTCCTGTCTTCGGCGGAGGGCGGCCTCTTTGCTTTTCTTGCGTGCACGCTCCAGCATCCAAGGAGGGTTGTCGCTGTCTGCCATCTCCACTGCGAAGCCTTCCTCAAAGGCGCGCCTCTTGTGGTCGCGCAACCACGTCAGCGAACCGCAGATGAGACTGAGCGATTTGCCTGTTCCGGTCGGCGATTCGAAGATGCCGACTTTGCCGTCCTCGAGGCAATCGTAGACGGCGTTCATGAATTGCTTCTGGATATCATATGGCTGGAAGGGGTGGTGGAAGTCCCGCTCCTTGGCCTCATCCATGGTGGCTGTGGTGGTTGGGGTGGATGGAGGTGAATTGATTGGGACACGAAAGACGCGTTCGGGAAGACGGCACAACGGGCAGTCACGTGAGGTACCAAGGAGCCAGCCAATCAGATCGAGCTCCCCCACTACCCCTCCAACAGCCCTAGAACACCAAAACTGAGCAACACACACAGACGGGCAGGTACACAACCTTGCAATCTCATCTTCTGCCTTGTTCTAACCTGAAGCGGGCCTTCAAGTAATCAGCATGTCACTTATCTCTGGTACGGACTGTCTCTGTGCCCTGTGGCCCTCCTGCACTTACTCACAACCCTCAGACGCCATATGGGCCGCGGCTCCCACGACAGTTCGAGGCCAGCCCACGCCTCTCTCTTCAGACCCGAAGGGCGAGCGGCTTGCCTATGCCGTAAGTCCTTCCCTTCGTCCGCGCCTTGTTTTTTTCTATGTGCGCTGACCCAATCTGTCAAACAAAGTCTGGTAAAAGCGTCTTCCTCCGCTCGATAGACGACCCCGCCGTCAGTAAACAATACACACAACACACCGCCCAGGCGACGGTGGCACGCTTTTCGCCCTCGGGATACTACGTTGCGAGCGGAGATGCCTCGGGGTCTGTCCGAGTGTGGGATTGCGTGGGCGAGGGCGCTACAAAGGGTGCGTTCAGCCTCGGGGCCATCCGCGTCCCATGGCTCTAGCTCCGGTCTGGCAAAGTGAGGCTGACAATCTGTAGGCGAATACCATATTATTGCTGGCAAGATAAACGACTTGGCATGGGACGGTGATTCGCAGCGCATCATTGCCGTAGGCGACGGCAAGGAACGCTTTGGACACTGCATCACGGCCGACAGCGGCAACAGCGTAGGAGAGATTTCGGGGCACTCATCTCAGATCAACTCCGTCTCTATCCGCCAACAGCGGCCCCTCCGCGCTGCGACGGGTTCTGACGATACCAGTGTCGTCTTCTACCATGGCGCCCCTTTCAAGTTCAACACTAGCCTGCGAGGGCAACACAACCGCTTCATCTTTGGCACATCCTTTGCCCCAGACGGCTCCGTATTCGCCAGTGTTGGCGCAGACAAGCGAGTTTGGCTGTACGACGGAAAGACAGGTGAAGCCAAGGGCCAGATTGGGGAGGGCGTGCATACTGGCAGCATTTTTGGCATCTCATGGGCCCAAGACTCGAAGAGGTTCGTGACAGCAAGTGCAGACCAAACTGTCCGAATCTGGGACCCAGAGGCCGGCAAGGCCATCCAGACCTGGAGAATGGGCGAGGACGATGTTGTCAGCATCCCCGATCAGCAGATGGGTGTGGTTTGGCCCACTGGTCGCAGCGATGGTCTTGTCATAAGCGTTGATCTCGATGGAAACCTCAATTACCTTGTCGATGGAAACGCGAAGCCAAGTCGAATAGTTCGAGGACACCAAAAGAACATCACAGCTGCTGGCAGCTCTGGCTCGACTTTCTTTACGGGCAGCTACGAGGGACGCGTTCTCGCGTGGGACGTTTCTACAGGGCTTGCAGACAAAGTCGAGGGGGACTCCCATTCAAACTACGTGGCAGGATTCACGGCCTCTGATTCCAAAACCGAGGCCGAGATTTTCAGCGTGGGCTGGGACGACACTCTGCGATCTATATCCGTTTCGAGCAAGATCTTCACTGGGTCTGCTAGCTCGCTCAATTTCCAGCCCAAGGGCATCGCTACGACGTCAAACGTCGTGCTTGCCATAGGCTCTGAGTCGATAGCTATCTACTCCAACGGAGACAAGGCAGGCTCATTTCCCGTCAAGTATGCTCCCACCAGCGTAGCAGCTCATGGATCTACTGTGGCCGTGGGCGGTGATGACAAGTTGGTGCACATATACACACTCTCAGGTACCAATCTGAAAGAAACGGGAACCGAACTTCGGCGTGCTACTTCGCCTGTTTCTGCACTTTCCTTCTCCACTTCCGGCGATAAGCTCGCCGTAGGGACGAGCAACGGAAAGATCTATGCCTTTGAAACATCTGGAGACTGGAAGCTCATCACAGATAGGTGGAGTGCCCATACGGCGCGCATTACTTGCATCGCGTGGGATGAGCGTGGAGAGTTCGTTGCGAGCGGTAGCCTCGATACGAATGTCATGGTATGGAGCGTTACAGATCCGGGCAAACGAATCAAGGCGTTAAACGCGCACAAGGATGGGGTGACGGGGGTCGCGTGGGAGAGGGCTGACAAAATCCTCTCTGCCGGCGGCGACGCAAGCGTTAAAGTGTGGAAAATGGAAAGCTGAAAGCGAGCGCTGACAAGGGCTTATGCCCTCAAATTACTTGACACATTCTGACACTGTACGGAATATAGCCAAGTCGCGTGGAAAGACATCCGCAGGACCAAAAAATGTGAGGCGACGAATGGATTCGGATGTGACATCCCATGGCGTTCTCAAGTCAGCGTCACATGTAAAATGCGGGCTTTTTAATCCAGGCCGCCCAATCCTATCATGCAGTTCGCATATGTCGGTGACTGCCTCGTTGCCTACTTGATTGCTATTTCGCGCAAATAGACCGAGTCCCTCGTATCTACTGGCTTACTCGGTTTGTATATGACCGCTTCACATTCCCTCGGCCTCTAAACTCACTGTGCACACTTGCCACCCACTTGTCAACTCACTACCTCTTCCGACTCCACTGTCGTCATTTGACTGCGCCTATGTCTTCGAATCCAAGCTACCCCTTCACTGGCCACGACTTGCAAAACGGTGCGGAACAGTACTTGGGCTGGAACACTGAGTCCCCGGTGACCCAGATTCAGACCGAGTTATTTTTTCAACAACACATCGAGCAAGCTGTCTCGCCAGACAACGCCCGTTCGTTTCGCAGTTCGTTTTCACCCTCGACCACGCCAACACCACAAACACCACACCCTCCGTTCTCGCCTCAGTCTTTCACCAACTACCCTTCCCAATCGACGCTCTCACCGGTCACCCCGCAGTGGTACCACCCCCCTGCAACTCTCCGTAGTGGCTTGGGGTATGGAAATTCGTCGGCTCTTGGTCCCGACACAGCCTCGTAAGTGCTCTTTGATGATCGTAGACTTGATGAGAGATCTCAGGTCCAGGGATTTGGAATACCGTCCGGATTGGCCATTTCTGCCAGTGGATTGCATGGACGTGAACATACTTTCCCTAAGCACTGCGACCCAGGAATCGCCGACACATCTCCTGGAATTGGTGGAAGCTGGATACTCTGGACCTTTAAGACGATCATTCAATTGGACCTGAATACCGGAAAGCCCATATTTGGAGACATTCAAAAGCCGGGGCTTTGCGTTCTTTGTATTTCCCCGTAGCCGCGGATTGAGTGCCGAAGTATTGGAAGCCTTGCCTATCCTGGCGGATGTTGGCGCTGGACAGTGTTGCCTACATCATCCTTCGGCTGTTCGAGGATCGCGCCCCATGGCTATTCAAAGTCCAGGCTCCCCTCCCCCYCCCCTCCTCCTCCCCTCCCCTCCCTTCCCTCTTCCGTCCCCCCTTCTTCCTCCCGTTTCCGTCTCTTTGACGATTAATACATCAACTCACCTCGATGCCTACGGATCCGCGGATACAGATATGACGGTGGGAAAATTGAGAATATTGCTAGCTAAATACCATCCTTTTTCGACATCTTGTCGATTAAGTATCCAGCCTATGTACCTTTTACTGAGTAGATCTTATACTTATCGAAACATCAACCACCTTGACCCTACCATGGCGACTGGCTGCTCCGATCAGGACGCCCTGGAACGATAACCCGCCCCACACAAACATCCACCGGAGTGTGATATACCGGACCACATGGATGATTGCATCACGCCCCAGAACATATGGAACTTCTTCTGTTGGGCCAAGGATGGATCCATACTCTACCGGTCATGTTTCCCGTTGGTTTCCGGATGGAGTTCTCGTGCCTGCGAGACGAAGGGGTGACTTCCGATCCCCAATATAGGTGGGTACAAAACCTTCCCTTTTCTCGTTTCTTAGCGTTGTCGAATGAGTTGTCGGTCGAGAGCAGCGGAAGCATTAGCATTCATAGACAACAGTACTCCACCATCAGGATGGGCTAAATCAATATTATCACGCAACCCACGGATAGTCGACCCATCGGACATATACGCCCCTGGGTGCCGTTATTGGTTCGCACTTTTGCCGCCGTTGGATTGAAGTCGTGCATCATGTGCTCTCTTTTGGAACGCCCATTTTCCCTCTGCCGTATTTGATTTTGCCACGCGTTTCCTCTTTACTGTTCACGACAAGTCCATGAGATGACTCCATCTGCCCTCACACGTCATGATCAACTAGGATGTTCGCGACAACTCGATCCTCGATCTTGCTTCTGCCGTTTTCACCCCTATCCGCGAAAGGATCCGCATTGGAATTTGAACTTTGCGCTTCCTGTCGCTTGCCGTTTTCCACTCAGGTCGCTCCCAAAGGAACGTGGTTGGAGTTTCGTACACACATTGCTGGCCGTGTTCCATATTGCGCTTTTCTATCACACACTTCAGCCCGCCTACGAGGAAAGCCCCAACGAGAGTGCCCGACAAATTCGAATCACCATACTTTGCCACTGGTTCACCAACCTGCCGGGACATACCCAGGACTCGGCAACACATCACTTTGGTACGCAATTTCCAGCACACTGTCTAACGGTTGCATAATCAGACTGGCCCAACACCAACATCAACACCAACCCTCGATGTCCCAAATCCCGGCGATCTCCTTTGGTCACAATGCTTCCTTCCAAAGCGTCTCATTGTGAGTCTCCACGACTAGCCACCCAATATGAAGAGCATATTCAACTGACAGTATGACAGCAGTCCGCAATACTCCCCAACCCAGGCCACTACCGCGCTCCCCAACGGTCTCTCCCGGCTGTCCCCCATGGTCCCGCTCCTACCCGCCGCCTCTCTTTCCCCATCGACCCCGTACCCACAAACCCTTCCCCATTCCCATTCCCATTCCCATAACAATCGCAACAACAATCACAACAACAGCAACCACGACTCGGTCTCTCCCCATTCACATTCAATCTCCCCTTCGCCCCTTTCCCCCACCGCCCCCACCGCCCCTTCCTCCCTCTCCTCCACTTCATCATCGACTTCACCCTCCCCCACCAGGACAACCAACGTAGCCGGCTACGTGTTCCCGGACTTCAAGAAATTCGGGTGCCCCAACGCGGCGTGCTCGGGCAAAATCTTCGGCCGACTTGCCGACTTACGACGGCATTACGAGCAAAAGCACGACCCGGATAGAAAGGATTATTTCTGCACACTGCCGGATTGCCCGAGGAATTTGAAAAAGAGTGGGAGGAAAGGGTTTGGGCCTAGAAAGGATAAAAGGGATGAGCATATGAGGAATGTGCATGGGGCGAGGGGATTGGGGCGGAAGAGGACGAGGGAAGAGTGAGGAACTAGGTAGAATGGAATCTGGTACAGGGTTAAGTTGGGTGGAGGGATACGTGGCGTTTCCGCGTTTTACAGTTTTGGTGGGCTGCAAGTGTATATTACTTTGGGTGTCGTATTTCCCTTCCCTCCCTTTCCTCCTTTTCTTTTCTTTTCTTTTCTTCTTGTTCGTTCTTATTTTGCTCTGCTCGTGTTTTCTACTTGTTTTTTATTCGCATAAGGTTCACGGTGTATGGCGTTTCTTTGGATGGAGTTTGAACAGGGCAAAACACGATGGTAAGTGAAAAGGTACAGCATTAACAGAATGGAATGGGAAATATTGACACCACAGGCAACAATAGCAAAGATCTTGGGCGGCGTCCTGTATTCTATTTTTTTCATTATTTTCTTTTGGTTCGAACAAATGTTCTTACAACCACACATGTCTTTAAGTTCATTCTCATTCCCTTTCATCTTGTACATTTTTATCATCATTCAACCTATGTCAGTTTCGCCACATGACATGACAAGATGCGAGCCAGTTGACTGTCACTATGTAATTTCTTTCCGACCTCTACTATGGTACTTGTATTTCCCCCTCTGTTGAGGAAGTATTCACATGTATCTCGCTTCTTCGTTGTACCTTTGCTGCTTGGATGTCTCTTTGTACTAGGGAGTATTCTCGCGTTTCCTTCTTCCCAGGTAGCTTTCAAACTTCTTTGTACGTATCATATCTGCGTTGTATACAGCCTACAATTTCTCGGATGTGGATGCGGTACGGTTGTATGTATTTCACGATAGTTATAACGATTATGCCATCTATCACATGTGTCTATGTACATATATACAAGCTTACGCAGAGATTGAGGTCTAGTAAATCGCAGTTCCATTTGCAGCATTAAGGTGACAAACTCAAAATAAAGCACCGAGTCAACTTGCACTGTACATGCAAGTGCAGTGCGACATCAAAAGTCCAAGTTCAAATATGCTTTGCTCAAACTCAAGAGCGCTGATTGAACATAATGAAAGAGCACGTCTAATCGAGCTGCTGTGTATTTCGAATCGAATGACAACCGAGTGCGAAATCTAAAGCTACTACACCAAAGAGCCCGTCTACCCAGAGAGACACCCTAATCAAGGGGCCGGGTATCGTGTTGAAATTTACCAAAATCTGTTCAAACGCCGCACCAATGCAAAACTGACGATTTTGAAGAGTGGAGAAAGTAAATGCTTTGCTGTTGGAATAGGAACGCAAATCGAAGGGCAGTCGCAGTCTAGATGACATCGCTGCGTTCCCAGCCAGTAGGGCGCATGTGTGTCAGGTCCTTTGTTGGGTGGGGCTTATCGGCGTTTTTGTACTCGCTAGCGTACGGGTTGGGGTCTTCCTTCTGGTCTAGGTTGCCGAATGTGTGGTTGACTTCTCGGTGCTTGCTCTCATCGGCGCGGACTGCCAATCCACGTTAGCATGTGCATATTTCATACCAGGACTGCATATACGTACTGTACAGTAGCAGGTCCCGCATGGTGCGATGACCTTCTGGCATTTTCCAGTAGTCAATCGCGATCTCGGGAGCCTCCAACTTCTCCCACTTGGGAAGACGACCAGCGTCGATATCGGCGATTTGGCGTGTGTATGTGATGACAGCCTCTTCCTCAAGATATCCGACGAAGCGGTGAGCAGTCCGGGGGCTGATCAGATATGCAAAGAAGAGGGCGTTGAACCAGACGCCTTGGGCCCCGAGGACCATCATACGCATGAAGAGTCCCGGCTGGGTCATCTTCAAGAAAACTAGCAAATGCATCCGTTCGTTATAACTCTCCTCTAGCAGGGTTTCAATCCTGGGTTGGCGTTAGCCAATGTTGTGTGCCCCTATATAACGTGTGCTCACCATCCGTTGTCTCGCTTCATCCGCCTCATTGAATGTAGATGTCTCAGCATGCCAGCCACCATGCCAGGTACTCCCGCCACGCTCTCCAAAAAGACGTTCCGTATCATGTATTTCTCTTCCGTCATGGAGTACTTTACCGTCGCGGCGGTGGGGTCGCTCTTGTTGAGCTTCACTGCCTTGTCATGCTTGTAGCCGGTTGCAACGTCCAATCCAAATCGCAGGACCTTGACGGCGAGCAGGGCTACTTTGTCGGACCAAGACTTGGCTTCTCGGTGGGCGACGACGACGGCGTTCATTTGCTCGGGGGTGTAAATTGGGTGGGGCCAGGCAGCTTCTGTCCTTCTAACCTTCTCTGTCTCCTTCTTGGGGAAGAACTCTGTGATGTTGGAGCTAGAGGAGCTGGAGGAGAAGTGCTGACGGCCTGCGGGAATTGGCTGGATCTGATGGATGACGACGAAGGTCGGTCGCAGTCCGATGTTCGCTGTGCTCAAGCCATTGAAGGCCTTGAGAAGCTGTGCGGAGGCACGCTTCGACACTATGGATCCATGCGCTGCTGCCCGTGTAGAGATCATGAGGCCTGAGTGGGGAAATTGTCAAGGTATACAAGGGGAGCTTGAGGTTTGTAGGTAAGTGACTGGTGGTCAGCAACGGGAGGCAAACAATGGTCTTTATAAGATCCAAGGGACGAGCGGTGACGGCAATCCCATTTTTAGCCATTGATTTCTTTGGGCGTGTTACTCATCAGCGAGAGCTGGACTGAGAGTTGTGTTGGACGCAGGCGCCGCTGTGACACCAGCGGCGCCGATATGACAGGAACTACTAAGAACGACCGGGAAAGGCGGCGCGTGAGAGGCTAAACAAGGCTACGGCAAGGCTTTGTGCTGTATTGATTCGCCAGGGCGACCAAATAATGCCAGTGGGGGTCTCGTGGACTCCGAGGTTTGATGCGGCGGAGCAGATGGACGTCGTCAGGAGCGGGATTTGACGGGTGCAGATTTGCCAAGCTCGCCGATGATTATGTGCGCAGGCAAAGGCCGCGCAGAGCATTAAACAGCGGCTCTGATCATGGAAGGAAGGAAGAAAGGATAATTCAGATAGATACTCCATGTTATGCTGTGCCTGTAAATCAACTTTCCAGTATTTTTCGGGCTTCTTGGCCCAAAAAATATTCGTGTTTATGACACCTTAAGATGGTGAGCGTTAAACTGACTAGACGCTTTGCCCCTCTGTCTCCCGAAAGATCCCGTTGCGGGCTCTCGGTGAACCGGTCATCCTGCCTTCGCACCCAGGAAGCCCGGTAGGGCTGAAGGCTTGCAGCGACAGCGACCAACCGCCGCCCTAACGTCGCATTTGTTATCCCGATAGGAAATAACAGTCTGGCCGAGTATCAGAGCTCTCCACGTTGCTGGCTTGGTAATGGGAGTGGCCTGAGCGAAATGGCTTATGTTAAACTTGTGCATATGCAGCCTTGCCTTTGCAAGACGGCTTTTTTTCGAGGACGCTTTGTCAGGGGAGGGTGCATTCTCGGAATTTCCTGTCCTGGGGCATGGGCTTTCGACGAGTGCAGGATGAGCGCGTTGCCAGACACTTGATATTTTCTAGAATTTACAAGTCGATACAATGCTAACACTCGCGAAGACATGCACACTAAAGTTGAAGTGCGGTGCAGCGGAAGTCCCGTGACAGATGCCATGAGCAACCAAAAGAGGCGGTTCAGCAGCTCAAGATGTGACAGAGAAGAGGAAGCCTTGGTCATTCCCATGCCACCTTCACCCCGTTCCATAATGGTCGGAGTCAACTACCCGCGTTCCCTGGGATAGTCCAAGACGTCTCTCACTTGGTATGGAACCCGTGCTCTCCCGATTTGGTTGCCATGTCAGCGTGCTCGACTCCAGTCACGCTTGCCGCTGAGGGCCCTTTGTGAAGGTACTGAACGAACTGCTGGAGAGCATCTTCGCCGCCCTGTGCCTCGCCCTGGACCTGGCTAGCGCTGAGCACTGGGACCGCGGCGCAGGTGAGGGAGACCTTACGGTGCCATCAGATGCATTTGTCACATACCCAGTGACGCCGATTTTCTTCGCCTCTTTGCACGTGTAGTACCTGAAGCTAACGCCTGTGTCTGTTAGCCCTGGAAACGCGAGAAAAGCCACGTGCCTCCGCCGACGCACCCTGAACGTCGCCCTCGACCTTAAAAGAAATCTGGGCCTATATTAGCAGCGATCTGCCGAGCGTGCAGAGGCAGCAGGCTCACTCGCTTGCTGGACATGCTGGCTGTGGGAGAGAAGAAGCGTCTCATTCCGTGCTTGGGGTGTCTGAGATGTGGCTGGAAGGAGGGGCAAGCCCTCGCATAGGATATCCCTCTGATCGTCTGCATTTGCAGTTGCCCTGCACAACTGCACGACTGCACGACGTCATGGGCATTCCATGAGCCGCATCTCTGCCCTACCACGGCGCTAGGCCCACAATGGACGCGACCCCTGCTCCCTGGGACCCTGGGCAAGAAGTGGGGTTCAGTTGAAGACCGGGAAAGGCAGCACAAGTGAAGACGCGAAAGCAACTCTGAAGCAGCATCTGCGTCGTCTCTCGTCGCGGAGACTCGCTGCCGGCAGCCGCCTGCTGTGGCACGGCGAGCGAATGGACTGGACCTTAGCGGGAACGGCGTAATTTGCCCTGAGCTTTCGCGTTGTTTTGCGCGCGTCCGCTTCTGAAACTCGTAATCAAACCAATCCCTTTTCCCAGGAAGACACCTCTCCAGACTCTACCACATCCACACCACATCCATGAACACGCCCTCCGTATCCCCAGCCTGACCATCGACAGCATACCCGCACTTTTATTCCAAGAAGCCAACCACTGCCGTCTGCTGCTTCTCGCCCGCCGCTGCACCGCGTGCCGCGGAACCCCTATCAACCCACCCACCATGGAGACGACGCCCTCCCCTCCGCCCGAGCGGTCTCTCTCGCCAGAGCCCTGGATCTCGCCATCGCTCGCGCTCGGTGCCGTGCCTCAACTCGACCGGTCCGTGTCCACAGCATCGTCCGTGTCGTCGGTTTCGGGAAGGTCGTCGACTTCTCGCCTCTCCGGCAGCGGGAGGAGGGGTTACATGCGCCCGGAAGGCACGCAGTTCTCCGAGTCGGCAAGGAACCGCGACAGCGTCCAGAACCTGGGCACCATCGCCCACCTGCAGTATTACTTCGCCAGGACCGGACTGCTAGACTCGGCGACCGGGCGAGTCGCAAAGTCGAGGAAGAGCAGCTCGCGGACGGCCAGCGGCTCCGAACGCCCGCTCTCAGAATACGACGGCGAGGTCTCCCTGCTCTCCGTGTCGTCGGATGGCGCGGACACTCTTGGAGAAGGGTTCGTCGAGTCGCCCATCGACGATGCATCCTCGATGAACTGGGAGGACCATGAGCCCGTCATGCTCCCGCCTACGGTCAGCACCTACAAGAATACGCCCGTGTACGTGCCTCCGCCACCGGACATGACCATCCTGCGCCGCGAATTGCGCGAATCCCTCAACGAAGCCATGAAACACCTGCACGAGCTGGAGAAAGGGTTCGCCAACAGTGCCAATGTGGATGCCGCGGAGGGCATAGCCAACGGCGCTGCACTGCGACAATCGCCCGACACCCAGGGATGGTGCGAGATTCAGGGCTTGAACTTGCTCGACGTAACCACGCTGGCGATTAGAGCAGCCAAGAATTACTACACGGCCCACGAGGATCCCCAGCGCCTCTATGCCATCAAGTCAGAACGCGCAATTCGAAAAGAGCTGTACGAGGTGCTAGAAGTGCTCAAGCGCCTCGCGATACGCAACTTTACCGGTGGCGTGCAACCCTATGAAGTCTCGAGTATCAAGACGTGGGTCCTCGGAATCGGCAAGCTGATGGACACGGAGGAAGAGCAAGAAAGGCTCGAGCAGGAGGAGAGGGACAGCTGGAACTGGCGCGACGGCGATTGGTCGGGTAAGGAGCGGGAAAGAGAGTCGCTGTTTCTCAAGTCCTTTGACCCAAGCGCCGATGCTCTCCCTACATGGACGGATCCGCAGGACGGGGAAGTCCCCACGCCGTTTCTCTTGGCACTGCAGAATGGACTGCGGCTAGTCCACCTACACAACGCACTGGTCAAGAAGTCGAGACGGCAGTTTGAAGAAATCAAGAACTATCACACCGACACCGCGAAACCGTACCGCTGCGCAGATAACCTCCGCTACTGGGTTAAAGCGGCCGAGCTCCGCTGGGACATCAAGTTGGATGTCGACGTCATGGGCGTGGTCCACTCGGACGCAGCCGCGTGCAAGAAGTTCGACGCTGCCATCTTGAAGTGGAGCCAAGGCGTTCGTGAGGAAATTATATCAGAGTGGAACCAGCACAAAAACCAAGCCAAAACCCCAACCCTTCACATCGATCCCATCTACGAGTCATTGTAGTGGGTCTGATATTCAATTGGCAATACCGCACTTTCTTTTCTTTGTCCATGCTTTTACCCCCCTAATTATTTAACACACGACGCATCCGACTTCATGAATACCCGACTCACTCCTCTCAATTTTTCTAGCGGTTGGACACCATACCAAATACCCGCATTTACATATTACCACTGGTTCGCATAGCAGGGCAGGAGGGAGGGGGGCGGGGGGGCGAATTTGATTGGAAAAGGCCCCTCGGCGTCTCATCGCCATTTCTTTCTTTTGTCGTTGCTAGAGCAGAACCAATCTGCAAACCATTTGTCTGCAGTTGGTTAGATACCCGTCCCCCCCAGAAGGACAGCATATTGAATTCGCATGCTTTAGCACACTATAGCTAGCTAGCCACACTTGACCGAATTAGAAGATTGTAATCAGTAGTTCTCGGATGACAAGTCATCAGGGCAGAGTGTGCCACGTCGGTGGTGCAGGCATTTCGTCTCCATTCGGATGCAAGAGACACCACTCACAACCACGTCTGAACATGTTGAATTCTCGAGATCTGCTCTGCTGGAGTGAAGTAATCACTCAATCTGAGGCGTTTGAAGTAAAATGACACTATCCTCCGGAAGCCGGGATCAGGCCTACAGCGCATCTCGTTCGGCGGCGACCAGCCAGGGGGAACGAGCCCTGGGATGAAGGAACCCAGGATGCGCCACGCAGCCCGTCTCAGAACAGGTGGTATGCGCGAAACGGCCAGCGAGCGGCAACCGTGTTTCTTCTGACGTCTGTCTATCAGTGCCTGCTCTCCTTGAACTTCTTTGAAGCCATATTGCTGCTGCCTACGACCTCTGCATCTGCCGTTGCCGTGGTGTTGTTGGCCCGTATCTTGTGAAACCAAACCGTCATCGCGTAAATATAGGGTACGACGCGCCAGCCCCCAGGCTCCGGTATAATCTCCACGACGGCTGCGCGACACCACTTCGCGCTGCATTCAGTCTGCATTCACCCCCCCCATAGCCGCATACATCGCGCGGTCGACTTCCCGGCGACGTCTTCGTGCTTTCGTGTTCAGGCCTAGAATGTTCCGATGAGCAGTCCGTTCGAGACGCCGTTGGCCAACACACCTCCTCCCCCGCCCGCTACGCTTGCCTACTCTGATGTGGCCGCACATCGAACAACAACACCCTTCTCCTCGTCCTCCTCCGTCCGCACCGCATCCCTATCGCCGCACCGCACCTCCGACCGCTCCCTCGAGGGCGACCGCAAGCTCGCACGCAACGTGTCGCCGGGCCTGCTGGCCCGCATGAAGTTTCTGAACCAGAGCCAGGACACAAACCGCGCACAGCTCTCGCAGATTGGACGCATTGCCGAGAGCAAGATCAGACAGCTCGACGCCTTCCACAAGGACAGGAGCATCCGTATTGAGCGGCGAGGCACCACCTGGGGCGGCACCGGCAGCCAGGTCGGGACGCCGCTGATTCCACAGCTGACGGGCGAGAGCGTGCCGTCGCTGGCACTGGCAATGGACCACAGCCCGCCGCCCGGCTTCGAAAGCGACCGGAGCAGCTTTGTGAGCACGAGCGACCGCGTGCTGCCGTCCGACTCCGAGGCCGGCGACACACTCGGCGAGGACACGCAAAAGTACCGCCTGCCAGACATCACCAAGACCAAGAGCCTCAGCCAGACCATCGCCGAGACGGACAGCAGGGAGAGCACCACCGAGGGTGAGCTCACCCGTGGGCCCACCCCACCCCCGAAGGACACACCGCCGCCAGAGGAGGTGTCGGTGCTGGACGACCACGATGGCATCGATGTGGATGCCTATTTCAAGCGTCGGCCTGGTCACTTTACGCGGGCCAACTCCATCTACACCATCTCGCGGGCCAGCTTCACCAACCAGATCCAGCAGCTGACATCCATCACACTTCCCCCAGCCTCATCGCTGTCGTCGAGCATTTCGGCGATACCCACCTCCACCGCCGCCGGGCGGGCACTGCACGAGGCAGCCAACCAGATCAGACTATGGATGGCCAAGGCGAACGAAGTCCTGAACGGGCTCGATGCCGAGGACGATGTAGAGTGGGCTGCAGCTGCTGGACGTGAAGGCCTGGCTGAGGTGGATGCTGCTATTGGCAAGTTCGAGGATCTCGTCACCGTCTACATTACGGCCATTGAGGAACTGCAGTCACGACCGGATATCTCGTCATTATCCAAACAGGACCAAACAAGGCTGGTTGGCCAGATGGAGGACGTCGTGAGTGGTTGGACCAAGATCAAGAAGACGCTCAAAGGAATCAAGACACAGGTGGAAATTGCCATGGAGTGGGAAGAGCTATGGAACATTGTCCTAGGAGAGATCGGCCATGAAATCGAGAACCTCAGCCGGCACGTCTTCGAGATGGAGGAACGACGCCACCGAGCCATCACGGACTCGGTCGCCGAGTCTGCAGAGAAGTTCGACATTGCTGATCTGGAGACCATTGTCGAAGAGACACCCCGACAGCAGGCTAGGATCCAGAACAACCGCTTCAGCCTCCCAGCTCCTCCCATCTCCGTTTTGTCGCCAATCTCACCAATTCCGCAGATTGAGAAGGAGAACTCCCGCCTTCTAGCTCTCTTTGCTAAATTGCAGCCCTTGCGCGCATCCCTCGACTTCCTTCCCATGAGACTATCGTCGTTCCAAATGCGAGCGAACAAGATCTTCCCGTCCGCATGCGACGAGCTGATGCGACGGAAGGAAGTGCTCGAAAAACAAGAAAAGAAGCTCGAGGCAGATGCTGATGCTCTGAGAGAAGAACTTGGCGAGGACAAATGGGTCCACAGCTTCCGACAAGCCGGTAGCAAGGCCATAGCCATGTACGATTCGCTCATGAAGAGTATTCAAAGACTACGACAAGCCATTGATGAAAGCGATGAGGAGAAACTTGGTTCCCGAATCTCCACGTACAAGGACAAGAGGGAGCACTATCCGCCCTCAATGAAGCGAGTCCTGGAATTGATCGACATCGAGATGAGGAACCGGTCCACTGTCAATGGCGAGATTCTCAGGATTCAACAAGATGTTCGACAAAAGGTTGCAGACCTCGAAACGCAAATAAGGGACATGGACTTGATCCTAGACGAGTTCACCTCGACGCGCAAACTTCGCGATTCTGTTTCTACCATCATGACGGAAGCGTCAATGACAGCCTCAAGCTTCGGCACACCAAACAGCTCTCCGGCCTCTTCCATCATCATGAATGGATCGGGAAAGAAGTCTCGCCAGCCTAGCTCTTCTAACACCCGGCCTGCCAATCGTCGGTACTCCAGTGTACCTGTAAGCACAAACTCCAACAATACGCAGCGCAAGCCGCTGACGACATCACGTTTGGAGGCTATTTCCTCGTCCACGCCCTCACATGGCATGACTAGCACACCAACACGCTCCCTCCGCTCCTCTACCCCTGGATCTGACAAATCTACCAGCAAGCCTCGATGGAACTCTAGTGTCCACATGCGTGACACCGTTGTTGGACATAATTTCAAGCCTTTGACGTTGACTACCCCATCGCCCCACCGCAAGCTCCCACCAACCCCAGTCAGGACGCTCAGGAGCGTGTCGAGCCATTCGGCTATCCCCGTGCGCAGCCCGCTCAGCACATCTGTGGTCGAGCCACCCCGGCCAGCCCGTCCTGCATCGACGACCCCCGCACAGCAACAAACTCGACGTCCTTTGGCCAGTCCGATGCAGTCTCCTGCTACTCCGAACCGCACAAAGGGGGTGATGCACTCTACGCCCGGCTCTACGTCGAGGCTGTCCGTTGGCACTCCCGCTTCGGGTCGTCGTTTCATGATTCCAGAGGAAGAAGAAGAAAACACGGGTAACGAGGAAAGCCCCATTGCCCGTCGACAATCGCGACCCGCGAGTGCAATGACTAGTCGCCGTGCCAGTCTACTCCCAACGCCAAAACAACGCACTGTTAGCGGATCCAGTTTTGCCGCCTTGACAGGAGCTACCACGCCTGGACGCAGCACCAACGGACTGGGACTCGGTGCCATTAATGAAGGCCGCAACAGCAATATCACCGGTACGGATGGAGGACGTGCTAGTCGCATTGGCGGACGCAAGTCTTCTCTCGGTCAATCGTCGGGAGATGATGGCAAGCCGAGGTGGAAGTGAACGGAGGTGGAGCGAATATGAACATGCTCCACTCTCCAAGCTTTCATGATCATCGAAATGGTCGACACGCGTCCGAATTTGACGACGTTTTGCCCGATTAGCCGATCGCTTCCTCTTGAACGATTGGTTTGTTTTCCGACCAAATTTTCTTCACTTCTCCGCTCTGGATCCTCGATGTCTGTGTCATCAAATTTGTACCCCTACCATATTTATTTTGCGATTGCGAAGAGTTACTCTTATCTCGGCCTATTTTCCATCTACAGATTGGCGTTCCCGTGTACTTGGGCTGGAAGAGAGTTATCATCCTATACCCCTGGAGTTTGTGTTTTTCCGATCTGGGACTGGTTTGTCCATTGAGAGCATGGCGAAGGCCTGGCTTTCTGTTTACCTTCTTTCGCTCGCTCGTTTGAGACTTTTAGGGAGAAAGCGAGGGATAGAGGGAGGGCTGGGATGGGCAAGGATGGGTATATAGAATAGGGAAGACGTACTCTATATACCTGAGTAGGGATAATTGCTGGCTAAGAGATACCTATTTACCTACTAGCTACCACCTCTTATCTGATCGAGAATCAAATTGGACTTTGCAATTTTCTCTGTATAAAACCATTGGTGTACAATCTGAATACTTTGGTATGACATCTGTGATCTTTTTTTCATATCGAACTCTATATGAAGCTTCCACCTCTATCCACCACTTCAATTCGCATTTCGACTTCCAGTTGCAGTCCCGCCTGTCACAGCCTTTCACCACCGTTGGATTCTTCTTGCGAGCTCGACACAATCTCACTTCCAGATCATCCAAATCGTTCTCTATAAGCAACTTGTGCGAGAAGTACCTGCAGCGGACCGTATACTGGAGGTTCGGGCTTACCACCACCACTGTGTTTTATCATCCAACACTCATCAACCACATCTCTTCGCCTTTGTATCTATCGGATTGGTGCGGATACTGGCCGATTTTATGCACGTGGTGGCCGCAGGTCAGGTGATGGATGTCTTCCTACTATTACACCTCTGCCGGTAGTTAAATAGTTGATTTATTTGCGTGTCGGTTGTGTTTTGTAGTATCTGGCATGTACTCAATTGGGATATGAAGGAAACCTTGGGGAAGTTAATAGGCGTTTTATACCTCTCCGGGGGGGGGATGAGCTCTTTCAGTAATGGTGAGTATGGTGTATTGGATTGAATTGTGCGACATTGGAGATGTGAAACGGAAAGGTATAGTACGATATAAGGCAAGATGTCGAATTCAAATGTTTGCTACCGCTTTGTCTTCTCGTATGCCAGTATCTCTGTTTCAAAATTACAGGCCTTTCTTTCAGTCATCAACATCGAGGAATTGTGATGGGATAGGAGAAAATGACGGCCTGGAAAAGGTTTCACATTTCGAACATTAACTACATCTCTGGGTTCTGATACCGGTCTGGATCTCTCTTGAAGATTTGTGAATATATCTGATGATTATTCAGTCGCAAGAATAAAAGTTCTTTTGCTACGGCGAATAGGAAAGGGAATAGGACAGCTCCGTCTCGGATCTCAGACCTACAATAGGAAACATTGTCCCTTTCCCTTGCAGCATCTAGTATGATGAAAGGAGAACCGGTCGACCTAATTTCCAATCTAAAATCCTCCATTGGCGTTGAGTTCCTGAATTGGTTTTATCTGATTCTCTTCCAGTATAGTGTTTCCCCTGTCTAGGATATACTACCAACATTATCGCCACCCGCTTCTATTATAGTATAACCTCAAGGGGAGTGGAATTGCACCTTCTAGTGGCGATGATGTCTCATTAGCATGAAACTAAAACAAAAGAGCGCAAGGCAACGTGACCATCAGCCATCTCAAGATCATATCAGTTTAGCTTTGAATGTATGTACAAGAACCTCTGGAGGGTGGTTTGTATTTTGGAGTTCGCTCTCTGATGGAGTAACGATTGACAGTGCATACCAACAATCCCTTGACACCTACCAACCCCATTCATTCTCATACTATCATAACTCACATCATGGGACGATTTAGACCCTCCCGCTTTCCACTCCTTTCCATCTACAGCCTCGACAACCCCGTGACCTCCCTCGGCGCATGATACGTCGGGACTTTCATATCCAATGCCGCACCACTATATCCGAGGTCCTCAGCCGTAAGCATCGCACACTTCTCACCGATCAGTAGCGCAGTCGAATACGTGTTACATCCCACGTTATCGGGACAGATAGACAGATCAGCGACCTTGAGTCCCTTGACACCATGTACGTTGAGGCGCTCGTCGAGGACGCCGTGCTTGACAATCGAGTTTCCGTGGCGCGGGGCCATGGAGCATGTGCCGAGAGAATGCCAAGTTGTCTCAACATGTCCTTCGTGGTATTAGAATTGGGTGAGAGTTATGAGAAGAGAGAAGGGTTGGGGGAGGAATTGTTATATGGGGCTGGTAGAGGGTATACGTACGTTTAACCCAGTCCTCAATATGTTTGATATCATCATTCGAGTACTGAAGATCTTCTTGTACCCAGTGCTGGTTGGAGTTGAGGAAGTTGGGCTCCGGGGTGCGACCCTTATTCACAGGCTGAGAACCGCGTTAGCACTTCTCCCCTCCAAATGGCATCAGATTTCACATACCATGCTCCAAGAACCATGCTGAATACCGGCCGTAATGTTCCCAGGAAGCGCGTACGCATTCGTAGTCGCGAGATCCTTCACCCAGTTAATTAAACCCTTCTCGTAACGTGAAAGTCAGTGCAAACATACCATATCATTAGCTCTTGCCGGGCTATCAAACGCGTAGAATGGGTGCATAGCCTGGACTGTTCAGATGTTAGAAAGTCTTACATGTTAGGGAATCTTATTTATGGTAATTACCTTCACCGGCGTAGGCATCCATTCGTCGTGCCGTCTCGCGAGACTTGATATAGCCCCAGACCATAGGCGCCATATCGCGTTTGTCGTTCATGAATCCGGCATCAAAGTCAGGCGCGTCGTACGGGTTAGGGGACACGATGTGGGTTGAGCCTCGCGAGAAGGGGTACTCGAGGAAGTGGAACATAGTGAAGAATTTGCCCGGCGGCATCAACATCTGATTGGTGAAGTTAGTCTTAATGCTCAAGATGTCAGGTCGAATCAATTTTCAAGGTGTTGTGGGCAAAGTGGGGAAAGGTGAAGGATGGACCCACGTGATCTCCGAACCAACCCGAGATGACAGCTGCGGTCGCCCTTAGTCAGCGCATACCCTGAAGTAGATTTCTAAAGGGTAAGATCTTACAGTAGTGCATGACAGGCTTATCAGGCTTGTCCTTGAAGTAGCTGTCCCAGCCCGATCGGAACTCCTTGCAAGGCCACGAGTCCATCTGCTTGAGCTCCTCCTCTGTTGGCCTAACTTTGACACCAGCCTCGATGCCATTAGTCGCTAACGGACCAGTGCCATTGATGTTCCATTGGTTGAAGACCGCTTCCTGGACCTTCGGGTCTCCTCGGACGAAATCGTCGAAGGATTCGATATGCGGTTTGGCTCGGAAGACCGAGAATGTAAGGTAGTGATCTTGGAAGTTGAGACCAACACCAGGGAGATCTACAAGTGGCTTGACGCCGGCCTTGCGGAGCTTCTCCGGGTCACCGATACCTGATCGCTGGAGGATGAGCGGCGAGGAAAGTGTTCCTCCCGAGACAATGATCTGCTTGCGTGCCCTGACAATCTTAGACGTCAATTGGCCTGGCGAAAGAGGCTTGGTAGGCACAGTCTTGACACCGACAGCACGGTCGCCTTCGAGGATGACCTGGTTTAAAATTAGCAAGCAGTAGTGCAAAGTCGAAAGTTGGATTCATTGTTACCTTGTCGACCTTGGTGTTGACCATCAGGTGGAGGTTCTGGTGAACAGCGCGAGTGCTATGAATATAACCATGCGCGGAATCAGAGCGTCGTCCAGTGTCGCGATTGATCCATTTGAGCCAATGCTCAGCTCCGTGGCCGGTCGTTAGGTCTTGAAGATCATCGGTTGTCGGTATACCCTGCGATTCGGAAGCACGCAAGAAGTCATCCTTGATTGGGTACGTATAGTTGCCGAAAGAGACTTTGATAGGACCTTCGAATCCATGGATGTCGCGGTTGTTGCAGGAACGCTGATAAATGATTAGACTGGCGTGATCAGGAAGTACAAAAAGTGAAAGAGGGTTTGATTACCTGATATGTCTCGTGTTTTTTCATCAAGGGAATGAGCTCTTTTGTCGTCCAGCCTTTGGCTTGAAAGTCATCATAATCCGAAGCTGAAGCACGAGTGTACATCTTAGACTAGTTAGCCGTTGTCTCGTCGACGCCTCTTGATGTCACTCACCATGAAGTTGATAGAGGATCCGCCTCCCAAGATGTGGGCACAAGGCACCACAGCTCGACGCCCATCCAACCATTCTGAAGGTCGCGAGTAGTAGAAGGAAGCAGTTTTGCTGTCCAACTTCATGTTACGGGGGTAGATACCCGGACGGAAAACCCTTTCCAAGTCAGTGAATTGAGTTCTTGGAGAGGATGTGAATTAAAATTACCATGGGTTGTTCAAATTGTTCTCTCCGGCCTCAATCAAGAGGACCTGGAGGTTGTGATCCAAGTTCGCCAAACGCCCAGCAACCACGCATCTAGAAAAGTGATAGTATTAGCACCATGCTCTTACTCTGGTGCTTTCAAACCTACCCACAACTTCCTCCACCGCAAACAATGATGTCAACCTGATTGACGGTAAGTGACTGAGAAGAATGGTACCCCTTCAGAGCTGCCCAATCATACCTCATCTGGAATCGTCATCTTGAGTTCAGCTCGAGTGAATTGGTTTCAATTGGCTCAGAGTTCGACGTGAAGTGGTACCACAGGAGAAGCAAGTCAACTGGGCTGGACCTTCAATTGATTGCGGTACCCATCCTCTTAAACCGTTCGACCCCGCATCTATGAGATGCATCGGCCTCAAGGAGCTCCACCACCTGAGGTAGTCTCGAACTGCAGCTTTTCGTCAGCGTTGGTGCTCGATCCCGGACGGTGCATAGATCAGAGAGGGGTTTCTGTACCTCGCCGCGCTGGAGCATGTACATCACTTTGCTTAGACAGGGTACTGGACAGTGTGTCCACACGATTTCTGACGCTCCAAGAGACCTATACGGCCCGGACTCCACTTGCTTGCTGTGACGTTGCGGATCCGCAGCTGCCGGCCCCCTGGACGTGCTGTCCTGGAGATGTACCTTGTACTGATTGGCTTGACGAGTCGGTTATGTAGCGTCAGGACCCAACACAGTGGCTTCGAATAAAGGGTCTAGCTGGGATCAGCGCAGTAGCAGGTGTATAGCTGTATGCGGAGAAGGTGCACAAGGTGAGATGATTTTGACGGAGGATGTTCTCCGCTCTTGATACTGCGGATCCGTATAGTTAGTTCGGCTTAGGTTGGAGACCTCAAGGAAGTGGCAAGTCAGGAAGCTCAGCTAAATTTCTTGAACTCCGCCGGAATACGAGGAGGGGATGGTATGCTTCTGCAATTCCTTCGGTAGCGGACGGGAAAATTCTAGATGATCGCCGAAAGGAACCCGTTGGATGAATAGATGCAGCGTGAAATTTAATGTTCGCAGACTGGTCGATGTGTGCCCTACTCTATGCTGTCCTACAGCTCAACCTCGTTGCTGGGATTGAGCTCTTTGAGCTGATGCAGGCGCGGGAAGCCGCGTCTTAGCCTGAAGCGGGGGGCTGACGTTAAACCGGCATACCAGTCTTTAAGCGCAATAGCGAATGTCTGAAATTGGGTTTCTCAATGTGGGGTGCAGTGGTTGCTGAGGGGCTGTGCTTGCAAATGGTTGTGATTCGCTAAGGAAAGGCGCCAGGGAGCGAAGGCTAGTGGGGCCAATGTGCCGAGCATCCCAAGTGCGGGGGAACTGAGACTAGCCCATCAAACTTCTACGCCCGTCCGTTGTACTAATAATCCGAATCATCTCAGGGATGAAGCCGAGGGCGGTTTGACACGCTGCCCAGCTAGGTCCGGTGATCCGCTCACGAGCTGTGAATTGCGACGAACCGCAAGATGTGAATCTAGAGGGATTCTGTTCTCAAGTAGATTATGGGGCTCCAGTCAATGAACGGTTGGGGTTTAATAACCTTGTTTATTGCTATCTCCGGATTTTTGAATCTATGCTTCACATGTGGTATGTGTCGAAGATGCGAAGGACGTTTTTCTTCGCTGGTTGTGCAACTGATTTGTTTCCTGAGAATCTTTAGCATCATACTGTATATAATGGAGACTGAAGAGTAGAACGGTGGAAATCCGTATTGATCATATTTTACTCACTAGAGATGTGTAAACGACCTCTCACGAGCCTCCAAACCTTACGTCAAGATCTTGAAAGGGTGAGATCCGGCTCCCAAACAGCAGGGAATCCCAAAAGTTGGTTTGCTATTATTCCGCGGCTCACTTATTCTCATCTCTCAGTAAGACACGCAGACCCATAGTTGGTATGACGGGGGTCTGACCAAGCCCCTCCACTTGTAACCTTGGAAGCCGGGATGACTTCTGTATCATATTCTCTGCTGACACGAGCAAGTCTTCTCGCCAGACATACCATACCGCATCTGTTAGCACCTATCCATATGTGCATTTGCCTGTACCGTCTAAGTCATTTACAATTTTAGATACTGAGTCTATATGTAGAAGGAGATCACCGCACACAGAAAAAGTTCCATACTCCCCATTTGGGAATTCATATGCCACGGCTGTCACGAATTCATCTTACCATATACTTTTCATGCCAGCCAATCGTATACAAAGCTGTATGACTAGCTGGATTTATGAAGTCCTTTAGCCTCATGCTCTCGTGTGGCGCTTGCCAACAGTATTTTCAATACTTCATTTAGCTGTAGTCTAACTGACAATATGCCTCTTCGTGCAAATAAATATTAGTGAAGCAGCTTGAACGCTCTTATACAAAGCATTTGAAAAAAAGAATAAATATATAAACACTGAAGGGGTGAAACAGGTTTAAGTTATCTTTGCGTTGAGGTTTGTTAAGGTCGGTTGAAATGTCGTTGGAAGGATGTGCATGCAATTGAATGAGTTTGCAACAGCTGTTCAGTACAGTACTATTTGATCCTGGAATCCAAAATTAATAGAATAGGGTGCTATTACAAACAAGGGAGCATATTGCTAGTAATAGCACAGCCTTGCAAACTGGCACCGCACTGCAAACTGGCACCGCACGTGTCCACTTACTGTGGGACGGACAGTTCATTCTAGCCATAAGTTAAAATAATCCCATTAACTTTGCGTTGTATCAATGTATCTGCCGACGTGGAATGTTCCGTAGAATGAATTTGTCATTTGATAAGTGGTAGGTTGCAACACTTGCTTGTTCTTCCTTTTCATCCCTTAAAATGGAAAAGGCAACTAGAGATTCACAGCATTATTGAAAACCATATACGGTAGCTCAAGTCTTACCAATTGCAAAATAATGTTATTCAATTACATATGCTCTCAAGCCCACTTGGATGGTGGCCTCCTGGACAGTCGAGCGCAATTCAAACTGGAAATGCATACACTTAATAAGGTTGAAATAAGACGCAGATTGCGACATCGTTTTACTAAAATGTGGCGTTGGGATTTTATAGGCTATAGCAGAAGATAGGTACACAACTGCTATGGGAGAGAAAATGTTTAGCTGCAGATCAGTGATTTGTTACACTAAGAGATGGCATGCTAAAGAGGGAATAGGGCACTATGGTGTATATTTTATTCTGAAAAAACTACAGAATCAGCTGTGGAAGTAACCTCTAGAAAGAAGCTAAGTGTTAGACTAATGAAAAGCTGATAAAATCTAAACTTATCAAAGTTTAATTGATTAGTAAGTCTTGCTTTTTTAAAAGACTAGTCAACTCACAGTTTTACTATGTGGGCTCTCATCCCTCTATCTGCTATTCATTTTCCCCGTCACTCACTTATTGTGTTTAGTAAAAAGTTTATCTACAATTTCTAAATATCCATGAAACTTCTAAGCCTTGCATTACATTCCTTTGTTTCTTCCTATCATTTACTCATTCATTCCTGTTCGAGTACTTCACTAGACCCTCAGCCTGCTGCTCTCTGTTGGACTGTGCGTGGTAACGCAATAAGCCTGGATGCTGCCTAAGGAGTAAGGAAGGAGTATACCTGCCAGGGCTCCGAATTTAGATCACGCTTCTTACAGTACAGAGAGTTCGATTCTACTGCGCCATATTGTGGCTTAGGTTCCTTAGTCTAAATATAGTACATGCTTTGGAGGCTCAAAGTCCCGAAGCAGTAGCTCCTTAATCCAAGGTGCATCTAAGAAATTTTCTTCTTCTATACTTGTATATGGAAATCCTTTGTCTGTGCCTGGATTCTCTTTGTCTGCACCTAAACAATCGGTACATTCACCTGGAAGATCAACCACATCCATTCCTAGATACTATTCATCTCTTCCTGGATGATCGACTTCATCTGATCATAGAAATTCCTACCCGTCTCATACGAGGTCGCATCTGGACGCTCTTCCATTCTAAGTAGCCAGGAAGCTTCCACTCCCGCACCATCATCCACGATTAGTCTAACTCCCACCGCGTCCATCAATACTCCCACATGTTATGTCATTGTGTTCCCAACATCTTGCCTACCTACAACACCGCCCACTAGAACTCTAATAGGATAAACCAACAGCATTTTCTTAGATGCACGTAGTGGACCGTAGTATCAACATTTTTTAGTTAACAATTTATTCTTTAAAATGCCACCAGTAGTTCCTTGTACGCAGATTTCTCTGATTCCTTTGCATTGTTTATATAGGATCTAGAGGGCTACAAGCTAACTATTTATTCTTGCAGCGCTTATTTTGCCTTTGCTAGCAACCGTAAGCTTAAGATTGTAGGAAGATAGCAAGCTGCACTAGGTCCTAAAGAAAAAAAAGACATTAAATTAGTAACACGCCCGCCCAAGTTTTAAACGTACTCGGCAACAACATACATTCTAATGCAATAGTAGACTCTGTTTGTTTATTGCTGGCGGTGTGGGAGCATTTTTGTATGCCTTAATTAGGGCTTTTAATTAGTGTAGACATTGGAGGAGCCATTAGGTTCCTTAGTAACCTCCTCTGACCAGAAGTCAGCATCTTAACAACCCTAGGCGGTGTAGTTCTTAGCAGGAAGCTTGGCGCTTTTCGTACTAGGAGATATGCTCAAACCCTGTGTGGCGCTGCAGCAAGTTATCTTCTCTTCGAGATGTGCCAGGATGCCCTCAGTGATCCTAATAATTGCGAAAAATGTGGCGACGTAGTATGCGACTTTCCAAATTGAATCCTGCCTTCAAGCGCACCCCTGCTAACAACGCTGTAGTGCCCGTCTGGAATTTACCAAAATGCCCAATGCTCTGCTCCAGTCTGCGACAGATCTATACGCGTTAGCCTCAACAGTTGCGGTGCAGGCTGCTTCTGTTTTGAAACTGCTAACGGCACGGGATTCTGCTTTCCTAGTAAACTTTGCGCTCATCTTCCAGGCTGCTCCTCCAACTCTGACTGTGCTCAAGGATGAGTCTGCGCTACAGGCACTTGCTTTGGGAGGAACGTTTGCTTACAAACATGTGGCGTTGTTGTAGTGCGTTGGGACTTGTTATTTGGCAGTAACGCTACAGAAATGTACACCGACGGAATAAAAGGTATCACCGGTTTCCTGTAGGCTGTTACTCCCACGGAAAAGATTGGCGCAAATCTAAACAACCTTTCGTCCTTAATTTCTTGCTTACTCGTTCTTGAAAAATGTTTTTGTAAAAAGGCATCAAGATGTGTATTGTGTGTAAGATATGTACAGCTGATATATATATAGCGGCCTGATTAGTCGGGGAGCATATCCACGTGACTGCATGGTGTCCTGGGCTTACAGTTTTATTATATTTTGACTTGGTAACACTTCGTAGAAGCTTTGTATTATAATTCTAGAAGGTTTATATAGTTGTAACTCAAAGAAACCATCCCCTCTCCCTATTCTCCAGTTCGGAATGAAAGTATACCTTAAAATTACTAGACCACTATGTAATTACGATACTATTACATCTCCTCCTACTGCGTCTTTTTCGTCTACTGTGAAAAGCTAGTGTTAAGGAGAGAGTAGAACTACAAATATTCGGCGCCATGAGCTCTTGTATAATCCACACGTGACTAAACCATTGTTGTGTGAAGATATGGAAACGGATGTCCCATTGTTCGGAATCGAAGTGCGGCAATTCAAGCTTGTTCATTAAACTGAAGCGAAGAGCCTGACCACCTTGCATAGCTCCCAGTGGACTATCCGAGTTACTTAGATCATGTTCGGAAATGTTAGTGATTTGTCAAGGAGCTCAAAGTCATATTTAGAGCTCTCATCTTTCTTTCCTAGCCAAGCCACTTCCAAACGTGCGCGGTTGTATATGTCCCACATCAGTCTGATATGCTTGTTTTTTTTCTGGTATCTTTTTAATTGATGCAAACATCATTGAAAGTCATATATATATATCAGCCGTACATATCTCTCACACATGCACACACACACATACACACAACACACATCTTCATACCCTTTCACCCACACCCTGCTTACAATGATATGTTAATATAACCAGGAGCGGCATCCAAGGCATACGTACTGAGGTTATAGTGAGCGGTTTCTTCTTGGCCATATCTAAGGGGGTTATAAGAAGAAAAATCTTAGAAACAGTCCCATGTACAAGCTTCCCGGCTGGGTTCGTGAATTGCTGTAACCAAGCCATTACACACTAGATTGATGAATTTGTTTCAATTTCTAATTGAAGTTGACGTCTATAAATGTGCGTATCTGAAAGTAGGGGGATATCAGGGAAAGGAAATCCTAGGATTTAAAATGGTATTCAACGACCGGAGAAGGTCAATGGTTACCAGTTACGGCTCGAAATCATTACAGTGGCGACTGTTAAGATCTGTTCGCTCCGGCTCTAAATCACTGGAATATTCGTGCCATCTCGGTCATGCTACTAGAGCGTATGGCAAGATATTTAGTGGCTAAAAGAGTTAGTAGAGCACTGGACAGGTCTTGACGTGATTTTAGATTTCGAATTGAATGTTGTCAAATTTACTCGGACAATTAGGTAACTATAACCATTCACAGGATAGACGCAGGTTGGCGACTCTATTGAGGGAGGTGCGTCATCTGTATAACTTACGCGGATCGCATTCCGCTTCTTGCAGCGCCTATGTTCTATTGTAGTCCTTTACCTCTATGCTAGAAATTTCTTTGCATTTTAAGTTCTAGCGAAACTACTTCCCATGACAAAAAATAGCCCTCCCCTCATTCTGCTGATCAGTCAGTCTCCTGCGTGATCTTTCTGGCGTTGGGTGATGCTTTAACACTAGCATTGACAAGGGCTGCGCTGCATCTGGCCTAAAAGTTACTAGAAGGAAAGGCTGTGGCGAAGTTTCGTTTTTCGTTGTATATTTCCTTTCTCCTTCTTTACTTTAATCTTGTGAATATCAGCTAAGAACCAACTAGTGGATTTACTAGTTCCAGTCAAGGGCTTTTAGCAGTCTGTGGGCGAGCTGCAAGATGCAGTTTTCGTCTCACCGGAAGACAACGCAGACCAGGAACAGACGCTTCAGGAACAGAAAGAATCGGAATTGGTAAATATATCATATACATTATTCAAAATTTCTTCTATCAACACTGTCATTCGTTATTTAAAAATTCAGATAGGTAATCTATCGGATTGGCGATGTTAGACGTACAAAGAAGTAAACACAATGCACATTTGCATTGCCATAGTTTTTGGCCTGTCTGTGAGGAATGTCGAGTACTTCTTAACAAGGCGCTCAATGCTGATCTTAGTCATAGGATATGTTCTAGCTCTGCAATGGGCCCCCACCTAAATGTCTAGCTCTGGATCGTGCATGAAATCGAATTATTATTGTGGCAAGCTTCTACTTCACTGCATCACGTGCCTCTAATGACAACCACGCATATCCAAGCCCTATTTTCTCATTCAGGTGAGAGACTTAACGGCCTTTACAGCCTTCTTTTATTACAGTACCTGCAAAGCTGCCGATCGGCGAAACTAGTCCGATACGTATCAGCTAACCATGTCAATGGGCACACTTTGGCTAGCATCTCGACCCCTTGAACAAAAGATGATGGACTCTCCAAGAGTTCCTTTTAGCCAAATGAATACTATTTTTTGGCCCATATGAAGTTCTTTTCCATTGTCAGAGCCTCGGATTTATTCGTTTGTTTCTAAGTTACATTAAAACATTCAGATGATTAAGAGCCTTCCCCACGAACACTATTTCAATCATAGGATAAGGACCAATCCTAGCCAGAGCTTGTGCGCCAGTATAAATCCCGTACCCCTACCTTCCCTGAGATCGATCTCAAGCTATCTTTAGGATTGTCGCAGCTCTCGAAGAGGTCTGGGACGATAAGTGCGTTTTCGGCCTATGACCAGCCAATTTTTGGAGCAGATGACGTGGTTTAACGTTTTTGGATTCCCATTCAATCCGTCTTTGCAAAGATCAAACTGCGCGCCGTCCTGGCCCTAGCTGTCAATAGATGGACACGTAGCCTTTCTCTGTCGCTCAGAACTGCAAATTTATTGCGTTATTACTGCTAATCTCTCTGAGGTCGCCAAAAGTGCAAAGCTCACTTTGAATAGTAGACTGATATCGAGACAAGAATGGTCAGACATAGTGCGGAATTTTGTTGACATCTACATGGAAATTGAAAAGACAGACCAATCAAGAGGAATGCCCCAATTGTAACTGTATCCTGGGATTGAATCACAGCTATCCACGAAGAATGGTATCATACCTCCGTGCTGGTTGTTATCGAGGAAAAGATGGGCGTGTTCCGAAGGATCGGATTAATCATCGTGCATCCATGCAATGCCGACGTGGTAAGACAGATCGAGCAAAGGTTGTAAATGAAACAGTATATTACTCTCACATAAGAAGCGAGATATACACGATTAGTGCGCAAATTTTGGGAACTACACATATGTCTTTGGAGCACCTTTCTTCTCTTAGATGACGGTCGCCAAGATCCTTCTCCAAGGGCTACGAATACTCAGAAAATATATGTCTTTAGCGGCTCTGTTTGCTCCAGTGAAACTTATCTCTGCTACTTAGCCGCTTTCTACTTGAGCAGGAGAGTGATGGTGTTGGGTCTGTGCTGATGCGACTCTTCACGCATGTTACATTCTTGGCACCGATATTTGTTCTATCGATTTGGGGGAAGCACAGAATATGAGTTGGGTACGAAATTGAGAGGTGCTTATTATGGCTCAATCTCGTTTAACCTGCCACTGCAGTCCTGAATCATCTGCTGTACTACTGTGCATCCCTATGAATGAGTAGCGCACGCCACTGCACAGATAGAATTTGTATAGAAGACGCACCATTCATTCATGGGAAGGGGTGTACTAAGCCCTCTCGGAGTATATCCGATTTGGACGAAGGCTGAGTAAACAGTAGATGTCGTCCTGTTCGGGTGGCGACTCGCATACGCTAGCAGGGAGTGCGGCCGAACCGGCCCGGCCGTAACCTTGTCAGCTCAAGCTATGATAAAAAGGTACCTTTACTGTGGCAAATCACGTTCCAAGGATAATAGAGCGTACGCAGGGTAGTATGCCAAGGCATTTGCTTTCAAGTAAAGTAATATTGTGTTGCAGCTGCATTCAGTGTGAAGTCGGATTCGCTAGCGACTGTACAAGGCTGCCCTTGTCCAGTTTTGCTTTGGAGGCAAGGGTCACATTATATACAACCGGGCACCTGGGTTTTTGGATGAAGAGGTTGCTCTGCACGTGGAACAGGGTTCCATGAAGCTGTAGGAGCTACATGTCATGTGATTTCCCGGGAATAGTTATTTTGCTATTAAGCTATGTTTAAGGAAAGTGTGAAGTCGGTAAGAATGCCACCTAAGAATGAATAGGAAAATCTCTCCAATACAGTTATGAGACACCTTCGTCTTCCCCACGCGCTACATTGGCCCTCACTGGCCCTCTTTACAAATCAAACTTATAAGACTGAATTCCGCCTTCGGGATGGCGGCATCCTGTCTCAAACGCACCATACAAAACCATATGGCCAGCGGGCTGCCCATCAACCGTGCAGTTATCGCGACTGTAGATTCTCACTTCACAGTGATTAGTGAATACTATTGTATCATGGATTTGATGAGGACATACAAGCCTTATCTGCAGTATTGCTAATCACACTGATGCTCTGGAACGAGATGGCTCTGAATTGGTCCAACTTGCAGGCTCCATCGCCGTCATTGGTGAATGTAGTGGTGCTGACTTTGTTGGCGGGACTGCAGCCCGAATCGCTGTAGAGAACTGCCTCAACGACGCCGCTTTGGCGCTCTGAGAGGACTGCGGCGTGAGCGCCGAGAGCGAGAGCCAAGGTGAGGAAGGTGGTGGGAAACTGCATGTTGGATATTGGGGAAGTGTTGGAATGAGTTGGAAGTGGTTAAATAATCACCGTTAGAAGATTGATGGAGAAACTGTGTAGTGGTGAGTGAGAGTAGAGGGACAATCAAGGTACCTTTTATATTTACTTTTGGACGTAGCCACCTTCGTGACCGCCTTGATGGAGTGAGCCTATATCATGAAAATCGATATTATAGTAGAGGAGAAGCTGAGGTCCACCACAGCCAGCATAGAATCCACATGTTGGTATGTGTAGCGAATGGAAGTGCTCGAAAGGGTCCAAACCATATCCCTCTGTCCCTGGCGAAGCTGAATGTTGGTGGCACAAGTAGAACTCTGACACGAGGTGTTGCAGACATCTTTTTATGGTCTTGTCGTCTGACTTTTCCGCCAATGTGGTGATCGTTTGCACCCAACCGTGGCATGACTTCTAAGACTAACCAATCCTATGGAGAATTGGGACGTCAATCCCACAATGAAGTCGAAGTGTTGAGACGTGAGGCATATATAGAGTTTCGTATGAAGTACTATTTAGCCACGAAAAAGGCCAATGTCCTTACGATCGGAAACGAAACTGAGATGGGAAAGTGAAGAACGTGCATGGAGGAGGTTTGAAAAATACCCTGGTCGGACATAATTTTATTAAAAGCTACTTCGGTCAGACAAACAAGCCACTTCACACGGAGAACTCCGTCCAACGAATCAAGTCACCAAGTCCTCTTACGATGTAGAGGAAAGTATTGCGATAATGTGGCGAGTGGACTGCAGGATGACAGTCGGCTCACTGCTGCCTTTTGCATCAGCCACTAACACAGAAACATCGAATGTCATCTGGGCATCGTATTCATCCAATGAGTCCACAGCCATTTTATGGAAACATGGTAATTCCAGAATCTAGTCAAAAGCTTCATAGACGCCGAAAGAGGAATCAGTAGTATACATACAAATGCCATGTTCCCTAGCTAAACTGTAGGACTTGACAAAAGGCTGCTGTAAATTGCTATGGTTAGATTGGACTGCTTAGCCCCAAGCCGTTGTTTCACAAAAACAATCAAAATTCATTAACTGCACATCGTATACCTCCGAGTCTCGTACCTATACATAACAGTACATCACCTGTTTGTTGCTTGCTTACGTGTACTATGTGCAGTGCACGCTTAACCGGATAAACCCAGGCAGGCCTGTACATACCCGTGCACCAACACTCATCTTACCACCTGGTCGGGATCTCATGACCTCCCAAATCTCAACATCTGACAAACAGTCCAATGGGAGTTCTTCCCGCCATGGGATTCTGGTCTAGACCCGTTACCCGGGTGGCCCCGAGAACATTCCCGGAACGAAGAATGCTGCACGTAAGCCGCACTGGAGACCGTGTTCTGAGGGAGTGACCTGACGTGAATTCACACTTTAAATGGTGATAATCGCATTCTGGCTCTCCAGATGCAGAAAGAATAACGACGTGCATGCTTCACCATCTCCAATGCTCCCGCCGAATATGTAAGCTTGTTGCCGGCAACTATCATAGTATAATTCATTCTTGCCAAAGGAGAGCCTTCAAGAGTAAACGCAAGTGCTTTAAATTATTGTACTCTACCTTAATAAGTTATCCATTGCATGCGCAACCGTTGTGTATACAGTCTTGAGACAACCTTAGCGAAAATAAATAGAAGTTTTTACTATTCCTGAAGAGAGGTAGGGAAAACGAATAGCAATATGCCAAGGATGAAATTGCTGCATGTGTGCTGCAAGTTATGTCGTTTCTCTCTCTTTATATCATTTCTGCACTGCATATCTTACTATCGCCTCGCCCACAGCGCGTCAATTAATCCACAGCACTCTTAGGTCCGCTGAGTCTGGTACTGGCTAGATGTAACAGTTGCAGATCATACTACCAATAATTTCGTTTACTCTGCCATGAGTATGCTTCTTTTTAGTGCCCCGACGATAGTCTAGGCGCTGCTGTGGTGTTGCGAATGCCTTCCCTCTCTATCTCCGTCTCTGCGCCTTACGTTACTGGAACGCCGCGTGCACCTGGTATGGTTGCCAGAATCGAATCGCTCTGATCGCCAGAGATTGCAATATTGACGGCAGCCGCTTGCCGTATTTGGGGTTCCATCTCCACGCAGCCCAATTCCCAACAACGTCCCCAACACAACAATCCCACGGCCCGAGAATGCGAGAGCGCGCGATGCGGTTTCGCGTGCTACTTTGAAAAGCTTGTGATGGAGGTACCACGCTGCAACAGATGTCATTAGCGTGGCTAGGCCTTTCCGCCTAGACATGATTTCGCACGACGCTAACTACCGCAGTCGCCATTGCTAGGGTCAAGCAGATCTCGTAGTTGATTCCCTTACCTTCTATAAACTCTGCAATTATCATCATCCTCATCGCGCTCCTTCTAACAGCTGCTGTTGCCGCCCCAACCTGTTAGCAGGCGATGAGAGCCTTCATCGCTTTATCAAGTCCTATCATAGGAGCTGGCAAAGAGATTTGTTGAGCTACAGTAAAAGAGTTTCTTACCTGGCTTGTAAATAAGCAATCTAAGGAGGATCAGGAGGAGCAGCGGAAGGGAAGGTGGCTAGGGGAGCCGCGATGTTGGACAGTGCTCCCCGAGGACTAGTGGAGTCATCTGCATTTATTATTACGTGGGTCCAAGGAGGCGGACGCCCGCATTGCAGTGGTAAAGTCACTGCCGGCTGGGGATGGAGCGCAGGGCTTTGGAGTATAGGTAAAGGTATGGTTAGAGTGGAATTAGGGTTAATATATGGGACTACGGAACCGTAACCCTCCGCAGACAAGACACTAGCAGCACAAGACTTGCGTCCTCGTCCAGATAAGTAGAGAGAAAATCGCGACAGTATGTGCGAGTCAAAGGACATCGACGCTATGGAGTTGAACGGCACGGACATCCTCGAGGGTGGAGCGGCGTATTTGTAGGGACAGTCCTCTAGGCGGCTTTCTCGCGTCGTGTGCTGGATGTTCATATACACTCTAGATTCAGCCAGTTTGACATTCAATGGAATTCGCTTCTCATCCGACCAGAGCGCGAACTCCAATAGATCCTTCCATTGAAAGGTCGTGCAAGCAGCAACATCTTTTAGTGTGCTGAGGGGGGAGAATCTGCTCGTCTCAATTGTGTGCTTTATCAACCTCCCCTTGACGATAATCTGCAGCCTGAAGTTGTGGAGCGCCGTAATCGCAGTGGTTACTCTATCATGCGGCAGAAGCAGTTCCCGGAGCAACTTCTTCTGCGCTCGCTGGATCTTGCCTCCCATACACGGCAGTCTTCTTCAGTGCCGCGTAGCCATGACCTCGGCGCCGGCCTGGAGGTCGTAATACAGCGGTGTGACCGCTTCGCCCTGTGGCCCTCCTACTTCCATGGCGTCCGAAATTTCCTTATTTTCAATCGAAAGTTTCAGCTTGGGATAAGTGGGAGTGACTTCTATCTGAAGGCCTTCGATGTCCTCTCCCTTCCTGTCATCTGCTTCTCGATCGAGTACCCGCTCCCAATTGGCATCGCGACGAACTGTCTGACCAAACCCTCGCCATCAGTGATGCCATCGAGGCGCTCCTGCGATGGCACCACGATGTAGCCCTGTTCCTTTCTATATGTCAGCCTGTGGGTCACATGTTTGCTCATGTGACTCACTTCTATATTTGCTTTCACTATCTTGGCAGACTCCTAGCGTGCTTGGTAAGAATATAAATATTTCCTCGGTAGCTACTCTGTAGAATCAAAATACTTAACATCAGTACAATCAACTTCATCCCATCACGACACTATGCTTTTCCGACCCAGAGGGGCTCCTGGAGGCGGCGGCGCATCCCATTTCCGGCCGCTGATCACGTTGATGCCACCGGTGAAGATGCGGATGGCGCGCCTCGAACGAGATCCTTATAGCCTCGTGCTAGAAAATGGGCAGGAAAACACCCGATTTCTGTGCCATGTCCAGCAAACTAGAGTTCTTAAATCGCTGTAGCTATTCCGCGTACGCCGCGAGGTTCTGCAGAGGGAACAGGCCGAATGATTTAGGGAAACAATGCATGCATCCGTTCTCATGCACGCGCAATATCTGATGAAACTCGATCTTGAGATTCCCATTGCTGATTAGTAGTTTGGACTTGGCGCAACGGGCCGAAAGTTGCAGCTTTGAAAAGTAGGCGGAGAATGACTCGAGGACAGTAATGCGCAAGCCAACGTCCAGATCGTAACATGACTTTCTGTTCGTGACGAAAATAGGCCAGGCTGGTTCGTTCTTGCCGACGGGGATGGAGAGGGGGGGTCTGACTGGCATCCTTCCGTACCCCTGAGGCTTGTATAGAAACCCCATCGTACGCTTGTATCCTGTGGCCGCTTAGAAGGTATTGTTTCGATTCAATATGGCACCTGTGCTCCTACTTACTAAGCCTTCTTATCTTCGCGTTAATATTGTCTAAGAAGTTGTATGCTAATATTATCAATGAATGGTTCATCATGTGATCGATGCTGCTCTCCAACCGCGCGAAGGCCTTTGACTCTAACATGGGTCATTGGATCAGGCTTCTCTTATGTCGTGAGCTCTGGCTTTTTCTAGTGTTCCTTGGGCATCAATTCGTGTATTGTATTTGGTACAGGGGATGGAACCGGCGGGAGTTTCGGAACCTGCGCTAAGTTTGGAGGAGCATGATCATACTTCTTGAGGCGTCTGGCTTGAGTGGACTCATATCTTTATCAATGCGAAGTTCATACACAGTATTCGCTTCAAGGTCAAACACGTGATTACCATGATGTTTTTTGGCTCATCTGTCCCACCGGTGTGAATGTTGACATCCAGCTTCTGAATCCGCTGAAGGTCGCGATATCCTCCGGGTGGCCATTGTTTCGAGCGCGCCACCGCGTGGTGTGCGGTGGATAGGTGTGCTGCTGGCATCGCAACGAAGCGACGATATTTCTGTCGATTTGACCCTTCGCGAATAGGGCAGTGCTTGGCCAGATCCTCCTAACGTTAACACTCTACCTGTATTCACGTAGTTCCACAGACCCTGCGCCTCCATCGAACTGCCCCACATACCAGGATTCTACAGAAGCCAGGCGTTCATATCTCTAGCGGCAAATTCCACCCTAGCACGTCTCGAAGACCTGGATTGGTTATCAAAACCGATAACACAATGAAAAAGGTTAGAGCTTAGCGAGTTCAGCTTTACTCCGCGGAGACGTATGAGCAACGACCTTTAATTATAGGTGAAATTCTATCTCCAAAGAATAGAGTCAATGCAACGGTCAGAAATGAAAGCATAGTCCTAATCTCTGATGCCGCTTCGACATGAAAATACAGAGTTCACGCCCAACAATGTTCATCCAGAACCGATTCTTGCGAGGAAGTCGGAATACGAGCCGTGGCGTTGTGGCGTATTGACGGCTTCAGGGATAAGCGAGTGCTACTCCTCTATATATCGCCCTTGTGCCGGTAGTTTCGTGCCCATTCGCGTTACAGACATTGGATTGATGGGCATCATGTTTGCCACCTGGAATCTCCGCGCTCTGCCTCCCTCCCTACTCCTGCAGGTCCTTATCACGATCCAAATCCCATTCGCAACAGCTACATGCTCGCAGGATCTAGCTCTCGTCGGTTACCCCAGTTGCGCTAATTCGTGTTTCTCCATCTGCGACAAATACTGCCCCTCCGTCCTCTCTGATGCCACTTGTACCTGTAGAACTCCCGCCTATATACAAGATGCCTTTGCGTGCCTTAACAAAGCGTGTTCTAGAAGCGACCTTCTAAGCATCTTTTCGACAGGCGAATCGGCCTGCAAATCCTATGGCTACGACCTTTCGCAGTATATTACGATAAGCTCCAGCAGCGCCGGCACGTCACCGACCAGTGCGCCACCCTCTGCTTCATCGGGCGCATCGACGGCGGCAGCAAACTCAAGCGACGGTGGTGGAGGTGGAGGAGGCGGCGGCGTGCCCGTTGGGACGGTGGTTGGCATTGCCGTGGGAATTGGCCTCCCACTCGTGATCGCCATCAGTGTCATCTTGTACTGTATGCGCCGCCAGAAACAGCGACCCGCTCAACCTCCCGCTGTGGAACAAGCACCCTTGAAACAGGATGGTATCTTTCAAGCGCCACTGCAACCGCAACCCCAGCCCCAGCAGCTGCCAGTCTATACACCACCGATTCAATATCAAGAGATGGGCACGGCGCAGGGAGCAGGGTGGCATGCACATGCGCCAACAGAGATCGAAGGGAATGCTCCAGGTAACGCACCAGGATGGAGGGCACCACACGAGATGGGATGATTGGAATTTGACCTTCGGAGTTCTACAAGTATACGTGACGATCTGGTACGCTACCTTGTCCGTGCTCTCAATGCACGCTAACCACCTCAACAGCTCTCCAAAAATTGAGGCTGTAGAGCCGCACACAATAGCTATTATTTCGAGATTTTATGGTGGAGTACTATAGTAATGCTTGCGATCGACTTTTGCTACTTGTATTTACCCGGAAGCTTGACGTTGCGGCCGCGGCGTGTGGTAACGGGTGGGGGAGCTGGGGGAGCCTCTGCGGCCTCCCCAGCACCCGCAGCATCAACCACACGTTTCTGATGCTTGTTGCTCTGTGTGGGTGGCCGTGGCGCCTTCTTATTACCCTTTTTGGATCATTGTAAAGTTTTTGCAGCGTCGCGAGCCTCCTTCTGACGAGCGCGCTCTGCTACTTTCTCAACCTTATCCTTCTCCTTAACCTTCGCCACATGCCTCTCTGCGATTTTTTTCTTGTACAGCTTAGCAGCCTGTTTTAACTCAGTTGTCTCAGCTTTTTAGAGTTGCTGCTCCTTCTCCTCGTGCTCCTTACTAACTTCCAATAGCGTGCTTCTCTAACTTTGCGCGGCAACCAGAAGACAGCTCCAACGTGGTACTCCTTACGCTGATAAAAGTCTAGGGGTTTGCCTTTCTTTCTTGTGCTTCTTCTTAACTAATAACAGCTCTCTAAGTCTGTAAGCAGAAGTGTGGAGGAAAGAGTATTGTCGAGATGTGACGGAAGTAGGTTCAGAGAGTGTGTGATTGTTGTATTGATTCTACGGAGGAGCTACCGAAGAGATATCTAGAGTCTTACCAGGCACGGCAGGAGCCTGCCAAGGTAGTCATAACAAATATGGAAGTGGGTCACATGATCAAACATCGAGGTGATTCATCATGTGGCCCACGGGCCGACAAGTATCAAGATGTGCATTCGGTGTGATGTATGTACAGCTGATATATATATGACGGGCTGATTAGTCAGTAGCATATCCACGCGACGGTTTGGTGTCCTGGGCTTACATGGTCTGATGGCCTTTATTTTTTAGATATAGACAGCTTGTGTTGGTATCACGTGATTTCCCCGCTCCGGCGGCAGTCACATGATCAGCTTTTTGAATCAAGACAACTTCACGAACCCCCACAGCTTAGAACCTTAAGAATATCATCACCACACAAGCAGGACACTAATACTACGGTATTGGAGCCCACTGCTACGTGGTAATACATTCAACCAGCCGATTACCTTTACTGTGACCGTGAATACCCTCGGGGTTACCGACAGCTTGATATTTAATAAAGAATTACTGAGTATAAAACTCTGGAGCATTTACTTGAAAGTATAAAGTGAATAAAAATATACATGAATAACTAAGAAAAATAAGAACATATAATAATATAAAACAAAATATGATCGAAAAAGACCAAACCAGTTGACGCTATTACTGAACCCATCCTTCCTTTCTCATCACCTCCCCAGTCCACTCCTCCAACCTCTCTGCAAGCTTCCCATCCTTCGCCGCACTGCTCTGCCACCTCGGTTCGCCAAACCGCCGGAAAATTTCGAAATACGTGCCGCTCTGCTCCGCCTTCATATCCCGACTCGCCGCACAGAACAAACTCGTCCACGAGCCCTTATCGGCAGGCCATATCAATCCAAACGTGCGTAAGACCGAGAAAACACTCATCATGCCCGACTCCCCAACCGACGTGGCGAGGTTCGTCTCAACCAGACCTGGATGCACGGACGAAACCCAGATCTCGCCCTCCCCGTTCCGCGCACTAGGAGAGCCGGGGCCGTAAGTCTTGTGCAGGGTCTTGGTGTGCAGAATGTTGGCGAGCTTGCTCTGTCCGTACCGCGACCACGGGCCGCTATCCTTCAGCGATAGGTCCTTGAAATTGATGCCGCCCTTGGGTGCGCCCAAGTGGCCCGATGAAGTGAGGTTGACGATGCGCACGCTGCCGGGGGGGATTGTCTTAGCGGTCCGCAGCATCAGAGGAAGCAGGCTCTCTGTCAAAACCCAGTGCGCGAGGTAGTTGGTCTGCCACTGGGCCTCGTGGCCATCTTTGGTGATTCCGAAAGGCGTTGCCATGATGCCTGCGTTGTTGATCAGGCCGTGTAGGGATGTTTCGAGGGTGAGGAAGTGCTTGGCGGCCACGACGACACTGGTGAAGTCCATGAGGTCCATTTGCAGGAGGTCGATGCTGGCTGAGGGGTGCATTTTCTTGATTTTGGCGATGGCTGCTGTGCCCTTCTCGGGGGATCGGGCGCACATGTAAACGTGGGCGCCGTGTTCTGTTAGGTGGGCTACAGTGTAGTAGCCTCTATGGTTTCGCGAGATCAGCGATTCGGAGCTTCGTGTTGAGAGAGGAGAGGGGAGACTTACATGCCGGAATTCCCACCTGTGACTATGAATACTTTGCCCTTAAGATCGGGGAGAGTGTCGGGATGGAAAGTCATGTTTAAAACGAGTACTTGAGTCAATGTGTGAAGGTGTAATACCAAGAAACAAATAATTCAATATATTGGATTGAGTTCTATGATTTTGATGACACGAAAAGAAGCGTTGAGATTAAGGTGTTGCTACGATCTTTATATTAATCTTATTGAACAATGTCTGAGATACTTGCGTCTTGGATGTTATTCTGAGCATCAGATATCGTGAGCAAGCTGCATGATCTTTGGACCAATCACGTCACATTGAACTTGGACATATGGAAGAGATGGACCAATAGGATAATTCCGAATGAGCGAGTGAGCCAGCTGCATAAAGCGTGGGGCTCACTGCCGAATCTCTAGCTACTGTCCAAATCAGCCACCCTCGAGAAATCATAATGTTGCGTTTGTCAATTAAGTGGTGCGTGTGTGATGCTGGAGCTCGTGATGCTGGTTCATAATGTGAGCAGGTTGCATGGCGCTAGACTTACTCAAGTTGGGCGCTGTAACAGTGACCAATGATATCGTTCCGTTTCACTAACCCCTGTCTGGCTGCGCCTCAGCTGCGAAATGGTAGGCATATCAATTCCTCCGTTTCCGAGTGTCAGACTCGTCATTGTGAGCAGGCTGCATAAGCCGCCTTAGCCGGCCCAAAGAAACTGGCATCATTCATCACCAATTTCATCATCACCGTAAATCCAACGTCTGTTAGCATCATGGTTAGTACGTATCAGCCTGCAAATTCAACAGCATCACGCATCCAACTCGCGTCGATGCCACAATTGGCTGAGGTACGTACCAGGCCGCCTTCAATCACCAAGACGATATGACTTGCTCACTGCGTACAGGCGATAAGCAGGGAAGACGACTGGACTGGGACCAAGGATGCCGCAGCACGCAGACGGGCACAGACTAGACTTAACACAAGGGCATACCGTAAGTAAGGCCTTGTTTTTTCTCTTTCGTCCAAATCAGGAGTCCGGACTAGTTCGATCAAGGATACCTAATTATTGAAACTAACAGTCTAGTAGGAAAACGCAAAGCCGTAGCAAAGAAAGCCGAAGCATCCAGTGCCACAACCGGGACGCTGATCAAATCAGAAGCGCTAGTGGAATGCTGGGACAATGAGCAGCAATCCGTCTCCATCGTCCCAGAATCCCATATCAAGCAACTATACAATGCGAGAAATCCCTTGTTGCCAAACAAACCTAGAAAAGAGCAGTTTGACATTGTTTTCCCCCTCTGTCCAGACCACCTTATCACACTCCTCCAATTCAACGCCCTCCGCGCCCTGGCCGTCAACCGCACTCTAATCTCGGGTATCCTCGTCACGCCGCTCGACTGTGATGAAGAAGTTATCCACGTAATCCCCTACCCTACCAAACCCGAACTACTCCCTTCGACACTCCTGCCCACCACCCTTCAACAAACGGTGCCGCACGGCGACTGGATCGACCTGTTCCCGTGTCCCGAGGGACGAGACCGCCTGATCCGGGCCGCCGGCACCTTCGACGAGGATGAGCTGTGGGCCGACTGCATCGGCGGGCTGTACGAGGGCTTTCCCGACGACGAAGTCGAGCGACGCGGCATCATTGCGTGGTCACCACCCTGGGATATCACGGGGTGGGAGATGTCGGAAGGGTTTCTGAGGAAATGGGGATGGTTGTTTAAAGGGTTGCCGGGGGCGTTAGAGGCGACGAATCGGTGGCGGATGGAGAGAGGCGAGGAGCCATTTGTTTATGATGACTGCACGTCACATGCGGTAAGGAGAGAGTTACAGATCAGTGTACGCTCATCACATCCGAACCAATGCTCTTACCTGAAGGACGTCCAGCGTGTTGCGGGGCATGAGTGAGACGGAGCCATCACGAAAGAGGTCAGCCGCCGAGATGATTCAAGGGAGCAAGAGCCTGACGTTGCGGAGAGCATCTGCATGGAGAAGAACCTAGACATAGGGGCTGGGTTGTTGTATTATGCTAAGACGTAACGTGGTGGATGAGCGCATACGAGCCCACTATGCATTTGGGAGCAGGGCGGTTCGCTTTGAGATGTGTGACGGAGCTTCCCTGATATAGCTCTAGGTCAGCTAGGGACTTATAGATGGATGGGAGTAGGCTGCGTATTGTGTGGGACCGCTGAGCACGATTTCCAAAGTCGACCCTACGCCTCTCCCTAAGCTTCATAATGGACCTGGCCGAGTCCAACACTCGGATAGAAATAACGCACGAACGAAGCCCTCCAGTCGACCTCGCTCAGCTTAGAAGTGGATATCAGTCGACATCGTGACGGCACCAAGTTCGGCATCCAAATCCGTGATTTAGGACATGATGAAGTCGCAGTGGCCTCTTTAAAGAGGAGGAGTTTGTATACAAAGCTAGGAGGGGCATAGGCGGTTTGTGGTACGCTGAAAACATACTCATGGACTACGTCTTCTCTTACTACTGTAGCGTACGCGATCACAATCCTACTGCCTACGTCTGCCTAGTACAGGACAACGTCTACCTACATGGATTAGGATTGCGCTATTGCGCACCTGAGATTGAGCAGTACAGCATCAAGTTTTCCCCCCATCCGCCAAACTCACCAGATCTACATCCAGTTGATCGTTGTTTCGGCCGCCTGGAGGCCTTTCTGGACGGCTTTGAGGTCCTATCTGGTAGTAGAGCGTAAAGGCAAATGGCCAAGGACAATATAAAGGATATTTGGTAGCACAATGAGGATATGCGTCGCTATATGGCTGAGAAACTTAATCCATAATACTTTATCGAAGTTGCCGATAAATGTCTTGAGGCAGGTGGAAACAACAACTCCACGACATTGAGCCAATTTACTGCAAAGTTATATTTATTTTGGTTTTCGGACTCTACTAAGTATGTGACGGGCAGAATTAATTTGGCTGCTCCCCTGTACAGGGATCTAGAGGCATTAAAAAAAATTCATGCAGGGCCAGTAGTGGTAAGAATACGAAAGAGTAAATCGACTAGAATGTTTATAAAAAGATAATAGTAAATTCCGTGTTTACAAGTATTAAATAAACTAACTGCATTTTTTCATGATTTGTAATTGAGCTTAAATCCCAGGGTACAGAATACAAAAGAGGTAGTAAAAGTACTCTAGTAAATCCTTCCTCAGCCCCCCCGACTAACCACCCCCAAAGCTCCAACCCCAAAGCACACCCAAGCCGCGAGATCCACCGTCACCATCCTGACTCTATGCACGCCAATCCATTCTCTCGCCAATCCCGCTGCCCTCGCCTTCCCATCCCCCCTCTCAACGCACATCTGAAACAGCTGCCTAATACTCGGCGCCACGCCGGGAACAAATGCAAAATGGCCGAGCGCAGCCACCATTCCCCACACATAATACTCTTTGGAGGATCCGAGACCGGCTGGGAAAAGGTACAAGTTGGCGAGCGCAGAAAAGGTGGTGATGTTGTTGAGAATAATGACACTGTATACTGCCGTGTTGAACCAGGAAACGAAGACAATGGGGAGGGCGATGTCCTTCGCTTTTTGCACTTCGGCTTCTGAGTGCGGATTTGGCTCTGCTGAAGGGGATATTGAAGGGTCTGTGTCCGCCTGTACAAGCATCATTTTAGAAATGGTTGAGGTTGTAGACGCGGGACGGTAGAAGGAGGATATGGTTACGAATTCCATGTAAGCATGGGTCATGGATGCCGTGGTGCTGAGGAATGGGAGGAGACGGAGGAGCGTTAGGAGGGGTGGGGCGAAAGTTATCGTTGTGTTGAAGAAAGCTGCTGATACCATTGTAGTGATGGGATTTGGGAGCAATGAAGTTTGAAGTTTGGATTGTGAAGTGGTGAAACGGATATAAGATGTGTCTTGCTTGATTGGGCCAGCGGTATATCGGAAAGTCGACGACGACGATGTTGAAAGTCTGCTTCTGATGTCTGGTGAAGGTTTTCAAGAACTAGCTTGTCTTATACTCAATAAATTTCTTTTACGTGCGAGAGTGTCAGCAAATCCTTCCGAGTCGCGGAACAATTCTGTGCCTCGCTCGGTGGAAAATAAGGCCGATCACGTGATGTCGAACACTCAGGTTCCACAGTTCCAGACATAACATACAGGCAAAACCAATGCAGAGCGGTAGTGTTACGGAGAATTTTGTTCCGTGGGTGGGTATCTTTCGAATTACTTTCAAACGCTCTACAAATACTACAGAACACCTGCGCCGTAACTTTTCCTTCCTATGGCAATAAATGAGACTGCTCTAACTCCACATGTACGCTACATAGCTCCTATATCTAAGAAGAAAAATTAGGCTGCGTCTGGAAGTTTATTTTGGAAATCTTAAAATGTGGGCCGCAGATACAGTAGTATCTGGTAGCGTAAAGTTGATCCTCCAGCCTCGTGCCTTAATCTGCGTGTTACCCCTTGCTAATTCTTCTTAGGCGTAGGAATATGCAGAATAGCTTCGTCTACGACTACCACCCCCTTCTTACCCCCCTATACTCGGCACTTTTCTCTTTCCTCTTAACCCTCTGTACCTCATGCCTCCTCTTCTTCTCCTTCCCGTACTTCTCCGGCATAGTGACCGCCTCAACCTTCCTCTTCGTCCTCCTCTCCTCTCGTCTTTGCTTCATACTCTTCTGTACCTCTGCCATTATTCTCAAATACTCTTGCGTCCCGAGTTGCTTCTGTAGAGTATTCATGATCTCGTGCGCCTTGTCAATAAGAGCCTTGTACGTGTCGTTGAAGGCCGGATCGGTCGAGCGTGGGACGGTGGTAGCGGGGTCGGTGAGGGTGTGTAGGGTCATTAGGAGGTGTGGCAGAGAAGATGCGAGGGACGAGATGGGGAGTTTGAAGCTCAGAGTTTCGATGAGGGTCATGGTTGCAGATTTAGGGTAGAGGGACGCGAGTTTCATAATTTTTGTTTCTCGACGAATGATACCGGACAGGCGGCTTGTGAGGCGATGTATTGCTGTTGGAGGACTGGAGCTCGACTTTGACTTTTGAACAGGCTTCTCAGTAGGAGGCGGTGAGAACCCGCCCCACTCTTCATTGGAGGAAGTGTCATCTCCATTCGTGGTGCCGTACGGAGCTTCGATCATAGTATCCTCGACTTCGTCATCGCCATCGTCATTGTCATCGTTATCAACCTTCTGGTAGTCCCACGTCGCGCCATTGACGGCAAAGCATCGCGCTAAGAAAGCCAAATTGCGTACACTTTGAGCGCAAAGCTCCTCCGTGACATCGGGTATGGAAAGGTTCTTGAGGAAAGCGTTGGTCAGCTGAATCATGCTCCCCTCTGCCAACCGCAAGCCTTGAGATCCTTTCAGCGGAAGAGTATCCAGACCACTGTCCCCGTTCGTACGTGCAAAGTCTGCGAAATACAAGCCGATGAGTTTAGCGGTAGTTAGCTTAACCCAAGCATGAGGATATGAGACGCAAGACAGTATCGTAGCCCAGAAGTTCTCCTTGTTTGACGAGAGGGTCATTTCGGGTGAAGATTTGCACAGCTTGGAAAACACCATCAGCGAATAGTAAATGAGTTCCCAGTCATCCTCATCGCGGCGTTCAACGCATTCTTCGACTGTTGATTGGAGTCGATCTAGCACGAAAGCGAGCTCTTTTGGCTTGTGATCCGTTGCTTCGAAATATAGCCCCCAGCATTGGATGCCGATGCGCTTTAGACCGACATCTTCGTCTTGTTCTAACCACCCTTTGAGATCTGACGTGAAGCTCTTGAGTCTCTGCAAATCTGCGCGCTCGAAAAGTTTCTTGATAAGGGCACCAGCCATTGTGCGACAGTTGCTTGAATCATCATTGGCCATGGAATGAACTAGAGGAAGGAACATCATAACCATGACATCCTGCAGAACGTTATCTCCGACTTTTGTGAGGATCAGATTCAAGGCCTCCATGACTGATTGTCGGCCTTCCACATAGTCGTATCGCAGATTGCGGATCAAGAACTCGAGCTGCTTGGTGAAACGGTTCTTCGCCTGCGGATACTCCATTAAGAAATGGAAGTAGTTGCTTCTTGCCAAATCACGCGAAGATTTCGTCTGGTTTGTTACCATCATCGCGGCAACTTTATCCATTACTTCATAGACCTCTGTAATGATGATCTTGCGATTCATGATAGCCTTGACAAATCCGAAGGTAGCCCCTTGGCGATCTAGCTCATCCAGATCCGGGACGAGGCGTTTGAGGAGATGCGCTATATCGCGCTCTTTGATGGTGACATTCGGCCTCTCGCGTAAAATGGCGGAAATCATTTTCAACGAAACTTGCGCAATCTCGGAGTTGGGAGAAGGAGCACCTTTGATCGTTTGTACGGCCTCTGTGACATAGACTAGACAGTCCCTATCCAATGCATCCAACGGTACTTTGATGATTGTTGTGAGAAGGCGCATAGCGGCAATTTGCACCTCCTCCTGCCCTTGTACCAAGGCATCTCCCATTATTGGCAAGAATCCAGAGAGATTCTGAGGCGTCTGAAGTTCCTCATGCTTCCGTAGCACCATTCGGAGAATATCCAAACTGAAACGGGTGATCTTGTACACATGGGAGGAAGTTGAATGACGAACACCAGATTTTGCCGCACCTTTCATATTGATCAAGTATCTCCTATTCTTGATGTTCTCTTGCTTTGTCTCAATGGGGTCTGCATTCGTTTTGTAGACCTCTTGTATTAATTCGTAACAAAACACCAAGATGTCTCGGTCCTTTGCGGTCGGATTCTGGAGTATGCCGAGCCCAATGCGTCGAAGCAACTCATCAATTTTCTGTACCATTTTGATATTGAGCCTCTCGAGGAGCAAGGACTTAATTGGTCGAATGAGATCTATGAGATGAGATGGCTTTGTGAATCTTGCAATGATATCCATGGAGTCGAAGCTCTTGCTGCTCTTCACTTCCTTCATCTTGCTGATGTAATCTTCAGCGTCCTTCTCTTGGCCAGTCACACCAAACGTATCGTCCATAACAACATCGACAATATGGGTGAGACAATAGTCGATGTCGCCGGCTTTTAGTTGATCTGATATCTTGACCAAGATGTAGTGCAATGTGAAGGAGAGAACGTGGAGCTGGTATCCCCTCTGAAGTGCCGTCCTCAGTGCTTTCAGAATGAAGCCTAAATATGTCGGCCCAGTTAGTGTGGCTATCTCAGCTAGGGTGGTCCTGGCCATATCTCTGCCTTCTTGAGAACGACTCTTAAGGATTTGGCAGATATCCAAGAGAACGGCTGGTAGGTGTGCTTCAATTTCCTGAGGTGGAAGAACGAGAAGTACTTTCGTAACAGCGACGGCGATTGGCACACGGAGACTGACAGTTGACTCGTCCTTCTTGTGCAGAAATTCGCTCAAGTCGGGGAGGATGTTCTTTGTGATATCGGTAGTCAGCTTGTCTTGCTGTGGGAGCGTTTTGGTGAGGGTGGAGATCGGTTTGTCATTGTCCAACATCACCTCGCCATTAGTTGCCGAATCGGCCACGTCGTCAGTTGTCCCATTAGTGTAGCTTTTCGCGCGTCCGGCTTGATTCAAACTATCCATCATTCCCACAAGCAGCTTAATGATGGTCCTCTGCATATCCTCTTTGGTTGTTAGGTAACCAATAAATCTCTTCATCAAGGATCGGAATTGAGGCCATTCCAGCCATTCAGACAAAGCAGAAATAGATCGGACAGCTTCTCCAGCAAGATTATGCGCGCCCTCATCGTCTGACTTGTTGAAGATGAAGTGTTCCAGGAGAGGTATCAAAATGTGATAGATATTCCCTCCTTGAAGTTGAGGCGCATTGGATACCAGCCTACGAAGGGCACGTAAACGGCGGTGACCTTGTATGTGAAGAACATTACCAAAGAACGAGGCCTCATCATCTCCAAGTAAAAGGACGTGAAGGTCCGCGATCGGGCCCCAGTTGGGATACAGCTTTATAAGATGAGCAAGAACCGCCAGGAATTCAACTCGGACTAATTCCGAAGTTTCTCGCATACCACGCTGTATTCCAGGTAGGAGAGCGGCATAGAGAAAGCTTTTGAATGCTTCATGGCGAAGAGAAGCTTCGATGAACCGGCGGAGACACATTGAGGCGTTCACACGTATACTGAGCTCCTCATTATCCTTGATGTAGTAAAGCATGTTGTAGACCAAAGGCCGCCATTGCAGAATAGTGTATGGTTGGTCCCTGACTTCATTGATAGTATTGAATGCACTCGAACGGCGGTCAAAATCAGGTTCATCTAGTCTCGAAGCAGAGAATGAATTCAAGTCGTAGCAAAGCCCAGCGATTTCATGAAGTTCCTCATGATGGCCTGAAAGATCCTGAATGATGTCGCAAAGTACGATGCGTGTGGCCCGGTCCTTGAAGGACGAGAATAACGAACAAGTAGCATCAAAGACGGTATCAAAGAGCTTGTCTAGATCCCTGCCATTGCAACGCGGTATGAACTCATGGATAATCCTGAGTAGACCGAGCTTAGTATACGAATTGACCCGTTTGAGTGGTTGTTGAAGAAGGAATGTGGCAATTTCAAGCATTCTGCAGGACTCGGCGGAACCGACAACTTGAGGGGCCAATTCTGCAACAGTTTGTACTCCAGATTCAAGCAGGGCTTTGCTCGGATTCTTTCGTAAGAGATCGCCAAGACGATTGAGGATAACATTGGCATATGGCTGTAAGATATCGAACTGAATACGGTTCCTTTGGAGCTTCGAGTCGACTGTCGTGCCATCCATGTCACGTACGAGACTAACCAAACTTCGCAGTATGTCGTCAAGGATAAACCTTTTCACTTCGTCTTTTCCAGATGGAACCTCCAGGCAATCGATGATCTTCGAAAGAATATCAGGGTTGTAATCTACCAAGGAGGTTGCCGTTTGGGGAGCTTTGGACCATGCAGCGAAGAGCCGAAGAAGACCTGAAACTGATTGGGCGGTTTCGATAGGCAATTGTTGGAGCCTTGGATCGACTAGCTCTTGAATAATTGTAGGAATGTAAGTGTTCCATGAAAATTCTGGACAGCTTTCAAACAGAATATTCATAGAGTGAAACCCACGCTGCCGGATCGTCCTAAGAAGTGACATCTGAGGGTTTGCGTTGATCTCTTCACAATCTGTGTCTGGAATGCTGGCTAACAAACCTCGGGAAGCTGTAATGAGACAGTACAGTAGAGGGTCAATGATGAATGCAGTGAATGGGGTGAGGGTAGTCTTCAATGTGCTGAGCATGTCTTCAAGCATGTTCAGCATTCCCAATTGTTTCCGCGGGCTCATCAAGTTTTTCCCAAACAACTCCTCGTTGATGCATGCATTTTGGTGTATTGAGATACCACCCAAAGGACCGAATGCGATGCTCAAAAATTGGCGCACGGCGGCTTCCTCGAACCTAGTCAAAGCGATGAAAACCGCTTTCCTCTTGGCTTCTTGGCCTCTTTTCCCACTGATAACTTTGCCGTACAGGAGTCGCAGTATGACTGGAAGAAGCTGCTTCCGATGTTCTCCTTGGAGATGGCTTTCTTCCTCATCAACATCCATGAACACTGATATCTCCTCCCGAAATCGAGCGTCATCAAGTAAGTTGAATAGATTCTCCTGGTATCGTGTAATAGAGACGTGCTTCCAAGTCAGGATTGCCTGCAAAGCAGACTTCTGTATTTCAACATCACCGTTACCCAGAAGCACAAGTAGAGCGTCGTAAACTTCACTGGATCGGAAGAGGACTTTAGGATTCGTAAATTTTGAAAAGAGGGAAAGCATCGCCTTTTGATCTTTTCTAGACCAATGCAATGCAGCATGCTCGGATCCATCCTGTGTAGTATGATCCTCGGAGGTCTCTAACACAGGTTGATTTAACGCCCAATTGAGTAGAACGGGCACAAGTAGACGCGAGCGCTTCTCCGCAACGTGAGGGACGCTGTTCAGCACGCGAAGAGCCTGTGTTCGACAGAGCGGGACGATGCGCGGAAGCTGTGAATGCTGAAAATCAAACATGGACTTCAGCCGCTGGTCCACGCTCGCTGAGGAAGTTTGGTATTTCGAGATCTTCAAATTGAGTTGCAAAACATTAGTGCACTCAAATTCAGTGGCGTATTGCGTCGGTATTTTGACTTCCTCGTTCGGATCTGAAACCGGGGTTGCTTCATCGGAGGTGTTGCTCAACCACTCAAAGGCAAGCCGCGAGACATGGGCCTCGCCTTCTTTGGTCTCGCATATCGCTTTCAAAGTTGAACAAGCGTCGTCCCAAGTTTGTGCAAGTTTGACATGCAGAAGACCGAAACAGAAGGTGGGTATAGCTTCTCCAACCCATTCATCTGAACAGACTGTCGGATATATTTCTGCGAGCTGTCTGATCCGCATCGATATCGACCGCGCATTCTCTAGGTTCAGCGGAGTCTGTTCAATCATCATTGCTGTAGCAACCACACTCTGTGATATCTTGTCGCTTCCCGTGATAATCTCCAGGATACTAAGGGCTACAAGCCGCAGGTCATGCGAAGGAGATCCGAGGCATTGCATAAGGGTACGCTTTAGTGGCTCGTTATGCGGACCTACGCTATTGGGCTCCTTGTTTCGTTTGAGGAGGCAAAGTAGTGCTTGCCAGAAGAGCAGAAAGCGACCATAGACGGGAGACACTTCGCATAAGGAGGGCCATAGATCCAACATAGTTCTATGGTACTCGCTTTCCTGCGACTCGCTCTCTTGGGCAAGGAAAAGGAGGCCATTCCCGGTGGCAAGGATATCCCTTGGTTGAGGGTCAATGGTATTGCTCGGTAGAAGCGCGCTTTCTAGTGCAGTGAAAAGGTATTTTGCAATCCTCCTCTTGATCTCAGGTGAGATATCCAGTACACGAGATGCTTCTATGAAGTCATTGCATCGGTATGCAATTTGCTGGAGGTCGTCGCTCGGGTGGCTGTTATCCATCAAGGTCTCAAATGCTTGCATCATACCTCTCTGCCAGCGGGAGGAGAGCTGAATAGAGCCTTTGGTCAGAGAGTCATTTCGATAAAGTTGGGGCAACACTGCACAAAGCTGAGCTACCTGCTCGTGAGCTTTCTGGGTAACGAATCTAGTGGCCGAGTCAGTACGTAGATTCAAGAAAGGATGCAAGTCCTATCGCACCTTTTAAAATATGGTAAAAGGATGGTTTGGAATCTTTCTGAGCCCAAACTCGCAAAGATATTACAAAATGGCAGAAATGTTGTCTCCCAAGCGCCCCGCGATAGCAGCTCAAGCAACTGCACGTGCGCAATCGCAACATCTAGAGGACAGTATTGAAAGATGACTGCAATCGCGGAGAGCATATCTTGCATGTCACTTGGGTTCGTTACCACTGATTGGTTCAGAGAGGAGAGGACAAGACCGAGCGCATGTAGAACGGAATTCCAATCCTCAATTCTAGAACCCTGTCGTGCGCCACAAACAACAAAAATGAGTCGAGAAGACAATCCGGCGTATTCTATGTCTGAGCTTGTTATTGTTATTTGAGAGAGGATGGTATCCAGTAAAGGTTGGAAGTTTTCCGCATCCGAATGATGGATGACTGCAATTACAACTCCGACCAAGATAGGCTCCAGAGGTGATGTGCGTAGGGTAGCATAGTCCTTATTGTAAGTTCGGAGAACAATTTCCTGCATAATAACGGTAGCGCTGGAATGTAGCCCTCGCTGAATTCCCTTCATTGAATCTGCAAAGAGGGACATAAGGCCCTGCTGAAATTCGCGGTCCTTTCCACTGTCTTGTAGAGCCTCAAGTTGCTCAGATATATGCCGAATTATCACTTGCAATGGAGTCTTGTCCCTATGATACGCGGCGCCTGCCTTCCGGACCAAGAAGCTGAGGGCTTCGGCAGCAAATCTTGTGACAAACGGCTTTTGGTGTTCCTTCCCAAGCAAAGGTGCCATCAAGTCGAAAACAGGCCTCAGATCCGGTACCAGCAGTCGTGACAGGTATTTAAACAGCCATGCGAGGCATGTGAAGCTCCATTCGATTACCTCGAAGTCTTGGTGCTTCGCAGCTAATTGTGACACCGTCTTGACAGCCCGCTCAAAGTGCTTCTCGAATTTCACACCCAGGTCATGCGCAAAGTGAGCCATCAGACTTAAAAGCGGCTCCGCACTCCATGTATCGCCTTTCTCAATATATTGCACGAGCAGCTCGAGGATGCGATCATTGTGGTGGAGGACCTGGGGGAGGCTTTCGCATAGCGGCGCGACCTGTCGGGCGAAGGTGGCGAATGCGGCAGAGGTATTGAGATCCCTCCATTCGAGGAGAGAATCCTTGAAGTATGAAAAGGCAACATCGAGTTCGGCATCGTCGACGATGGTGCTTCGGCCGCGGCGGACGGGTTCGATCTTGAGCTTTGCAATGCGGAGGGAGAAGGACTCGAAGCGGTGTTTTCGCGTTGTGGCGGTTCCGCTTTTCGTGTGTTTGGCTGCGCGTTGCTTCGCGATGGGGCCCCGCGACATGGCTGCCATAGGTTGAGTGCTGGTTGTGATTTACGAAGCATGCGCGATCTTTTTTTTTTTTCGAGTAGCAGTTTTCTGCCAAGATTTCGCGGCGGCTTTTGCACCAAAACCCCGGCTTCTGACAATTCGAACCCCAGGAAAATTACATCTATGTTACAACAAAACAATAGTTATAAATTTCTATACAAAATATGAGAGACATATATATTCTTTGTATTCTCTCCCTTTTACAAGAAAACGCTGACATTGTACAGAAATATAGTTGGTACGAAAGTACTTTTTTTTGCGCCAAGATTTGCTCTCTATGCATGTTATAGCGTAATTAGAACGCGGAATTATGGCACAAAGGTGCTGATTCCGTAGACAGGGGCAGGATTTTGGTAGAAAGGTTATTCTGTTGTGTTGTAGCAGGCCTTCGCGTTGAATCTTGGGGTGAGATTGACATTTGCCAAGCTTTGCGCGAATTCTGCATACATGAAAGGCTGCAAAAGCTCAACCATCAACTAACCACTACCAGATCACCATTCTCACCATCTCACTATGGCTTCCAAAATGCGAGTTCTTCTGAAAATTACATTTTAATCTCTGCACAGGTGTCTTTTTGCTAACCCGGCTCCAGAGTCGTCATTGGCGATGTCAACGGCCAGTTTGCGGCTGTGTTCCAGAAACTCGCCGCGTTGCATGCGAAGAACAACTTTGCCTTTGCCCTAATCGCCGGAAATCTCTTTGCACATCCATCGACCACAACTCTTGAAGATGAATCCAGTGTGCAGTCTCTCATGGACGGAAAGATCGATGTGCCCTTCACAACATATTTCGCTCTTGGCAGCAATCCCTTCCCGCCCTCCATTATTGAAAAGCTGGAATCATTCGATGAAGAAGTCTGCCAAAACCTTTTCTTTCTTGGGAAGCGAACGACTATGAAGACGTCTGAAGGAATTCGTATTGTAGCTCTTGGAGGCCAGCTCGACCCTAACATCAACGCCGGCGCATCCAAAGACAAGTATTCGCCTTACTACGGCGAAACGGATGCCAAGATTTTACGGGGAGCCACCACCGCCGATATTCTTGTCACAGGCCAATGGCCGGCAGGAATACGCACCAGATCCAAGGTCGAATTCAATCCCGAGGTGGAACCGCAGCCACAGGAATGCATTGCTGATCTCGACATCATACTAAAACCTCGATATCACTTCTCGACATCAGGCAACACCTACTACGAACGCGAGCCGTTCTTCCATGCGCCAAGTGAGGACACTGATGGTCTCTACCCGGTCACACGATTTATCAGCCTTGCAGCGTATGGGAATTTTGGCAAACAGAAATGGATATACGCATTTTCACTCGATCCAACTGCAAGCAATCCCCTAAGCGCTCCATCCGGCTCCACATCTTGTCCTCTCTCGCTCTCTGACAAGAAGCGAGCTGCTCCACAGTACCGAGAATCAGGTCTTGTGTACGAAGATAACTACGGCCGGCGACCAAACAAGCGGCGGCGGGGCGAGCCTAAAGGACCGTTAACCGCTGCAGAATGCTTCTTCTGTCTCGCAAATGAGAACATTGCGACTCACCTTGTCACTTCTATCGGCGAGAACTCCTACATGACCACGGCAAAAGGCCCACTTCCCACACCTAACACCTTCCCAAAGCTTGGTTTTCCATGTCATCTTCTCATCATACCGCTTGAACACCTACCAACACTCGCTTCAATGGAAGAAGAAGACCGGCGTGCGACTTACACCGAGATGCAAAAGTATCGCGCCTCGATGAATAGCATGTTGCAGTCCCGAGGTGGAGAAGAATATGGATCCGTTACCTGGGAAGTCAGCAAATCTAGCTTACCCCACACACACTGGCAATACCTACCTGTACCCGCTGATCTCATTCGCAAGGGACTTGTCGAGGCAGCATTCAAAGCACTTGGCGAAAACCTGCACTATCCGACTTTCAAGAACGAAGATGTGGGTGACGGCTTCGAAGAGGCAAGCGATTTCTTCAGGGTTTTAATTTGGGATCCAAGGGATCCCGTTGAGAAGCTGACGGGTCTCGTCATGCGGTTCGACGAGAGTATTCGATTTCACAATCAGTTCGGCCGGGAAGTGTTGGCGAAGCTATTGAGGATGGACAAAAGGGTGGACTGGCATAACTGCGGGCAGACACAAGAGGAGGAAGAACAAGATGTGTCAAATTTCAAAGCTGCATTCAAGGAGTTTGACTTCACAGCTGAGTAAAGCATGCCAATGTTTCAATCGTTGACATGCTAGTGGCATGGTAAGCACATCGTCGCTCTCCGGTCATCATTGGTACTCAAAAAAAAACCCCTCCCTGGCAAACGGGGGGGGGAAACTGTAATATTCACGAATTTCTTACCAGCTTGATTTGTGGATGAAAATATCTTCGGATAAGACTAACAATATAGGTCCGACTATGACGTGACTACTCCGATTTTCAAGCCGCCAAGATACCATCACTTCATCAAGTCCTCTTCAGCACGTATCCAACATGCTCGTCAACGCAGTCTTCTCCGCTGATGTGATAGTTAGCGCATAGACGCTCTTGACTTTGACCCACATCTTAGCGTAGGTGCAGTAGTAGGAGGCTAATTCCCAGTCAGTCTACCAACATTCAATCCCCAAGAGTGTCATGGAAACTCACTAAGCGGGGGCTTCCAGTCCTCAGGACCCGAGTCGCCCTTGGCTTGGTTCACATTGTCCGTAACCGCGAGCAGTTGCGGATTTGTTAGATCGTTAGCGAAAGCCTGGCGATGGGCGGTAGTCCATGATGCAGCACCAGACTATTTCGATCAGTTTTTCATTACTAGTAGAGACGAGAAAAGCAATACACACCTTCCAGGCGTTGGATAGCGGAACCAGATGGTCAATATCGACATCGCTGGCAGCAGTCCACGTAGCGCCATCGTACGGCGATTTCCAAGTTCCGGAGGTGGCAGCACAGGATGAATCTTGCACGACGTTTGTGCCGTCGCGCGCAAGAACGACTTCACGAGTGTTGCATGTTCTGTTGTTCATCCATCAGCTGCTGAATCATGATGACAGAAATCTGAATACATACCCGCTCTGTGTGATCCAGTGAGGGAATAGGTCACGGGAGTACCCAGTCTGCGGTCCCTGGGCGGCAACCGTGAGCCCAGCGAGCGCGGTCTTTGCGGCAGCAGTCGTGGGGACATTTGGAGGAGCCCGAGGTACGAGTTGGAGCGGCACGGCAACTGATACAGCGGCCAGGGCCAGAGTAAAAGTGAAATACTGCATATTGCTGCTTGGTTGGAGGCAAGGATCTAGGCGGTTGAAGCAAAAAGGAAGTGGTGAGACGGTTATATATACTTAGGAATGTATATGAAGGAGGCAAGCACGATTTCGGTAACGAAACTTTCCCGCTTGAATAGGCAGGTATACCGACTGCATAGGCAGGTTTACCAATTGTATGGGCAGGTATCTTTTTTTGATCCTCGCCACGGCTTATATACACCACATCATCGGCGTCCTCCACCATGGCAAACCGACTTCGTCCACCCAAAATACCAATGATAAGGCCCACGAGGACCCAAAACACCAAGCCCATACCTCTATACCACCCGACATCGCTCTCCGCCGCCTTAAAACGGAAGGTCTCAAGCAAACGCCCTTGCACATCTTCTACGCGCCGGGTATAAATTCGCGAGTTTTACAGAGAGCCGAGCCATTGTATTGCGGACAGGCCTAACGCGCATCAGAGCTTCCGTACACGGACCCGGAGCCGACCTACCTGCAGCGATTAGAATACACTCCACAGGCGCGAAGCACATGTGCCATGCAGACCGGAAGATTACGCCGTGGACATGTCGACGTTGTTGATGGCCGCGCGCAGCGGGTGCTCTTATCGTTGCTTATCATTGGTGCGCGGGGTAATCTAAGTGCTGTAGATCTGCGTTGTGATTGGTGCTATATATGAAACTTTGTACAGCGGAAAGCAAGGTTGTCATCTTTGGGACCTGGCGAGCCGGAAGGGAGATCATTGTGGGTTTAGTCGACGGGAGAAGTAGATCAAAGGAACCAATTGAGAAGAGTAGTGATAATCGTGGGTCTAGGTTAGGAGATGAAAAGTGCAGTAACGTGTTTGAATAGCGTTGACACATCAGCTTCCGAGCCAAGAAAATAAACTTGGAACGGCTTGAAGCAGATCCCTTGGACCTGCCTATCCCCACGATGATCTACAAGGATCAACTCCGAACACGTGACAGGGCGCAGCACCATTGCATTGCCAAGAGAGTTCATCTAGAAACGGAGAAGTCTTGGCTAGAAGGGGAAGTGCCAAGACACAAGTATCCATCTTAGGTGTGAATTGCCTAGTGGCGCAATATCTGGAACCTCAATGCTCCTCAAAATCTCATAATAACATGCTGAAAGTTATGGGGATTGAATTACTGTGTTCGAATTCGACTTGAAGGGGCTTCCCAGGATCTTCTGTTATCGGTCTGGGTTAGACCCGGCAAGAGTAAAGCTTGATGTGCCAATCCTTTAGTGCCGTCATCAACACCTTGAAGCAAAGATTCCGCTTTGAGTAGTCGGAAGCTTCTTACCATGACATCCTTACGAGAGAACCCAGAACATAGAAATCGGCAGGACAATATTCTTCTTGTGATGCCGTTCTTTCTTCCTTCTACATTCACAAAACCGAAACCATATCTTCTACTATCAGTAAGATTGAAACCTCTCTACCTTAAGGCGCCTTCCAGTTCGAATTTTCTGCGGAAGGGATTTCCGAGCTTAAATCTTCGAATTCAGGGGTGGTACCAAAGACTACACAAAGTCCCAGAACGCTTTCCCCACACTGAGGCTTTCTGTGGAGTCTTGGCGATGCAAGTCCATATTCTCACCTACTCCGCAAACACAGTCTCCAAATTCCAATTCGAGTCCCACCAACCCTCGTGCCAGCTCCAGCCAATGAAATCACTTTCCAGTGCTCGTACAAAAGGCGGTGATTGGGATTCCTTATTGGTTGCCATTCCGAAATCCTGGAAGAAAGGGGGAGTCCATTCCAGATCCTGACACACCGAGAGTAGGACAATTTAGGGGTTGAAAAGTATTGGCGATCGTTTGTGCTGAGTTAGGGGAACGGGATGTTGCTCTGGAGCAGAAGAGTTTTGCATTTGAAAAAGTTGAGCAAATTCGTTGGTATCTGGAACGTGGTGCTGTTCATTAGCCTACGCGTTAGTAGCCTGCTTTCATCGCCGGTCTTGTATCACTCTTGACGTTTATTCAGCTCTTAAATGATGCTGCAGAATGGAACCTATAAGCCCAGGACACCATGCCGTCACGTGGATGTGCCACTGATTACTCAGTATATATATCAGCTGTACTATCGTTATCTATACAGACGGATCAAAGAAAGAGGAGGATGTAGCAGCAGGATACTGTCAAGTCGCGAAGGGGAAATACACACAGACAAGAAATATCAACCTAGGGCAAAAGACAGAGATTATGGACACAAAACTTATTGCAATCTATGAAGCCCTAAGCAATCTTTTGTGCCGTAGCGAAGAGCTGCTTTGCCCGAATCCACCTCAGGCGATGGTTGAAAGCTTGGATGCATGGCGCAGGGAAGGGGTCTTGGCTTCTCTTTCAACTGCTTGCTTCGTCATTATTCAACTCGATATACATATGCACACACACACACACACCCAAAAACTAACGAGACCACGATATTTCTTCTATCTTTCGGTACATATATTTTCCTTTAAGCGGCTAGGTATAACGAAATGGCAACAGCTTGATACGCCAAGCATCCCTAAAACGGCTACAGATAATCTCTTTAGCAAGAGGTCAAAAGGTACATGTACTATAAGATTACAGAACTGTGCAAGCATCTTACTATAAAGAATAACAAAGTCTTTACTACCTGGGTACCTGGGCACGAAAATATTGAAGGAAATGAGCACGCAGACAAGCTGGCTAAAGCACGCCTAGAGAGGAAAGAAAGATCCCCTCTACTTCAATAAGCTATCTGAAGAGAAAAGCAAAAGAAAGAATTCTAGCAGAGTGCAAACTGCAGTCGCAACAAGCTAAAGTAGAGGAGAAAGGGAAATCTTACAAGCACGTACAAGACAGGACTAGATTCACCTTAATACTACAGCAACTGCCTGCTTCTACAAAGACGCAGGCAGCATACGACCAACTTAAGCTGGGGAAGGGCTTCTTTAAGCAATTCTCTAAGACAGTAGGCAAAGACGACAAGGGGGAATGTTTTGGCAACTCAAGGCACCACGGAAAGGAAAGAGCTAAGGCTGCAAAGGTGCTAGGAAAGCGCACACTTATTTAATATGAAAAAAGGAGGGACAGCTATTATAGGCTTCCTACAAGAAATAAAACTTGCTACAATAAGATGACTCCTAACAGCTGGAGCTCTCTAAGAGCTGACTACAATAACATAAGCAATAAAACAAACAAAAACAAAAACAGGACAAATTGCGGGTGTAGTAGGCACTTGTATTTCCTTATTTCTCGTTATTGCTTGCACGCGCCGCAGTTGCAAGACTGCTACTGTAGCTGCCTGCTTTAGAGCCTAGCAAAGAGGGATTAGCGGCGCGAACGCAGTGCTTCATAGCCCGCATAAGCATCATTGTACTAGCCTAGCAATAGATAGTATAGTGTAAACGATTTTACAAAAAGAAGGGGGGCAGGCAGTGGACAAAATTCTAAATGGGTACTTAGGCACCCTTGGGAGGAATAGAAGCCTAAGATGCTCTCTACGCAATCAATAAGTCCTCCTCCTCAGAAAATGGTGTGGGCTTCAATATGGGCTGATAGCAGAGGTCGTATACGGAGATCTCCGTTAGTGATAATGGAGAGGGACCCTGATGGTCTATGCAATGGCTATCCCAAATGCTCTCTAGCGGATATACCTGAATATGGAGAACAGTACTCTAAGTAGAACTCAGGGTTGAGCCATCGTTTGCACTGTGTACTTCATCTACATCAAATCATACTTTAGAGCGACTGCAAACCAGACACGAGCTATGCCACTAGAACTTAAAGCCATTTTCCGCTTTATAGGGAGCTTCACATAAACGCTATAGGGCTGTACATGCAGTATTGTCTAAGAAGGACATGGTGGTTACCAGTCCTGTCCCCACGACAACAAACCGCCAATTTGAAACCACAGCGCATAATCCCTCATCCCCACCTCTGCATGGCTCCCAATCCTTCTTTCCATCACACTCCCCCCCCGCCAACTAAATATGCCACCCCACCTCCCCACTCCCAGTATTCATCCTATCTGTTTTTCCCTACGTAGCCAAGCACGTGCAGGATCCTTATTAGTATGACCAAACTGGCCGGGGTATCATCACACAGCGGCATATATTTGACGTCTCGGCTAGGCTGGAGCAAATTGAGAGGTTGAGGGATGTGTTGGAAGAGTTTCCGGTAAGGTAGAGACGAGTTTTAAATAGGGCGGTGAGAGAAGGGCGGACAGATGTGGTGGGGGAGTTATAGGGTTAGGTGTTGATCTGGGGCTGAGAGTGGGCAGAGGGCGGGGGAGGGGAAAGAAGAGGAGGGAGGGGAAAGAAGAAGAAGAGGAGGAGGAGGAGGAGGAGGAGGAGGAGGAGGATGATGAGGAGGAGGAGGAGGAGGAGGAGGAGGAGGAGGAGGATGATGATGATGATGATGATGATGATGATGAGAAGGAGGAGGAGGAGGAGGAGGAGGAGGAGGGGGGGAGGAGGAGGAGAGCGACTTCTACCCCCTGCACGACGCGTGTACAGCGGAGCATTTCGCGCGCGCGAAGCTCCTAGTCGAAAAAGACAGTCTCAATGTGAACACCATCGACTCGCAGGGCTATTCACCATTGGTGCTTGCCACGAAAGCCGGTTCATTCCCAGTTGTCAAATTTCTCTTCGCGCAAGGCGCCGATCCAACCTTCAATTCCAACGACGTACCCGACATCCCTTCCCTCGCTGCAAGTTCCGGACATGCCGAAGTGCTGCGACTGATCTTGAAGTATCCAAAACCGTCGAGGCGGGACTGGGCAGAGAGTGCACGTTGTTGAGCTCTGCAGCGAGCTCGGCGTCGGTGGACATGCTAGCTTTCGTGCTTAAGAGATTGGGATACCCGACTGACACAGACGCGGGAGGGGAATGGAAAGGTGCCAAACTTGACGCAGAACAGAGAAGGTACTTGGAACCGCACTCTGGTATCCTATTTCCAAAGCTTCGCTTCCAAGCCTCTAACTCCTCTCATACCTCACACCGTGGGATTCCCAGACGGGAAAATTCGAGTATCTTCCTCCGGGGGACAACGGAATGGAGAATTCGTTCAAGGTGTATATTTTCAACGCTACCGAAGACATGATCGAGACATCCGACGACACGGAAATATTCCCGCTCATTGCCAACGTCCCCATAAAGCCTTCATTTAAGACTCCGGTGGAGAATGCCGAGGCAAAGGCTATGTATGAGGATTGGCTGCATCAGCGGCTGATGTCGGTCGCGGGAGAGGGCCGGCTCAACGTCACCTAGATGATTCTGGAGAAGTACGGTGCTGATGTCGAGTAAGTGTCTCACAAGTACTACTTCACGCCACTGTGTGCCGCTGCGTCGCAGGGGAAGATAGATGTGGTGTGGTACTTACTAGAGGAGTATTCTGGGACGAAACCGGTCATCAATGCCGGCAGTGGGAAATTTAGTAACGGGCCAGCGGCGCTGCACATTGCGGCTTTAAATGAGAATGCATAGATGGTGGTGCTGTTGCTGAAGCACAGTGGCCCAGTCGAGAAACGCAGTGAGCTGATCCTAGACTCTCTGACGAGGCTGGGCGAGGAGAAGATGAAAATTTATGTTGTGCCCATCAAGGGCCTTCGGGCGCCTGTGCAACTACTGACAGTGGAGCAACTGGAAGACTTTAATAGTAAGCAAAAGCGATGGGAAGACCAATCGCTTTGAATATTGGGCTAAGACGATATCGAGTGACTGTCTAGAGTGCATACTCGCAAATGCGATGAGGTGTTGAAGGCGCAAGAGAGAAATGAGTACGGGAGGCGGCTCATGGAGGAAGGTAATTTTCTAGGCGAAGAGGGCTTAGACGGGGTATTGGACGAGGAGCCTCCGTCGATGAAGCCGAGGAAGTTGGGATGGTTGAAGAGCATGGGGCTACTGCCCGTCGAAGGTTAGCAGCAGACAGATGTATCATGTTACTTTGGACGTAGATTTTTCGCTCACTGCACAGGACAGCCCATGCCCTCATATGCAGCAGGAACCCCACACCACGGCGCCGCCAGCGCTGGCTTCTCGTATTCTCCCACCACCCCTCTCCAGCCCATTCCTTCTCCGCTACCTCTTACGCCATCCTGATGCCTCCCCCTCTCCAACCTTTTGAACAAATCCTCCACAATGCCCACCCCAAACCTCCGCTCCAGCCATCTCTTAATCCCCTCACCCTCAACCCTCGCTCTCTTTGTCAACCACCACAGCTCAGCGTCCTTCAATTTCTCAAACCACCACGCGAGCAGCAGCAACGCCCTCGGATCCTTCAGTTCCAATAGCTCCCGGAACTTCGGCGTCATGTGTCCCATGAAGTAGAGGAAGTTGAGCACGTTGTCGTGTGTGGGCGTCATGGAGTGAAGGTGCGAGAGGATGAGGGCAGGGATATGATAGACATTGGTGACGACTGTGCTCTGCGGGGTGATGTCGAAAATCTGCAGCACATCCTCTGGCAAATTCGACAGATCGTTTGCACGGATCCAACCCGGGACCGCGATATGGCTCTGTTCCTCTGCAATATTATGAAAGATAGAATCTGGACGCAGCGGATCCGCAAGTTTCCAAATCGCTTTCTTCCCCTCACTCAATTTCAGCCAATCTAGATCATTCGGATCTTCGGGTTTTAGCGGCCAGGCTGTGGCGGAGTCATTGGACTCGACGTACGCGAAGACTGTGGCGCCGATGAAGGCGCCTGTGGCCCAGATAGCGTCGCGGGCGGTCGGGGAGATAGGCGAAGAAAGAACGCGGTTAAAGAGGATGGTGGCGATGTTCCAGTGTTGGAGTGAGGTGTGTGTATATGCTTTTGCAAGAGCAGGGGAGTGTGTTGTGAGGTGCGCGTCGTGCATGAGGGTTAGGCTAAGGACCATGTGCAAGAGGAATGGGTGCTGGGGTGGGTTAGTCATGCAGGAAGGGGGTGGGATGAGGTCTGGGGTATATTTACCTGGAATGAGAGAGGGAAAATGCAGTCCCGATACGCCGGGGCCGTCTTGGCCGTCCCAACTGTCATAACAGTTCTCTCCCGAAACCTCTTCATAATGTCTAGGTCTCCCTCCGTGATCGTCCAGAAATTTGAGCTAAAGACTCCCGTAGACTCTATCTCCATCTGCAAAGCCCCCTGGCTCAAACAGTCATTAGCCATAGCAACAATACTCTGATTAACCGACACCGGCGGCGACAGACCCAGATCGATCACCCTCTCAATCGTCCGCGGTCTCTGCGTGAGATCAACCTGGAACGCGCCCTGCGCTTCCAGATCCAGACTGTGCTTCCTGCCGTCATAATTGCACGACACACTGTACAAGACGCATTTCTGGCACCGCGGATGGCTCTCGTCACACTTTAGTCGATTAGTATGCCCACTTGGCTTGAAGAAGAATGAGGCTAACCTTGATCCGCCTCAACTTACAATTCCCACATCCCTTCCTACTCTTCGCATGCGCCTTCCTCTTTCTCTCTGGCCCATTTTGGAACCGTGATATCGTAGGTGGCATGGTGGTCTACTATCCGTACAATGATTGGATATGTATTTAACGTCTGTAATGGGTAACTGTTTTCGGAAGAAATGGGTCAAGCGTCTAACTCGTCTTCGTATCGCAATGCAAGAACCCGCAAACGACAAGGCGGCATCGCGTTATATATACCCAGGCACTAATCGGACTTAAATCTCTGATCGGGCCATCGGAGGGAAAGAAAGCACCATTGATGTGGATGAGGTTGGAGGGAGTCGGAATCCCTGACGTACGACATGCGCACTAAAAATCAGTCTAACCGCAGATCGTATTGGAACTGGATCCTGCATGCTGGTTGGCTAAAGTCAAAACGGTGTGAGTTGGCAGATTGTAAAGGATGACTAGCGCATCCCGGTTCTCTTATTTTGGGGATCGCGAGCCTGAACCTCAACCTCACCGTAGCTCCGTCCATGTCCAGCACAAAAATAACCAAGAGCACGATTGAGCGCTCACGAAATTCGAGGCCTGTAAAGAACAGCATACATCCAAAGAAGTCTTTTATACACCAAAGCCAGAACTTGAAATGTGCTACGGATCAGAAGCAGCTCTTTACCATTCTTCTTTCAGCACCTAATCTGTCACAGGGACACTATTCAAGGGTCACACATCACAGCAATGCAAGATCGATAGTGTTGGCATCGTTGTCATCTCGACAACAGGTTCATTTCACCTCACCCACAGAACTACGTTGCGCACCAAACCCCCTTCCCCAAATATACAAAAGAGAAACGAATACACAGAATACACTACTGACGGGCACATCAGATCCGTCTTGTGTATAGATCCCCTATAAACCTGTATCCAGCCCACCTAATCCTATATCCGAGTAGAAGAAAATTTTGAAAGCGCCGGAAATGCAAACCCATACACGACATAGCTGGTTTACGAGGCATAGACCTCACCAGTGGCGGAGAGACCGTTGCCAGAGTTGAGCATGTTGAAGCTGGCGTCAGTGCCAACCATGAACCAAGCGTAACCCTGGACGGACGCGTTGCCATCAAGGTAAGCGACGGCTTCCTTGAGGAAGGAGGCAGCTTGGTCTGCGGTAGCAGTGCCGGGGTTAAGACCGAACTCAGTGATCCAGACGGGCATGTTGAACGTGCTGATGGCCAGCTCAACATGCGCCTTGAAGCGGTTGAAAGTCTGGTCATCGTACTGGTCGTACCAATGGATATTGGCAGCATGGAAAGTGGCACCAGGGCAGCCAGACTTGAAGCGGCTAAGCCAGTCAAGACCCATAGGAGCCGGGCCGTTGGTGACGGATGGGGAGAGAATGGCCACGTTGGGATGAGAGCTGGTAATGGGCTGGATGTAGCTGCTCCATGCGGTGCAAGCGTCTTCGGGAGACATGTTGGCCTGGGCAGAGTGATCGGGCTCATTGAAAGTCATGACGGCAGTCGTTCCCTTGGCGACAGCAGCGTCGACGTTGGCGAGGAATGCCTCAGCAGTGGAGTCAGAAGTCTTATGCATCATGGGAATGTATTGGACGCCATTGGGGAGGGCGCCGCTCTCGGCCTGGGCCCAGTTGTAGGCGAATCCAAACTTGCCGTTGGAGAAGGCACTGCAGAGGCCGATGTCGTTGTACGCAAGACCACGCTTGGCGCCAGTGTACGAGCCACTAGACGAGGCGGGCGTAGACGTAGCAACTGGGGCCTCAACGGCGACGGGGGCAGAAGCCTGCACGGGTGCGGGTGCTGGTGCTGGCGCGGAGGAGGGTGCTGGCGCAGGAGCTGGTGCAGGTGCGGGGCTGTTGAAGACTTTATTCCAATCCACGTTAGAAAAGTCATAATTGACCTTAGACCAGTCGACATCTTGGGCTTCTCGCTTACCATAGGATGTCGAGGGTGACGGCACAGTCGAGCTGGACACAGCCTCGGCGGCGGCGGTCGATGTGGGTGCTGGGGCCTCAGACGACACTGGAGCCTCAGATGGAACTGGGACTTCAGACGGCACCGCTGAACCGGACGAGCCGGGAGCAGTAACCGTGACGGTGACTTGCTCGGTGGCAGTGACGAGAACGGTCTCAGGTCCGCAGACAGCAGCACCGCTAACAACATCGAGCGGGGCAACAGAGCTGGGCTCTGCTCCTCCTGGCCTCGTGGCGTAGATGGTCGAGACGATAGTCTGGGTTTCGTACGCGGTGTTCACGATGGTCGTCGTAAGCTCGGGAGAACCGCTGCCAGTGGCATAGGGAAGAGCAGTGTGGTTGTAGCCGGTGGGGTAGGCTGGGAGACCGCCAGTTCCAGTGCCATGTCCCTTGCCACCCTTGTGATGATGTCGGTTGTGGCCGTAGTGAGGAACCGCCACAGCAGAGGAGATGAGGGCCAAGAGGCCAAACTTCATGGTGGAAGACATGATATCTGAGTGTTTTCAATGGTTGGTGCAGTATATCAAGAAGGAGGTCCAGTTGCAGCTTCGAGCGCAGGAATTGTTTTGGATTCAATCGTGGCCGACCAGGGCTATTGCGGAGCAATTGGAAAGAGAGTGGTGTCTATGGAGACAAAGAATGGAACGAGCGAATGCTCAGAGAGAGTGAACGCAACAGCACACGTGGACAGTGGATGAAAGAAGGTAGGGGATGAAGAGGGGTCTGGGACCGGCGCACCTCATATACGGAGGCGCGGGACGGACTCCAGCTCCCATTCAGAGAGGCGGCGGACCTGGCCTGGACAGCACACAAACGAGCAGGTCAGCGGCAAGCGGTAGTCAGCCCGAAGCGATCAGACTTTTCTTAGGCCTGAGTCGCATCAGGGCCTCGCTCTCGCCTATTTCGGGGCAAGCGCCAGGCACAGGGCACGCCATCCACGCGGACAGCCAACCAGCTGGGCAGAGATGTTTGTTGGGTGATCGGCGTGGCAAAGCTTGTCTCTGGCAGCCGGCCAACCGTGGCGCTCCTCAATTTGCCGCTGCAGAACGCCGCCGTTTCAGCACTCAGGAACCCGCTTGCATGACTGTAGCAGCGCGCAGGGGAGCTGCAGAAAACAAACTGCAGCCGCCGTTCACAGGCCAGCGAGGCAGAAGCGTTTTTGAGCCGGTTGTGGTCCACAGGCTCGCCAATTTGGAAGCGGTCCGCCCAGCCTGGGAAAGAGACACGCTGTTGGAGCGGCTCGAAGGTTGCTGCGTCACCCGTCACCGCATCGGGTTCGACAAGGCCCCAGTTTAGCGGATTGACAACGCCTACCTGCCCTCTCTCCGGGTGAGATTTCTGGCCTCCAGGCTCCAGGGGGCAGGTTAGCAGGGCGCCATGCGGACTGTGGGCCCGACGACGGTGCAAACGCAAAAGGAACTAGCGCTTGGCGAAGCATGGCCTGGCTCCATCTCCGTCGCTCGACTCGGTGTCTGCGGAATCTCCGCTTCATGTTGTTGTGCGTGTGAGCGAAGGTTGCGCGTCCTTTGGATGTTGAATCGTGAATCGAGATGAGCTGTGGAGGAATTGGTTTGGGCAGCACGTGAATGAGGGGATGAGTGAGATAGGATGGACGGCATGCTGCCCCAGCTGCTGACGACAACTTGTGCGTCTATCGATAAGCTCGCCAACGGCCAAAATACACCTCGCACCTCACTCTCATCAGCGCAATATAACTCCGTAGCACAGCAGAGCGCCCGTACAGCTAGATAAGAGATGACTGCATATCCTCGTTCTCACGTCTTAGGCGCCCCTCACATCCCCCCATCAATTCCCATCTCAACAAGCACGACCTCCACCCATTCCCAACAGCCAGGCTCAGTGCACGGCAATTGCCAACCCTCTCTATATCCACTCGTCATATTCCCCTCACAGCCAGGACAAGCTTGCCTCCAAATCCTCGAGTTTTCATAGTTAATATATTAACCGACTTCCTAATATAGCCAACCTGGCATGCAAGACAACTCAACATGACGACCAAACGCGGAGCGGAACGGACACGAGGCAGACGGATGCGAATCCTCACCGCCCGTCAGCCGGAGGGCACCACGTGCTTGGAGGCATCTCCGAAGACCGTTCCACAGGCCGTTCGTCTGCGTCTAGAGAGCGCAGATACTATGGGTGATTGTAGGGTGCAATTGAAACGTGAACGCCCATTTGGAGAGAGCAGTCAAGTCGAACGAAATAGAGCAAAATATTCAGAACTCAGGCAGCCGAACTCTCCATCTCTGCCTCGCCGCACTGCATCGCACGCCGTACACCTTCCTCGCATCCATCATCCTCCCCAGCTCTCAGCTCTCAGCCGAGCAGCACAGTCCTCCCATCATTTCGTGCGACAAAATGGCTCAGTCCTGATCCTGCTCACTTTCTCAGAGTTTTCGTCCTCGCACCCACCGTTCCCCACACTAAATCTCCACCGTTCCATCTCGCGAGCGCGCTGTACCACCGTGGCAGCAGTAGGTACGTCTCCCCAAGCGAAAATAACTGCAGAAAAAGACTGCAGAACAATCTCCACCTTCATTTTCCGATCCGACCACTCAAAGAGTGCCATCAGTAATCTACTAAAATAAATTGCCTCAGCACTTGCATCCGACTTAACGTATCGATAAGAGACTGCATCTATATAGTACCTGCATTAGCCCTACAGTAGAATGACAGCAAGAAGGTCGCTAACGCATGCGACATACCTCTGGACATTCATCAATTGTCAGAGAACACTTGTTCAAATCAATTCATTTTGCCGAACTTTTCAATGTCTGTGTCATGTGATGAGCATGTTTCTTCGATTCCAATCGATTCCGTCGGATTTTTATGCCGTAGATAAAGAAATCATAGGTACTAATTTGAAAAAGTCAAAGGATGCGATGCGCTTCCACAATTTCAAACTATGAGCCCGTGCTAAACACCGAACTGCTTCCTCCCCAGTCTCACACGCTGTACGGGAAATTGTGGATCGTGTCAAGCACAACCCATACTGTCATGTTGCGGAGTGATCCTTGACTTGGGTCGTGTTTCGAAACGCCGACGCCCTGGCCGCTAAACACCGAACGAACCTCGCAGCGCACGCCAACACCGAGTGCCTTCCCATGTCCGCAGTCCGCTCGTTCGAAGGCGAGACGCAACGCAAACGGTGAAGTAATCTTATTATTCTTTACACAATTGTCTATACCATAGAAAATAAGTTTAAGGTTGTGGCATCTTATTCGATTGGTTCCACCTCGACCTAAACCTAGATATCTCCTCCGCTTCGGTCTTTTCGCCCCAAAGTCCAAAGAAGACGCACAATGCAAAATATGCAATACATATGGATCCTTGCTAAATCGTATCTACCCAGACTGCACTCGATATTGGCGCCAGCAAGCAATTCCCTCGTGTGCCCTAGCCACTGCTTCATCGAAAACTCAATTGAGTGACTCCAACACCCATGCCATGCAAGATACTCGCTGCGGTCCAAAAGCCTGACCGAAGAAAGAAAAAAGAAAAAAAAAAGGAAGAAACGCCTTCAACGCCAGAGACATGGTGTAGCAGGGGGCCAAGAGAGATAGTACATTGTTGTCCACTACGCTAGATACCGGTACGAATCGACCTTTGCACCATCGATGCGCTCTAGGTACTCGCGCTCGATGAGAGACTCGATGCGCTTCTTGATCATGGGGACATCGGGCTTGAATTGGGCTGTAAGCTGGTTCAGCGTCTCGAGGACGAGCTGCGAGTGGGGAAGCTCTTTCCGTTGCCTAATGAGAGTTGATTAGCATGTCATCTGTGCGGAGGAACAAAGATTCGTACTTCATGATTCGCACAACAGCGGCCTCGATGCAGAAACCTCGTGAATCGTCGTTTTTCTTCTCCGTCTCGCGCCGCTCCCGATCGCTCTCGACCTTGTTCCCGCTCGACACTACGCCAACTTTGATCTTGACGAACTTGCCATTGAAGCTTTCGTTGAAGAGGAAGCGGTCCGTTGGCTTGACGTCCTTGGACATAGGCTCCTTGAGTAGAATGCGCGTCTTTGGCGCCACAGCGAGGGACTGCAGGTTTCGGATCAAGTCGTTCACCGGAATGCTGGTCTGGGCCTGGATTTCCTCAAAGGTCAGATGCTGGCCGGCAGGTAGGTCATTGAAAAGGAGCAATATAATCATGCCATAGGTCGAAACATTGAGGTCGTGTCGCCGCTCTTTGAACGACCCATCCTTCTGTGGCACCCGCGGGAACACGGCCTTGATATCTGCGGAGCCCATGTTTGCAAGCCATGTGAGCTGTCGACCGGAATGTTTTTGGTTGTAATATTTTTCGAACCCTCGCTTGATCTTATCGATAGCAGGCGGGAAGTTGCACCTCGGTCGCTTCCCTTCCTCATCGTCACTTGACCCCATTGTCTCTAGCGGCCATGTCATGCTCGTCAACACATTGATTGCCAACTCGATGCGTTTGGGATCCTTTTCGCCGAGTCCATCAACGTGGTGCTTGAAGCCGGAGGTAAGCTCTTCGGAGATGGTCATGTCCTTGAACATGGCCTCTAGCTTCAGTGTGAAGTTGTTCCCGAGTTCAATCTTCATCTTGGATATCATTTGCTTCTCCACTTCGTTGCTGATGGACTTGTTCATAAGCAGTCGCCGGCAGAGGTGCTTCTTGTAATATCGCTCAAACAGGTCCTTATCTTGGACATAGCGCAGGAGGATGATGGCCTTCTCAAGCACGGTATCAATCTCCATTTCCGTCTTGCCCTTGATGCCCTTCTTCATATTCTCGTCGATGAAGAGCGAAATGTACTCGGACGACCGTGGGAAGGTGGAAGCGTTGATAAAGTCGGCAAAGCTTCTCGTAAGCGCGGTCTGCAGCAGGTTGTCTGATTCAAAGGATGCCCTCCAGATCATGTCGAATTTGTCTTTCAATTGCAGCACGTCCTCGACCCATTTAAGTGCCGCGACTGTTTGCTGATTTAAGCTCTTCTCTTGCGCCGGCGCTTTTCCTTTCTCTCCGGCATCAGCAGCAGGCGGCGGGTTTTGCGACGCAGCTATTGCGGCATTATTGGCATCGGTGCCCATGTCCACAATTCGCTTCTGGATCGCTCGCGTGAGCTCTGACTTCTTGTCGTCGACGCGGCTGTTGAGGTCGTAGATAAGATTTAGTTCGTCTAATCGTTCGTTGTCGATCATAAAGCGCACTCCGCTCTCCATCTCCACCAGCTCGTGAATACGATTCTTGATAAGCTCGTCTTCCACAACCTTTTGAATTTTCGCGCTGGTGACCTCCAGCAGGGTTGACTTGCAGCGCTCCTCTTCCTCGTAAATCCTCCGTCGTGCATGTCTGCAGTAGGCACCGGCGTCGGAATCGCGAAGCAACAGCTCTGCCTCTTGACGGTAGAATTCCCGGCTGGTGTCCAGATATTCGTGCTCGAAAGACGCATTGTACAGCCGCAGCTCCTCCGACTCGTGATCGTCCTCGTGCAGTCCTTCGAGCATGTAAACACAGGACTTGATGAGATTCTTGTCTATTACATCGCCGTCACGCTCCATTTGTATTTGGTCCAAGATGACGTGGGTCAGGAGATTGAGGACCAGCCTGCCTTCGGCGTTGGAGGTGGGTGTTTTGAGGATGTCATCTCGAAAGAGCATCATGGCAGCGGTATATATTGAAGGACGACGGTTGTCCTGGCAGTAGACACGATCCTTATCCATCTCAGCGTCAGCATTGTAGTGTCTCATATAAGGCCTGACCAGGTGGAGAGGGGACGGACCATATACATCAACACATCAGCCAACATACTCATACAGACCTGATGGTCGCCCCATGCCTGCTTCAAGCCCTTGAGGAACTTCTCGCCAGCGACGCGTCGCTCATTGGTGGTTGTGCCTCCCAAGCTCTGTGTATTGGCCAGCACGCTGGGGGAAAACAGGGCCTGGATGGAACTCCGGACCTCGTTGCTCAGCCATTCGTGCTCGAACTGGCGCACGCGGCCATAGAGCTCCTCGCCCTTCTTTTTCAGCACGATGCGGTAGGCGTGGCGATACAACTCTTCGTAGGACAGACGTGAGGCGTTCTTGGTGTGGATCTCGCGAAAGGCCGAGGCGATGATGCCCCATGTGTTCTCGAAATCGATCTCGTCGCCGTGGAGGCCCTGGTTTATAGTATTGGTTAGCTGATTTGCGCAACTTGCATGGTCCGGCGGATAGTAAATGTATGTGCTGTGTAGGTTGTGGGGACGAGGCTTGGACTAGAGAGAGGAAGGTATATGGTTGTCCAAGGAAAGAGATGGTGAAAGACGTACCCTTCGAGGTGGCCGGATGCGCTGTTTTCCTCGCCCTGTGATCATTTTGGCGGCGGTTTTAACGTTGTTTTTTATAGGTAGCCGAGTGCCTGGGAGAGACGGTGCTGCGGGCTGAGGGTGCGGAGAAGCTCTGGAGAGGGAGCTAGGCGCGGGGTCTCGGAGGTGCAATGGCGTGGATCGTGGCAGAGTCGGAGAGCAAACAGCCACCGGGCAACCGATCCGAGTGAATTTATGGGCGCCGCTGCTCCTAGGGCGCGCGGTGGTGAAAGGAGAGACCGAGAGGCAGCGGGGGCGGGGGGTGGGGTGGTGAGTAGTATGTTGGTGGACGAGCGAAGCCGCCCGGTGACGACGGCCGGCCCGTGCCCTGGAATTTTTGGAGCTTCTTTGCCGCCTTGACGACCGCCACGCTTGACTGCACAATTCATTTCCTCGAGATCTCTTTGAGGCAGCTTCCCCCCATACTGTGCATGCACAATGCGATCTTCCCCCTCACTCCTCCACCGCTTTGCCCGCGCACCCGCTCCCCGAGCCGCGCACGCCTCGCCTCCAGCCCACATTCCGTTCCCCGCAAGATGCATCCACACGCCGCGAACGGCCACACCTGCACTCCTGCGTCCCTCGCCAATCCTCGCAAGACTGCGATTTCCGCCGTCCGCAATACGCTATGACTCCACACGCTCCACGCCCACGCCCCAAGTTGGCGTTCCAACCACCACGGCCCCAGACTCACGGCTGGAGCGCGACCAGGTCCCCGCCTACGAGATGACCTTCACCTGCAACAAGTGCACTACGCGGTCTTCCCACCGCGTGTCAAAGCAAGGCTACCACCATGGGACTGTCCTCATAACGTGCCCCGGGTGCAAAAATCGCCATTTGATGAGCGACCATCTCAAGGTATCTCTAGATCCCGCTCCCTCCCATGTGCCACTCTCATTTTTTGACAGATCTTCTCCGACAAATCAGTCACCATCGAGGACCTCATGCGGGAGAAGGGCCAATTTGTGAAGAAAGGTTCCTTGGGTGCCGAAGGCGATGTCGAGTTCTGGGACGACGGGACGACGACCCCTCGATCCGCCCACTTCATTCCCAACTCCACAACCAAGAGCGACCCCGATGCCGAAGAAGGCAGGCTGACCAAGTCTTCCGACCCTGGAACAGTTTCCCCGACTGATTCGAAAGACTCCTCCAAGCTCTAATCCATGGTCTTCGATTATGTTGATCTCGGCCTATGTATACCACCATATCTCGCAACTTAAAAACGTGTGCGCGCGTGTTCAAATGAGAAGGAAGACAAACCTAGCGCTCCCTATTTGCATCTGTTGATCTTGTCACCCCATCTCCACACTGCTACCTAGAGAACAATCCAAGGAATTCCAGTTGGAAGGCCGAAGGATCAACCTTTGCTCCATTTAGCTCTGTTGTATCTGCCAGAAGGACTTTTGGGTTTGATACTGAGGTATCCGCACCGCGGGCTTGCCATGAATTAGGGCTGCCATTCCGATCCAAATTCTTGTCCACTCATCACCCTGGCCCTCAGCCCATGTCCAAGGCTGGGCGTATTGATACTAATAAGCCGCACTGCTGGGACTTAGAGAGCTAGGCCTGCCCCGCCCTGTCACTCTCTATCAACCAGCCCAGTACAATGTTTTCACAGAGACGGATATAAGAAACATCGCGAGCGTTCTCTAACTACCTGCCAGGAAGCGCGGGGTCAAACTCTCCACGTTTACATCATCCTCAGAATCATCAACCAGCTTCACAACATTGAACGCGTTCGTCACACAAGGCATCACCGATGTTCAGCGTGGGGATCCGTGTGAACGGTCGTAAGTTACAGTACCGTAATAGAGCCGTACGTCGTACGTACGCACAGCAAATTTTGCGACGCTGTACTGTAAGTGAGGTTGTAAATGTATGTGTATACGGCCCACACGGTGTTATTTTGGTGTTGCAGAGGGCTGGTTTTGGAAGTAGTTCTATAGTAGGTTAACGATGCTGCACAACCCGATTTTCATCAACATACAAGCCCCCAAACCGGGCGATAGATAGAACGCAACAAACAACGCTATTACGAGGTACCTTATCAACCTCTGTTGGTACCTACAACGCCAAGAGCTTATAAAAACAGCCGCCGTATATGACATATACGGTGGTGTTCGTACATACAAATAGAAGCCTGTTTATGGGTCCGTAAGCAAGTCACCTGTACTAGCTGCCGTACGTACGGTGAGCGTAACTTACCCGTACGGCCTTAGAGCTCCTAAGGATGTACGGTGTACGTACGGATCCCCACGCTGCCGATGTTTGGTCTCCATTTTCACAATCAAGTCTGCCCTAGAGCTTCCAGCCCCTGAGATTCCAGCCTCTTGCCGCGCGACTTGACGTCTTCGAAAGCAAAACGATTGTATGCAACAAGAAAGCGCTAAATCTCGAGGGAAGTATTAGACACGGCCATTTTGAGTGGCAACTAAAGTTCCCCTTAGAAAATCGGAGAACTTGGTAAGGGTGGCTACAGCTTTGTCGATCGTGTCGTTAGCATTATCCGTCACAGGGAATATGCCCATAGGCTGATTCCAAGACGAAGAATGTTCAGAAAGGGTCAGGTGGTACTACGTGCTTTCAAGCGAGAGTTGTCGAATTTGAAGAAACTACCCCAATCGCACCATCAAATCGTTGAGCTTATGGGTAGCTCTACTAATCCAAAATGTATTGATATCATCATGTCGCCTTGTCGTAGATGCCAATCTCGTATAATTGCTAGGGGAAAAGGAGAGACCCTTTCTTCGAACGTACTTCGGTTGTCTCACATCAGCCTTCTGTTCCGTACATCACAATCGGATAAGACACAAGGATATCAAGCCAGCAAATGCATTTATAAAGCAGTCAGATTCTCTTGGCAGACTTTGGAGTTTCACTAGATTAGATGGAGCTTAGCCATAGCACTACCACAGGCCCGACGTTTTCGACTCCTGGCTACTGTGCTCCTGAAGTTACCTAATACTCTGCCCGCAATTCTTTGGCCGATATATGTTCACTGAGCTGTGTGTTTCTCGAAATGTGGACAGCCCTCGACCATGAGACTACGCAAGCGTTGGACACTCATGACGAGTACTGGAACAACACTCGTTACTGCTTGAACATTACTAGTGCTCGACTATGGATCGAAATTATCAGAGTACACGCCAAGTCGTAGACGACGGTGCCTGGAATGTACCATGCAGGGGGCCCCGAACGCTGTTGACGCCATGATGTCGCTTACAGGAGTATATGCTTAGAAGGCTACCTATCAAAAGTTTAAAGTTACCAACGCTTTGTTCTCGGAGCCCTGGGCGAAGATAGCCGCCAAGCTGAAATAGCGTGACCACGAACATGGGCAAGGAATGAGCTGCCTCTGTGTATTGGCGAGTTCGAGTTAGTTATAGGTTCTTGCTTAAGATCAACCAGCGTTACACGAAGGAAAAGAGTGCAAGGTGTAAATAACTGTGGGAAAAATTTCATATTGAGCCCAAAGGCTCAGTGGTGAAGAGAAGAAAGAATATGTACAAGAAAGTAATCCTAAAGTACACATCGCGATATCGAATTCCCACGTTATCGCACCACATTGTGACGGCAGCAACGCTCACTGCATGGCATTAGCATGCGCCGCCTCCAAACCCGCCAACCTCCTACTCTCTCTCTTGGCCAAATTCGAGCAAGCGCCTCCCTTGCACGCCTGGTACAAGGAAATCGCGCCTGCACCACCACAAACTTCTTTGTTATTCCCCTTACACTTCATCAAGCAATTGCCTACAGACCCCTTAACAGGCGCCTTATCAGCCGCAATCGAATTCCCGCAATAGCACTCCCCTCCATACACAAGCCCGGCATACAGCGTATTCTTCGTCTTGCAAAAGTCAACGCACGATTCAACCGTCATGCTATCCCCCGACGTCTGGGCGGTAGACAGTGTGCGCTTTCCCGCGTCGTCTTTGCCACAGCCGATGTACTTCCAGCCCTTGCTCTTGGTTAGATCAACATATCCCATGCTTGCAGGTGTACCAGCCATATTGATCTTCGGCGCGTTGCACGTCGTCGCTGGGGCTTTACCAACGGGATTGCAGCCCGGGAGTGCGGGGAGAACACCAGAGACTTGCTCGTCGATCCTAGAGGGGAGCTTGCAGGCTTGCGCTTCGCCTTGGGAGCGGTAATCGCCGAAAGTGTCATGGGGGCAGTTGGGGGTTCCATCCACGCAGTTTGTGACCGCTTTTTGGAGGACGGCTGTATCCCAGCCGTTGAGCTGTGCGGATGTGAATATTGCGTTGGATGAATGGTGGAATGGTGGGTACTTACGAAATCACCATGGTAGCCGTAGCCAGTATCATCGCCGTTGGAGAAGACGAAGGGCTGCTTGTTGCCATACCACATATTTTTGAAGCCCTTGGTATCATAGTAGACTTCGTAGAAGAGCGTGGGGAAGTGCACGGGATGTGTCGACGGGCATCTTCCTCCGTCGTAGTTGCCATCCTTGGGATACACAACGTGCGTCTTGTGCGTGGGCGAGTCGAAATCCTTACCATTCCAGCAGCTGGGAAACGTTACTTGGACACGGATCGTGTCGCACTTCTTCGTGGGCAGACCTTTGGTGTCTGGGCCATCGCCTCCTTCGGCACCCACACATTTGTGTGTTACGGCGCGGCCGGCGAAGTCGTCGGTTGCGACACGCTTGCTGGAGTCGCCGGCCATCATGCGGAAGTTGGGGGGGAAGGCTCGTAGTTTGTCGTTATTGGGGCCGCCGCGGGTTCTGGAAGAAGATAGTCAGTGCATGTGCTTCATAGACACTAGCAATGAGTAGTTTAGTTTCCACTTACAGATAATAGATGGCCATCCCACCCATATCACCCCCATTGGTATCACCCGTGATCGGCACGCTCAGGAAACTTCCATTCTGCGCGTGGAAATACAACTTAGGGGACCAATAATTGCTCATGTCGGCCTTGACGTTGCAAGTAGAGCACTTAGATGCGCGGGCGCTATCGTAACTCATAGTGAAATTGAAGCCGTTGCCGCCGGAGATGGTATGCACATGGCCGGCAGCGGCACCTGGGCTCATAATAGGATCGGCGCGTTGGTCAAAGAGGCGACTGTAGCATTGGACAACGAATGTACTGCTGGCTGGTGCAGCGAGGGAGGCCACGAGGCCAAAGAGAAGGGACTTCATTGCGTTGGAGTAGGGAAATGATCAAATCTGAATTGAAAGATGATGTTTGTGTGATTGAAAGAGTGACTTTCGGCTTCGTTGAAAAGAGCGACAACGATAACCAGCACGAAATGAACGGCACAGGTTTCAAACCTGAAGAGACAGTATAAAAGAAATCAAAGAAACGTTGAGGAAGAGGAAACTCAGACGTGTGATGACAACGAAAAAACGTAGAACACCTGGGGCGCTTTTGAAGAAGTAATAAATAAATCCCCGATATCACGGTCATCCCCACGGGTTCCTACCAATACAACACCGAGGGAACCACTCCGATCGCAGCGACCTACCCCCGTAACACTGCGTCTTCATTTTCGCAATTGGGTTCTGACAGGACGGTTAATCGAGAGCTCCAACCTCAGCCGCGCGAGAAGCCTGCAGCAAAGTCACCGAGAAATGAGAGGGAGCAGTAGAAGGAGCTGCGCGGGGTAGTTTTGAAACAATGTGGTGGCAGTGGCGCCCCTCCCCTTATCTGTGCATTCTGCATGCGATATTAAACCGCCTGTCCGATAAGCTGCAAATAGAGAGAGGGCACACGGCGTTCGCATACGCAGGCCAGTCTCTAATCTTCTATTAAAATCTCCACCGGTTGTGATAATGGGGTTGGAATAAAGAAATGGTGCACTCCGTAAGCTGAGATTATGTGAGCATTTTCCCGTTTGGCAATACTCTGTTGGCAAAGTCCGACCTGCGGGCGCAAGATGGAGTTGGAGAGTGGCGGCATGTGCTTAACCGCCCGTGTCACCCAGGACGGTCGCCTTGAGATTTGCTTCGATCCCAATAATTTGAGTCGACGGGCGCGGATGAATTCACACCGTTGGCGATAAACGGCGTCAAATGCAGTTGGTGTCAGGTTGTTAGATGGTGGCCTGAGTACTCGGCGCCAAACCTTGGGATCGTGACGCTCGAATTCGGAAGGCCGGTATCTCACTACATTTATTTCAAGATCCTGTGAGATAGCGGAAGTTGTCGGCGGTGATGATGTAGAGTGAAAGTCCCCGAGGGCTTGAAGCAGGAACGGGAACGAGTTGAGCGCTAGTCCCGATGGCGGAAGGTGTAAACACGAACTCAGACCTCAAAGTGTACCGTCAATCACCGACAAACATCTGCGTTTGTGCTTGCAGCATCACCATTTCCCACTTATTGCCTTATTTCCAACGTGCGCAACATCTTTCTTACAGGGGGGCTTGAAATATCAACGTTTTGTGGACCACGGGGATGTTTGGTTTGGATCAAGTCCTTTTGCACCACTATCAAGTACTTGCATTTTCGTCACCCGACACGCAGACGACACCTCCATTGACACTCAAAGGCTTCTAGGCTATTGAATCTATTGTGTTTACTTTTGAAAGAGATCATTGGTGATGTGCAGGCCCATGGATAGATGCCGATGGACAAACTAAAGATCCTCGTCTATAAGAAGGCTGAAAAGTGTGTGTTCAAACAGGTTTGGACGTCGTAACAGTCCTGCTGGTAGATACATTATGGCCCAGTAAGACTCCGTAGATCTCTTTATACTCTTCTTGATTTTGCCTGGAAGCCCTACAAGTGGGCATGAGGTTGGTAGCATGCGCCAACTCACATACTGATGAATATGGTGTTCGGGGTCCGGTTTTTGAACGTGTTATCTAAGAAATGAACACTCTCTCAATTCATACAGATGGCCTCTCTTTCTTTTTTGCGTCTTCTTTGTTGTGTAATTCGCCCAGTCGGAGAGAAAGAGCTATATGCACATTCTAGCTACGGATTGCAAAGGCTGGGATCATTTCACTACATTTTGTCACCTTCGAAAGAGCATCATCGAGATTACAATGTCGCTACCGTTGCCGTTGCTGATACTCTCGATGTTCATTCCTGGAAAAATAAAAGTGTAGCGGGGCTGAGACCCATTCTCCTGCGTTGCGCCTGGACATGTCCCTTACGGGTGGAAACGTGATGCGAGACGAAAGGCTCCTCGTACTACTAGTGAGATATTGTGACAAGAATATAAGGAACCATGTGCATTAGGAAGGGCGCATGCAGCGACGAGAGCTTGGTTGCCGTTAAAAGATAGGGCAAGGAAAAGACCGTGTATATTTCATTGGCCTGTTCCCATTTCGCATCGCATGCTCGGGACACTACTTTGAGTTAATTACCGGTACTCGACAAATCCTGCCACTACTGCTTCCGTTTGCTCTCTAGTCGGTCATTACGTCACGTGCGCGCTCACTCTCAACCTCCAACATTCACATTCCATTTCATATCCACAATACTATTCTCAAAATTCGCTCTATATAATTGACGAATTGGCAAATTTTTCACTCAGACAGCTAGCGAGCGAGGAAGTAATTCACTAATGCCCATCAAGTCCTTGAGCGCTGCGTTTTGAGCCACTTGATAGACATTTACGATCCTACTAGTTGGAGCTACAAATAGGAGACGACCTGTTAGAAGTCTAGCAAGAAATTTCAGTCTGGTCTGCTGTATTACTGCTGGTCTCACTGTCTTGGTAGACCTCAATTTTGTTGTAAGGCCCAGGACACCATATGGTCACGTGGATATGACACTGACTAACAAGCAGTCATATATATATTCAAATAGACATACACTACTCTTCTGTCTCCTCCTTTCCATCTCCTATCTGCTAACAACATAGTATGCGTGCTCTCTCTAGCGCGTTATTACAAGAATTCTGTTGTACTGGACACAAGAGACATGATCGTACAACAAAAGTGAACGCGCTTCCACGTGACGCACTCTTACCTTTTTACCCCACAAGTCTCAAACACAAGAACCCCACCTGCGTCATACCTGATATCGCCCCTCTCTCCAAATCTATCAATTTCCAACAACATCAACTCTACTCGCTGCACACTCTAGTGCTTCCGGCAAACTCGGTTCCTCCAACCCTTTCGCGCCTTCTAGACCCTCACCTGCAACACTGGCGCACCTACCCTAACCAATCCACTGTTCTGATTCCCGGACCTCCCACCGCACAAAACACTCATCGCCAAGCTACGTTCTCGCGCACAAAACGCTCAGTCTGCATTGCCGAATCAGCATTCCGCACAAAGAACGCAGATCGCGTTCAGCGAATCAGCGCGTAAAGGTTGTTGGAACGCGCTACCGGATAGGGTTAAGAGGAAGTTTATGCGGTGGGATGGTATGACGATGGATCGGGGATGGGGCGACCCGACCGCACCGCACAAGGAGCGCAGTCGACCGCAGAAAAAGCGCAGGTGGATATATAAAGTCGACTGATCTCACCACCAACACAAAGACATCCATCTCAAACTCACACTTACACTCAAACACTAAACTACAATCTTTCCAAAACCAACACCGATCCAACCATCACACTACCTCAATCAAAATGGGTGACTGTGGCTGCTCCTCATCCGGATCCTGCAACTGCGGCTCCGGCTGCTCCTGCGACAACTGCCCTGTACGTTGTCCCCTTCTCCCCCTCCCGTTGACTCCCGAGGCTGATTTTTGCAGCACAAATAAATGTTCATATTGCGACTAGGCAAGCACAAGATGGATAAAGATTGTTACGTTGTGACAAGGATGGGACGGGGGACGGGATATAGTTTGCGATATCGAAATCAGAATTGAAAATCTACACGACTGGTTTTGAGATGATAGAGTCCTGTGTCTGCTTGCCCTGGTACTCCAGTGATTTGCTGTGACAATGCGCGATAATAAAATGCAAATGTGTCCAGCCCGCACAATGTGAAGACTAACAGTGTCCTGATTAGCCGTCAAAATGATACAATATTCACCAACACCCATGACCTATCCAAGATTTGAAATAAAGATTAACATTTGACATTACAGAGCTTCTTGATTGTGTGACGCTTGCCTGAGACTCGGTGACTTCGACTTCACCTTCCCCATCCACGCCGATCCTTGCCGCCGTGGCCGGTTCACGAATCCCCCAACCTTCCTCGGTTCCCCGCGTTATCATCCGCAGCACACAGTGACCTCCTCCTGCATCCTATCCTTCCCATCAAGCCCAACAGCAAAGCTCTCCCACCCAAACGCAAAGAAACCCAGAAACGCACCAATGAAGATGCAAATGATGATGTACCCATTATAGTACATAGCCAATAGCATTACGAAGTAGGCGACAGCAAATTGCATCATGTGGAGTAGGGCGCGGATAGCCTGCTGCACGACGGTCGGGCGGAAGCGTTTAGCTGGCGTTGTGGTGCATGCGGGGATAGTGGTATCCTTTGCAAGGCCGGCGACGGAAGACGTGGGCGAGGTGCGCGGCAGTGACTCGGTGTACTGGTTGATGATGTAGCGGTCGTATTCTTTGCCTGCGCGGCGAAGGAATTCGAGCGAGAGGACGAGGAGGATCACACCGATGCAGGACCCGGCGAACATGCCCTTGCTGGTAATGTGCCATGAGCGGGCGAGGAAGCCTAGCTCCAATGTTAGCATCCATCAATTGCGCGGATCGGGCGTTGCCGTCGGGAATTAGCGCGAGGAAATAAATAGAGCAGAACGTACATGCGTCGACGGTGTACCAGTTCCACAGCATCTGCAAAGCAAAGCACACAGTGAGCCATGGCATCTATTCTGTCCCTAAGCGAGTCTGAGGTCCACTTACAGAAATCTTGCAGCTGCTCCCACCACCCATGCTCATGCCAGCCATGCCACCCGCTGCAGCAGTACTCGAGGCCGTCGCCGCCGTGCCTGTCGAGGTGGCTGTCATCACCATATCACTCATGGACATTCCCTCCATATCCAAAGGTATGTTGTATTGTTCAGCGAGCGTGCGATTGAGAGTCCTGGACCAAGGTTGGAAGTGTTTATTTCAACTCCGAGGGGTAGCGATCGATTCAAGTAAAGAGGAGAGAGACATCGATGCCAAGAAAGTGGTAGCGGTGGTTTGAGCAAGTTTCGGCGAGTTACGAAGGGAAGAAAGTTTGCCAACACAATGTGAAAGCCAAAACAGCAGGTACGAACCTTAAGTATATAGAGAAGGTAAATGCCTGTAGGAAGAAAAGAGGAGGACTGGACAGGGAAAAGCGGTTCTTAAGGGCATGAGAACGTGAAGAGAGGAAAGAGCGTTTCAAGGTGTGATGTACTAACCTAACTAACTAGCTGAGCGCTTTCATCTGAAGTCACCGCTTGCGTGCCCGACTTTCTCTTTATGTCGCCTTGCACAAGCTATAATTGCCCGAGTTATCATTTCCCCCGCACTGTATTCCCATCGATGAATGGATAACACGCCGCGCAACGAAGCTGTCAAGTCTACTCGGGTCGTGTTGGGAAACGCCACGCACCGCAGCCCGTTACCTAGTTCGTGCTAGCGCTGCAAGAGCGCATTTGCGCGCATTTAGATTTCTTGGCTAAGCCATCCTTCACATCGCGTCCCCTGTCGTTTATCGTTCACCAGCTCGAGTGGAGAAACTGTAAGGACGAGTATCGGGCGATACCTTGGAGACAGCGATATGTTGAGGCTTGGCACGTCGTTGAGAGGCGAGATCCAGGTGCGCGGGAACATTAATTAAAACAACGTGCAATAAAGTAGGGAATATGCGACTTGTCATCACGAAACTGGGGTCTTGGAGTGCTGTCAGAAGGGTCAAATCCCGAGTGAAAGGATTCTGGGTTGGGTAGTATATCACTCCCAGTAAATATAGCTTCTAACGTTAATTACTTTTATTCAACACACTACAGCGCTACATGAGAGTGGCTTTCCCTGATGCAAAAGGTTCAGGCATAGGACCATGATGTCCACAAATCCAATGTACTCCATTTTCGATGAACAATTGCCTGAATGCAGACCCCATTACGATCTCAAATCCCCTTCCTCACATCTGTAACAAAGGAACAGTGGCATTATATGCAAATGGATCATCGTTAGGGTCTGTATGTCTGACGTACTCCATCATCTTGGAGATCCAAGTTGCATTCTCGAGAGTATAATACGTCTCAACAAAGTGGAGCATGAGATCCATGCCCGAAGACACCCCAGAGGAACTCCAAATAGGCGGGGAACCAGACTCGTCTTCAACCCAGCGTTTGTCCGGGAGCCAGGTGGTGTTTGGTCCGTATTTAATTATGCTTAGCCAGGATGTCTTGTGCGTTGTCGCCTGCCATGAACCCATGGTTGGTATTCAGCAAATCGAGATGTGAGGTTTTGAGAGGGGTTGTATCGACTGACCTTCTTGCCGTCTAGAACGCCAGATCGTGCCGCCAGACCAGACCCGGTGCATACGGTGATAAGCTGCTTAACCTTTGGCGTCTTCTCCTTTATAAACTGAATAGTAGCGTTCAAGCTATTCGAGTGCATCCCCGGTCCGCCAACCACGATTAATACATCGAGGTCTGGCGTATTGCTAATGGTGTGCGTGGGTGTAAGAGTTGTATGCGTGCTCGAGTTGAATTTGTTCTCAGTCAACGGGAGTGAGCTAACGGGATCCAATGTCTCGGCGATGAAAGAGACTTCAATGTGGTACATGTAGCCTAGAAGTTGCAGGATTTCGAGCGGGCCGAAGACGTCAATTGAGTCGAAGGCGGGGAAGAAGAGTATGCCATAGCTTTGGGGGTTGGTTCCATTGAAAGCTGAGAGGTGTGAGCGTTGGGTTCAAAAGACTGTACAGCCTGCTTTCACGTCTGAGGAAAATAATGGAGGTGTCATAGAAATCTAAGTAGAGAGAAAGAGGATTAATCATCTCTAAATAAATCCTAATGAATCTGGCAGCAGGCCGCCTATAATCTTTCAATGACCCCTGGTCTACTAACTATATTATTTTCCTCGTACGTGAAGAGATGCAGTAAGAGTCGAGCAATTCGCCAAAGCGTATGACTGATGGATTGGAGACTTACGATCGGCTAGCACGCTAGAGAACAAAATGAAGACTGAAAGACAAGTCTCAAGAGCCTGCGGGAAACGCATGTTGTGCGAAACAGATCAAGACGTAACAAAAAGTACGAAAAGGTAAAACTACCGTAGACGATTCGCAAACTAAAGATATTTATCACCTCCTTATCTATTCTTCCAGATCCTTCCCTATATTCCTTCGAGGATTCGAATTCTACATGGTCACAATATGTCACCGTCTCAATCAATCTTTATTACCCGATCAGCTGGTCTGTCACTCTTGGCGAAGTTTCGTACGAGAGACAACTCATTGGTATATGAAATGCGGGAACGAACACGAGGCATACCGGCTCTTTATTTGACAGTCGAACCGACTAGGTGTAGAGTGCGTAATTTGAGCACGTTTCTGTAAGGCGGATTCGTTGGTATTTGGTAAGGCGAGATTCGAGGGATGATGGTGGCCTGAACGCAATCTATCCGCACGGACAAACTTCGTTCCGGGGAGTGGAATAGCTAAAGCCCGGGCGATCTGCCTGAACAACGAAATCTTCTAACGTATCGGATCCCGTGTACTTTATTTATGCCCGCAATTACCCTCACTATTGCTCTGTTGCTCGAGACTCGATGTCGAAAAGTGTACTACCCAGTGTGAAAGAGCGTTTGATTGGTAGAAGTGGACGCTTTGTTCGATTCGAGCTATTATGGAGATGAGCTAGCAAAGATTATATACATCACAACAGAGTGGCTAGCCAACCCTGATCACCCACTATTAACACTAGATAATGAAAACTGTATGATATTATAGAAGAAAAGAATAAATGTGAACAAATCTAAAAAAGCATACTCAACCACTAGTCCCTTCACACCCCTAAGACAGCAATTCGCCAGATGCTGCGCAAGAAAGATGTAAGCGTGAACCACGGGTATAAAAGAACCAGTATCTTCCATGTATGTTTGGTGATGGACTTATCAAACTGAGATTCAATATTTGTGGTGGGTGAGACACTCACAAGTGGTGTTTGCATCTCGTTCAAAACAGCGGCTTTCCCAATCTGGTTACCTCTTCCGACTGCGCCTATTCGCCTGAGGCTATAATATGACCCGTTCGGGCCCTCCACCCAGGCACCCTCAAAGCTCGCTCCGGACATGGCGGCTTTGGCGACCTTGGATCTCGCCAAGTACATGAGCTCATCGCCTTCGATCTTGATGATAGAGTTGTGCCACGGCGTAGGGATCTGGAATTCGTATGCTGGTATAGGCTCGTATGGGTCCTCTAGCGACTTGATGGGGTGGATCATGTTCTTGGGTAGGAGGCAAACGGCAAATTTGGGGCCATTATTGGGATGCCTAAGAGTTAGTCAGCTATCAATATTTTTTTAGGGGTTGTCTGCGACAACGTACGCATGGATGGATAGCCGGACGTAGTTGGGTAGCAGGAGCTCGACCAGGTTTGAGTAGGCTTGGTTGCGCGAGATCATCTCCTGTGCGACTCTGGCTGCCGTCATTTTGCGCTGCTTCTTGCTCAAAGCTTTGAATGAAGCGATCTCGGCGAGATCTTCAAGCATGAAGCGAGTTTGACCACGGTACAATTGCAGTGTGTGAGGTTCCTGATGTTCAATACAAGTCCGAATGAAAGCTCGGTCGGCTTCGGAGATACCGAGCAAGAGTTTTCTGCACAGCTCTGAAGCGTCGGTGATCTCGGTCTGGACTGGGTGTGGGATGTACGAGGCAGAGAGCCATAACTCCTTGAACGAGCGGAAGCTGTCGTGGTTCGACATGAAAATATCCTTAAGCCCCTTGAACTGAATAGCGGGAACAGATCCAGCTTCACTTGGGTATTTCTTTTTGTACCCCTCGATCAATCTTGCATCGTACATATCGACCACATTGTCGTTAACACCAACTGCCAAATGGTTAGCACTTCAGTTCATCATGGACTAGACATTTACTTACTGCAGTCAGAGAATACATGACCATCGCTAATGATCCACAGTGTTGCACCGGGGCTGTACAACTTGCAGACCCCCTGCACGAAATCTCGCAACACATCAAGAGCCACGTTCTCCGCCAGATCTGGCATCGTGCCGCCAACTTTATTCGGATTTGGAGACTTACATGGGAAGGCTGGCAAGCACAGCAAGATAGGCACATTCTTCTCGACGAACCCATACACGCAGTTCATGAACCTCTGGCGTCCACAGATCTGCCATTGGTCGTCTCGCGAGGCATTCTTGATCTTCTGCTCGAAAATATCGGCGACTTGTCCTGTTATCCTTTTGTGTTCAGGCTCCGAGCAAAACGAGAGCTGCGCAAAGGGTTGAAATTGCGTTTCCAAGAGGATGAAATTTTCCGCCCAGGTTCTGAAGGCATTGTCGGCGAGGGACTTTGGGCGCGATGTCAACATGCCAAGGACCAGGCCATCCCGCTCAATCTCTGCGACCCGGGTGACGAGGTCTTCATCTCGATATGATGGAGAGAAGTTTGACCGGATGTCTTGCAATGCTGGGATCGAGGAGTGGATTTGAGTGGTGTTGATGTGCCTGCCAGAAGGAAGCCGGAGTTGACTCCATGAGCCCTGATTGGAGCAGATCTCTCCCTGCAGCTGGGGCCAAAGCTCCCTCAACGGTTGGGAGTTGGCACCTTCGACAGACAGCAAGGCGCCGTTGATCTGTCTCCAGTACAAGCCGTGAATAGTATGATACGTTGAGGTTCCCTTGTTGAGATGTGGCATTGTAATATACAAAGGATTAATTAAGTATAGGCATCGACTACGCTCAAAGGACTGGACAATAAAGAGTTGAAAGAGAAGAGTTGTGGCTAGACCAGATTTGGAGATAGAAGCGAAGTGGAGCCGGTCTGAACCTTCACCTTGATTTAATATACCACAACTCTCTATCGTACATGATCTTCAAGACAACTCACCACTACTGGTGTTGCTGCAACACATTCGACTGGCGCAACTTCAGTGGCAGAGCATCCTCTCAGGATTTCAATAGACCGACTCGCAGGCTGTTAGTACGTGGTACCATCAGATAACGAGGTGGCTGGAAAATAGTTTATGCCTGAAAAAATGGCTGAAAATAGGTTGAAAACGGCTGAGGCTGATGTCAAGATCCGGATATGGTCTGAGCAGGTTTTGCAATCTTAAAACTTTTTCATCACTCTTTTCAATAACTGTCTATCGTGGCTATGGTGCTGAGAATCTACCGCCGTTTGCTTGGTACAGCCTTCTTTGCTAAATTAAATTGGCTTGGGACCCAACTCAACATCAGGGACCCACCTCAACATCAGGGATCCAACTCAACATCAGGGACCCAACTCAACATCAGGGTCTCATAATAACATGCCCTGCATCTGTGCAAAGACAGATGGCCGTAATAGGAAGATATCTTACTCAAAGAATGCTCTAGGCAGATACAGCGTCATGTTCTTGACCTAAAGCGGAGCATTGATCTTGTGATTAGACGGAATTCCCCCAAAAAAATTTCATGCGCCTCGTCCGCGCTATCGGAATTGAGTTTGCAGTAACTTAAAGCCACAACGTGGCGCTTCGAGGGTCCCATTTCGGCCACGTACTGATCGACATTCCACAGTAGAATCCACACACGCTCGTCCATGCTCCACAGAGCTGGCTTGTGACTCAGCCTTGTTTTCTGGAGGGCTTCTATTTTCTTTCTACGTGTGGTGGTGGTTTACCAAGCGTGAGAGACCCGATCCATCGTCTTCTTTCTCATAGTTGCATTGGTGGGCTTGCATTCAACCTTCTCAATCATGGTTTCCGACTTCTCTCTAACCACGTTGGCAACATCCGCCTCACTCTTTACCCTGTTGTCTTTCACAATCTACCTTTTCACCCCACCACGAAATTTTCCAAAGAACATTCCCACAATCCCATTCTATTACGCTCTCCTCCCCCTCATCACGGACAACGACCAAGCCGCGCTCTACCAAAAATATCTCAAGACACCACTCGAGCAGTACGGCGCAGTGAAGCTCTTTTTTGGCGGACGCTGGAATATCCTCGTGCGCAAGCCGTCCTTCATCGCTGAAGTCTTCAAGCGTGAAGATGTGTATGCCAAAAGTGGCAATCAGGTTAAGATTCCGCATAGCCTTCTTGCGGAGTATACTGGAGAGAATATTATCAGTGGTCACGGAGAAAAGTGGAGACTGTATACTTCGGTTATCAAGCCGGCGTTGCAGCATGAGCAAGATCTGATGCCTATTTGGCGCAATGCAAGAATTTTGAAGGATATGCTGCTAGGAGACGCAGAGAAGACTGCTTCTAGTGTTGCCGTATATGACGCACTTCAACGATATACGCTGGCGAATCTATCTGAAGTCCTCCTCGGATCGAGCTTTGAGGTATGTACAGTACAACCCTTGATTTGTATCAGCCAGAGATTGACATGCGTAGACACTGCGAAGACTTGATGCCCCACTGCACATACTTCAACTACGAATCAAGCTTACCATTTTTAACCCTATCTTCCTCAACTTTCCCTTCCTCGATTATTTTCCGTTCAAAAGTCGCCAACTCGGCCGCAAATTAGTTCGTAAGTTCAGGACCACTCTCCGCAGGAGCATCGCCAGCGGCCACACCCATCATATCTGCAATCTAGAATCAAGCAAGCTGGGTTGCAGAATACTGGGCGCTCATCAACAAGGTCTTCTTTCCGACAGGCAGCTAGAAGACAACATGGTTAGCACATTCCTCGCCGGACACGAAAACCCGCAACTCGCACTCATATCGCTAATGTATCTCCTGGGTGCGCATACTGACGTGCAAGATAAACTGCGTTCAGAGATCGACACGCTATTCATCAGCACCGAAAAGGCAGACGTGTTATCCAACCCTTCCTATACCTCTGTCCACGATTTACCCCTCCTCACATCCGTCATATACGAAACACTACGCTTATATCCTCCCATCTCCCAGCTCATCAACCGCCGTACTTCCCGATCCACTACCCTTGGACCCGATATCGCGATCCCTAAAGGTACATATATCGGCTACAACGCCTACTCCACGAATCGAGATATCGCATTCTGGGGTGAGGACGCCGATATCTTTAGACCCGGGCGTTGGGGCACGAGTATGGACGAGATCAATCAGCTGTACCGGAGGGCGAATGCGAAGGGTGCATTCATTAGCTTTCATGGGGGGGTAAGAGCGTGTTTGGGGCAGAGGTTTGCATTGCAGCAGCTTAGGATTACGATGGTGGAAACGTTGAGGGGGATGAGGTGGAGCGTGGATGGGATGTGGGACGGGAGGATGACGCCGGTATGTCGGTATTTTTCGGCGCTGTGACTACAAATCAGTGACTAACAAGAGTCTGTAGGCTGGGCCACTTTATCCTAGGAATTTGAAGGTGAAAATTGAGGCGTTGAAGGAAAACGAATCGAAATATATTTGAGCGGAAGAGTTAGAAATTTTGTAGCTTCACTCCGAGACATCATACGATAGCGTTTCAACAGAAGTTTTAGTGTAATAAGTTTTGATATTGTGGACTACTTTCTATTCTACAGTTTTCGCCGTTCTAAGGTTCGGCAAGAGTGAGGGGGGGTTTTTTTTTCTTTTCAAAAAAACAAAAACAAAAACGCCTCTCACTCGAGCGATAACTAGGCGACTAGACCGTCGCTCAATTTGGGGCTGTATGCCTTACATTTACCATGTAATTAAAGAAATGTCAACATGTTAGGTAGTGCTAAGACCTTTATAACCTAGAAAAGATAAGCTCCTTGTATAACAAGAAGAGCTCGCCTGAGATATGGTTCTCTAAAATACTTGTAGTGTTGGGACTGAAGTTGCCAGATCGATCGTGGCTGCGGTGGCTCTGGAGAGAATCTTTTTGAGCAGCATGCTGTTATTACGTAGTACATTTCAGCCTCAAACTGCAGCATAGGACTCTAAATATTGCATTTTCGGTTTCTGAGATTTCGGGGATGCAACCTTTATGCATATGCAACGCTACGATGATACTAAATTAGATGTCGCTCAACGACTCCATTTCGCAAATACCGAACGCATCGTCACTGGCAATGAGGATAGAGCAGGTACGCAACAGAGCGTTGCGTCAGATAACAGTAATTTCTACGTAGTACCATCTCTTCGCTCACACGAAAGAGTTGAAGTTAAAGTAGAGTAATACATAATTAAAAGAAAGTTGAAGCTAAAATAGAGTTGAAGCCACATAGGGGTTGCGCTCCGGCCCGGGCGGGGAAACTGATCAAGCAATACCAACCGCTTAGGGAAGCTAGACAGGCAAAACGCTCAACGAGCAGATCTGCGAGAGACAAAAAAAAACGTGTGAATTGCACCGGTAGCCATAGGCTAGGCAGGACTGCGCACATGTATATAATACATACGGGCATCTCAAAAGAGAATGAGCGATGAAAGCGGTTAAAGCCAGAGGCTAACAAGCAAGTGCTGGCAGAGAATGCACCAGCCTGCTTTCAGGGTCTAGACTGTGCCTTTGTACTCGCAGCGGAATACTGCACTTGGCTCTGACGTTTGGCGCCGTGGGCTTTTAGTGTGACTGTTGATTGTATCCATTTCCGGTTCACAGATTTGAGCAATGCATGATCGCCTTTGCCGGTGCAAGTGCTCAGCCATCCATTGTAGGTACATATTGTTGGGCATTCCCCACCTACGTTTACACCATGCACCATCATGCACGATCTTGAACGAAAGTCCACGCCGACTGCCCCATGCAATACTATTCCCACAAACATTGCATCTGACAATGATGTATCTCAGTCTGCGTCTCCGCCATACTCTGCCTTCTCACCTGCTCGCAAACGGTTCATTTTGGGTGCCGTTACCGTTGCAGGATTCTTCGGCCCATTATGCGGAGCTGTTTACCTTCCTTCCCTAGTGCTATTCCAAGATATCTTTCGCACTTCGGCGACGGTGATCAATGCGACCGTATCGGTATACATGGTGGTGTTTGCTATTGCTGTCAGTATCGGGTTGTCAATGATAGAAGGATTACTGACGTTCGGCTAGCCGCTTTTTGGTGCTGCAGCTTCTGATTATGGGGGCCGAAAGACTGTGTACATCCTGGGACTCGGAAGCTTCTTGGTAGCTAATGTCTTGCTTTCCACCGTCCCAGCTAACACCAGCGCTTTGTTTGTTTTGCGAATTTTCCAAGCCTTTGGTTCGTGCATCGTCTACTCGGTCGGAGCGGGTACAGTGGCAGACATCACTGAACCTAAACGGAGAGCATCATCACTTTCTTGGTTCCTCTTAGGTCCTCAACTCGGTCCTATCATTGGACCGCTTGTTGGAGGTCTATTCGCAGACGTTTCTCACTGGCGGTGGATATTCGGTTTTCTTGGTACATGTTCTGTAACTTATAAGATGTGAATTGTAGCTAACGAGGCGTAGCTGTAACATGTGCGCCAGTGTACCTGCTCATTCTCTTCTGCTTACCAGAGACACTGCGGTCTCTGGTCGGCAATGGCGAAGCCGTCGCATGCCAACCTTGGATCTCCATTCCACGATTGCGAACTAAGCCGGTAGAAGAGCTTGATGGAAAGAAGTACCCAAAACCCCCACGACCCACGTTCAGAAAATTTGTGCAACTTCTCCGATATCCTCCTCATATGATTGTTTCGGTCAATGGAGCCTTTCAATTTGCTGGTTTGTATGCGATATACATGACCTTCACAAAGGTCTGGCAGAAAGAGTTTGGATTCTCGTCCGCGGAGGTGGGCTACGCTTTCCTCGTTCCTGGGATATCTTTATTCGTAGCCTCTATCGGGGCTGGGCGCCTGTCAGATTTCTTGCGAGCCAAAGCTGCGAAGAGCAACCCCGAAGGCATAGTCGCCCCTGAGCACAGACTTTCAATACAAATATTTGGATTCATCATCAGCGCTGGAGGGAAATTGCTCTATGGATTTGCGTCATGGTACCACTTGCATCCTGCATTAGGTCTCACTGGTGCTGCGTTTGGTAAGTTCCCAGCCTTTTTCCCGTTCAATGTACGGTTCTTCTGACCATCAACGCAGCTTCCATCGGTACTGCTTCCATCATCGTCACAAGCACCTCGTTCCAGACGGAATGCGACCCATCGCAGATGGCGAGCCTTGTAGCCTTAGGCGGATTGCTCAGGAATATCGCTGCTGCGATTGTGGCTGCAATCATCTATTTGATGGTCCAGAGAATAGGGATGGGATTAAGTTTCATTTTGATCGCAGCGCTTGATTTGCTTTGCATTCCTGGAATCATTCTCATTATAGTGAAAGGCCCGCAGCTGCGAAAGAAGTTGCAGCAGAACTTGAGGAGATGATCCTTGATGGTGGATAGTTGTTGCCGCCACAGATTCCTGTTTGTTAGCAAGCAAGGCGCTTTGAGATTAACAAGTGGGAGCTAATTCTTGTAATCAGGGTGTGGGTGAGCGGTGGTACGAAGATGTGTATTGTATGTATGTATGTGTGTATGTGTGTATGTGTGTATGTGTGTGTATGTGTGTATGTGTGTATGTGTGTGTATGTGTGTATGTGTGTATGTGTGTATGTGTGTATGTGTGTATGTGTACAGCTGATATATATAACGGACTGATTAGTCAGTGGCACATCCACGTGACTGTATGGTGTCCTGGACTTACAGAGATACTTACTTGTACAGTAGGAGCAAGGTATTGCGGACGAATTAAATGAAGAGTGAGCAACGTCAGAAGTGTGGCGGTCGAGTTCATATCGATCGCGGCTGGAATTAATACCTCATCACCGACGGGTACTTGTAATAACAGCCAAAATTTCAGCAAGAGTAGGACCGGACAAAGCGAACTGACTGGCTTATCAATAGCAGGATAAAGTCCCTCGGACCAGTACTCTCAGCCGCCAGAAGTATCGAGCCTTATCATAATAGCATTAAAAGGGATACATTTAACCACCCTATCACCAGAGAGAGACGTACGTCATTGCACCCGGGACATATGGATGTAACGACAATCGAAATATAGGTAGCAGATCATAAAATTTTAATTGAGTTGATTATACGAAGGAGTGGTGCTTATTCTTATGATCCTCTTTGAGCACAACTGTAAACTCTTCTGTGCGCGATTGAACTTCAGGTGAGGAAGTACCAATCCCATCTCGGAACAGAGCATAGACAGCACCTACGCTCTTTCGTCTCCGATGTATCAAGGATGGCTCGGCTTCGACAACCTCAATGGAAAGGCCCAAGATGTCGAAGTTAGAGTCTTAGACGATACCGTTTTAGCCAAAGCCTTCTGTGATGATATACTATTTGATGATTCTGAACCTGGCACTGAATCGAAGAAGTGAGATCTCGAATCAAATCTTAATTTCGTGTGAGCACGATCTTCATTCCACGTCAACGAGTCTCTTCTTCCCTTTCTCTTTTTTTCTGACTACCGTCTCTGGTACACTCACAATACTTCCAACACTCTGCTCGAGTGTTCCATAACCCGGAGTTGTGGACGGCCCACCAGCATCACTGTCTTCCGGTGTCGCCAATAACGGATTTTTAACACCGGGTTCTACCCCACCACTTTCAATATCCCTCTGCTCACCATCGTTATATATTCCCGCCTTCGGTCCTCTCGCCCATTTTGGCAGTGCGACTTTTCCATTTCCAAGCCGCTCTAGAATTGATAGTCTAGAATGCTCATCTTCGACTCGATCAGAAGCTGAAATATCAGTTGTGTGAATAGTGGTAGTCTCCTCTTCCGTCGTCTCATTAACGTGCCCACAGTTGTCACATGCCCTCAATTTCAAGTCCTTTCTCCAAGTGTTATGCTTTCGAGCTATCAATTCTTTCCAGAACGCAAGTCCATGCAAAACACTAGCAATAAGATTCGCCAGGTTCGCGTATGCTTCGAATGTTTCAGCGCCATCACCGTAGTACGACCGATGCCTACTATTCAAGATGGCGTAGAACTCGACCCAAAACAGCCATTGGAAGAGTACAGCAAGAATTAGGTCGATTATTACTAGACGTTTCGAAGGCCATTCCGGTTGTTCGTCGGATGATTGTGCTCGTGTTGGTGTTGAGGCACTAACAGCAGCTGGTACGGGACCGGAGTTTGCCGTTTGAACGGAACGAAATCTAGCCTTTGAAATGGCATAGGTGACCAAATCATGGAGACAAAAGACGAAGGATATGAATAGAAAAACGATTGATGTGAGAAAGAGAGGGATGTTCCATTGATTATAAGAGATCAAGGCGGAGATCGCGAAGACATTTAGTAGCAGACCGATGATGGCTGTTAAAAGTGTGTTGAGGCGGAATTTGTATAGTGGATGCGACTTATAAGGGAGACCATTGCGAGCAGGCATGTTGTCGTATAGTCGGACGAGATGGAAAGATGTCTGTAGCTGAAAGATTCAGTAAAAATAGGGTATGGCCAATATTTCAACATTTCCAAACTGTACTCTGTTGCCTAGCTCGTATAAGGTACACAATCCTTCGGGAGCAAGCGGGCCCCGACCACTTCGCACCTCCAATCATAGGCATGTATCTAAAACATTTAGAAACAACGCAAACAAGAGCTATGCTGAATTGAGAAAGGTTGAATCCACCCCGCTTTTGATACATAATATCAAAGACTTTGTGTATATCTGTCCTCCTGAACACCTTTCAAGACCTATTGCAGGCAGTGATTCCCAACGAGACACTTTGAGTAGATCGTACGTAGCAAGAAACTGAGCATCCTTGGCCACTGCAATCAAAACCTCTCGCGATTATGCCTACCATGCTCTGAATGGTATACGTGTCGCGTGTTCATGTGATTGCCACCAACAGCACCATCACCACTATTAATAAAGAAAGCAGAATTATCCACTTAATCCACTATAATATATAGGAGTTCTTTTTTAAGCGAACAATGACTTCTTAGTTCCCTCATTCCCATATAAATATCACAAACGTCTGCGTTACCTACCTCTTTGAGACAAGCTTTTGTTAATCTAATAATGAGCTCGAGGCACAATTGCAGACGAACGAACTTCACGACTATGCAGCGCGATATTGGGGCTATCATGTGTACACAGTATCAATCAAGGAAATCTTAGTTCTTGGCCTTTTAGAGAACAAAGCCATATTCTCTGCCGCCAGCCAGGCGATGGTGGATTTTAGAAGCTACTAAGGCTATGATCAAAGAGCGACAAGGGAATTGACAGGAGTACACATTGCAGCATATTTTGTAAGAGGAGGGGGGCGCAATAGTAAGCTTGCTAAACAATGGAAGTGGTCCAGACAAGGTCGACGTTAACTCGAAGGATTCGGTCGGACGGATGCCGCTGTTATGGGAAGCAGCGGACGGGAACGAGGCGGTAGTTAAGCTATCTTCGCAACACAAGCTATCTGTGATGGGCTGCGCCCTATTTGGTCAATCTTCCAACCTTGCTTACAGACCTGGCGTACAAGCATAGCAACACAGATCCCACGAACGAACCATGGTAACACAGATCCAGCGAACGGGCCACAAACTATAGCAACGCGTACGAGTCTCAACTATGGTATATCTACTAGCCCCTGACCTCCTATTCTTCCTTATGCTTCTCTTCTGTTAGCTTAGGAATACACTGCAAACTTGTTAACGGCCTCTTGTCTTAGCAACACATCTTTACTTACCGTACTCCCCACCCATCACGTATTTCAATTCTCTCCTTATGTAATTTTCAGACGGTAAGCTATATATTCAAGATGGCAATATATTAAGTCAAGTCGCGCAGGAGGCGGATAAGATAGGAGGGAGACGGCCATCCACTCTGGTCTACAGGAACGCTAATTTGGGGATGAAGACATGTGATTTCAGGCTCTTCGGATATCCACTCGTCCATAAGCCTTTGAACTTCAAGTGTTCTACGTTCGCAAAGACGAGAAACAAATATCTCGCCGTTTCTAATGAGATAGATTGCACCATTTTTCTTCAGCAAATAGCCCACTATCTACTCCCAGATATCTGGATACCCCACCACCGTATATGCAGGTTAGTGTGTGCCGAGCCGTAGGGCTTCGTTCGTCAATATGCCCCATTCAGACATATCGCCGGACTTGCCTGTCAGCACTTTCACTGGTAAATGCGCCATCATGCGGTACAACTAGCGCTAGCAATCCTCCTGTTTAAATTGGCACAATTGCACGCCTCTGAAAGCTCCAAATAACACCACACCAAAGCTTGTTGGCTTATTATTTGTTTTCCCTCCTGTAATCCTTCGCGCGAACGGCCTCTTCTGTCAAATTGTCAATGCAAGTTTGCGACATCGATCAGGAAATGAGTGCACTGGCCAGTCGATCCTCTATCCCTTTAAACGCGGCTTCCGCGCTCTTGCATTCCTATAGTCGGATCGTATATGTTCTGCCATGTATCCCCACATTTGTTAGCCATTCGCAGTGCAGCCCGAAATACCAGGTTCCTTACGCTTCCCGACACATTGGTACCTGGGCTCCGCATAATGAATTTTCGCTTCAAGCCCGGATTGCTCCTCCTGATAGGAAAGCTTATTCTTGCCTCGGATATTTCTGAGTTTGTTTCTTCACCAAACTCCATTGCGCCCCTCTTCGACATTGATGCCCTACCGCGTTTCACTGCTCGTCTCCAAAAACGGAGCGAGGTTTGCAAAGTTTATCTAGGCGACAAGAATTGGCCCACAAAATTGGAATGGGACGCATTAAATAAAACAGTAGGCGGTGCGCTCATCAAGCCTGTTCCGAGGGCGGCAGTATGCCATTCTAGTTGGCCGCAGTATGATCCGGTGAAATGCGTGGATTTGATGGCGAACTACAATAACCATGAACAACGGTAAGTATATGCATTTGGCGCAAATCCAATGGCCCTTATTTTTAATAAAGTGCCTGCTAAAAAAAAGCATAGGGTGGCAGATCCAACCGATTTAATATATGTGTATTTCCAAGGACTTTCGTGTCTGCCCTCCACAGACCCATCTACACCATGCACCACCGGCGGAGATCCATCATACGTCGTAAATGTCACCACGCCCGAGCAAATCAGCACCGCCATAAAATTCGCGGAAAAAAAGAAAATTCGACTGATTGTCAAAAATACTGGACACGATGTTGGCGGCAAGTCGACTGGCGAGGGGTCGTTGAGCATCTGGACACACAATATGAAGAGTATTGAATGGATCCCCAATCACGCAACCAAGTATTATACAGGTCCGGCCCTCAAAGTTGGTGCGGGAGTATCGTTGGGTGAATACTATCAGGCGGCCGAGGACCACGGTGTTACGGTTGTTGGAGGTGAATGTTCGGTATGTTTTACATCCTTGCTTTATTCTCACTAGTCCGCCCTTGTAGCATTCAAATTTAAGCTGATTTTAAGTTCTGAAGACTGTAGGCGTAGCAGGCGGTTATTCAGCCGGTGGTGGACACTCCCCTGTTGGTGGTCTTTTCGGCATGGGAGCAGATAACATCATCGAGCTAACTGCTGTCCTTCCAAATGGGACACATATCACCGCAACCGATAGCACTAACCCAGAGCTATTCTGGGCGTTCCGCGGTGGTGGAGGCGCCACCTTTGGCGTTGTTACTTCGATCACCGTGAAAGCGCATCCGAAAGTCTATACCACGGTCTCGACGTGGAGTTTCGGCACTGCTGCGAACAACGTCACGAACAGTACATTCTGGGAAGCATTTCGTGGATATCTCAATCACGTCCTTGCCATTGCAGACGCTCATGCTCAGGGGTTTGCGAGCGTTAGGCCCGTAAGCGGAGGACTAATATTCGGAATGACCAGTTTCGTTGCTCCCAATATGACTATCGTGGAGTACGACACCCTCATGAGCCCTTTTTTCTCCAAACTGTCAAATCTTGGGATCTCGGTTGCGCAGAACACAACGTTCCACCCGTCCTACTTTGGTGCCTGGCAACGAGCCTTTCCCAAAATCAGCCAGCCGTGGAATCCAGACAAGCAAGTAGTAGCAACGGGCTCGCGACTTATCCCCCGCAAAAATTTCGAGCAGCCCAAATTATTTGAGCAGACGCTCTCCGCACTACAAAACATTACTGATATGGGCTATAACTTGAATTTCTATGCGCAGAAGAATGAAGCGCCAGTCGGGGTTACGAACGCAATCAACCCCGCCTATCGCTCCTCTGCAGTATTCCTATTTCTCAATGGAGTCTACGCGCAGAACGCCACTGTATCTCAGGTTAATGCCGTTCGAAAGTAAGATGTTTCCCCTTAAAGGTGCTAAGTTTAAGCTTATTGTTTGCAGTACCGTGACCAAAGTTCTTGTCCCTATCCTCAAGAATGTGACCCCAGGTAGCGGGACCTATATGAACGAAGCGGATATCCGAGAAGATGGCTGGCAGCAAAGCTTCTTTGGAAGCAATTATCCGCGCTTGTTGAAGTTGAAAAATCAGGTTGACCCGGAGGACATCTTTTGGGCTAAGACGGCGGTGGGCAGTGAAAATTGGTATATCCAGAACGATGGCTTGCCAGAAGTTGGGACTGGCCGTCTTTGTAAAAAAGCATGATCATTAATGACTGGAATGAAATGTATCTTAAAAATGTTAAGAATCACCTACATAATTTCAAAAACGACCTGAGAGAAAGAATGGGATCACCTGGCTGCTTGAGCGATTCTGCAATCCTCGTGTATGAGAGTAAACGGTCAATCTAAGGAAAGAAAGAAGATGTCACTGAGGTTCGTGTGAGCTCGTTAACCGCGGGGATCGGACGCGTCTTATACCCGATCCCTCCCATATAACGTGCCCGTGCACCCAATGCACGGATTCACCCAATGCACGCTCTTTGCTAGGAAAATCAGAAACATTTATGAAGTTTAAGATAGCCCAACTTCTGAACTAGAATAAATAAGAAAAAACCTCTTATATTAATATTGTATAATATTATAAGAGCTATATTTTTGGTATAAAAAAAGTTTAAAAGTATTTATCTTTTAATATTTATAAAAAAAATATAAATTTCCAATTCTTTAAAATTACTAGAAATTAAAATCTAGAAAAGAAAGTATATATTACCTCTAACTTTAGTATTAGAGCCTTTTCAAAATATGTTATATTGGGTGTTTTATATTATCTTTTTAAAAATATTTATTTATATTTCTTAAAAGATAACTTAACTATTAACTTAATTCATATATTAGAAAAACTCTAATATTAAAGTTACAGCTAATATATACTTTCTTTTCTAGATTTTAATTTCTAGTAATTTGAAGAATTGAAAATTTATATTTTTTGGTATAAAAGTTAAAAGATAAATACTTTTAAATTTTTTTTATACAAAAGTTATAGACCTTATAATATTATACAATATTAATATAAGAAGTGTTTTCCTATTTATTCTAGTTCAGAAGTTAAGCTATCTTAAACTTCATAAATGTTTCTGATTTTCCTAGCAAAGAGCGTGCATTGGGTGAATCCGTGCATTGGGTGCACGGGCACGTTATTACTTCGTACAGGACCTTGCTCCCGAAATCTTCACGAACTCTTGAGAGAATGTGCGGGAAACCAATATAAAGGAAGGTACTAGTTGATTACTAGCTAGTGAGTGACATCGAGTCTATATACTCGATAGGAGCCTATATAATGCAACATTGATGCAGCACGTGATAAGATAGCCGTGTTGGCTCATAGAATGTGTCCGTACTGCAGGACTTTTGGCTCAGCCTTAGTTTTAAGGTGATAAATTACATTAATTGTTGAAGAAATAAAGGAACGTGTATTATTATCTAACTTTACGATGCCGTATTATGTAGACTAAGTCTAATCTAACCCGCTGATGCTAAAGCAAATATAGCTCATCGATTACCCTCCTCGACCTCCCAAACCTCTCAAGAATCATCTCCTCTATGGGAACTGGGCGGCACAGTAGACCTCTTCAGGAATGCCCTCAACACCAGTCAACTCTGACCCAATTCCAGTTTCCGAGCAAACAGCCGTCAAGGCAATTGGCGCACAGTCGGCGAAAATCCTCTGACCGTTCATGCCATAGCTAATAAGGATGTCATCAGGCCTTGTCGAACTAAGGCTAACTAAAGTACTAGCCCTGCACGCGGAGAAATGGCCTGCTTCAAACGAGAGTGTCTGGAAAAACCGATCGGTACTGTCACTCTCAATCGAAACGTTCAACGTGCCCGCATTCGTTGCGAACTCGACGGCGTTGTAGTCGGGGACCGTTGCACCACCTCCTGGCGTGATGATCAGGCCTTCACGGCCACTCCCCACGGACGTGCCTTCGCTGGTGCCGGTTTCATGGGTGTATTGATAGAACAGTGAGGCTTCGCTTTTCTCGCGGACTAGAGCGGCGTAACCCTCTGGGCTTAGGCTGACGTACCAAGTACCGCGGTTGAGCTCGTTGAGGTATTGAGTATTTGCAGTGCCGTTTCCTTGGAAGGCGAGGTTGAATGTCGTGGATACAGCACGGGGAGTCATGGTGGGAACTGCGGATACGAGGCTGCCGAGGAGAGCCATGGAGCTGAGGATGGAAATCATAATAATTGATTGAAGATGGGTATTTATTGGAAAGGAAATAGTGCTATGGATAGGTAGAAAGAACAGATTGGAAAAATATGGACAATTCTGCACAATAGCGTGGGATTGAAGTCTTTGGATTAGGAGCAGAGGGTTGCTTATCTGATGCTTGAGTGTAGTTTGCTGAATGTGTAATAATGATAATAAAATCTCGTGCGCGAACAGGCAAGCTTTTGTATTCAGAGGCTCATCTGATACTTGAAGAGGACGTGACGCACGGTTACTCTTTTCCATACAAGCTGGGCAAAGATCGTTGGGGCTCTGTTGCTCTACCGGGTTGCCTGATGCCACGCTGATGAGGTTGCAGTGTACTTTGAGAGTGTATCGACTAATGAAATCCTTCCGCAGCTTGTTAATCATGAGGGCGACCGCCCAATTGTAGCGTCGTGGTGTAGTTAGTTCCTTGCACAGACCCAAATACTATTTTAGTAATTCCCCGCGGAAGATATCTCTGAATTCGGTCGGCTGCCTATCGAGATACAAACATGGGATTTGAAAACAGCTACGTAGAACCAGATGAGAATACTAAAATGTTATCTATATGGCTCCCCAATACTCATATTTGCCTATTTTTGGGTGACTAGGAGGTAAAAAAGGCTGAACAGAAGCCGTGGTCGAAGACATACAGACAAGGCCACAAGATATTCGCCGGACCACTACTACAATCCCATTCCTTGCTCCCCGCCACTAGCTGATGCCAGGAACTTACAATATCGTCATCCCAGTCAGTTCAAGCTCATGAAAAAGGTAGTCACGGGCACAATTCTATCCTTTCAAGTTGTTCCAGGAATCTACTCGGTAAGACAAAAGATCAGACTGAAGTTAAAGGTATGCAGCTCCTTTCGCTTACTCCAGAATCCCGAATACTCTAACATACTTTGGGTGGTTCTGCGCCAGGAGGCCTTATATTGTGATGTGGCTGTACGGTTTGCCTTATGCAGAATGGCTGGTGATTCTGGCAACCACCTTAGGCCACCTGCTGAGAAGAGTTTCGCCACCTTAAGCGGCAGCATCGTCACTAGGTTAATGGAAGGATCCTAGAAAACTATCTTTAGACACCTGCTTGTGATGAGACTTCGCAGACAATGGCTTTCGACGAGTAATCTTAGGGATAGATGCGACGTATCTTACGCACAATGATACCAAAATTTTACATACCAAGAGAGATCATAATCTCAACCAACTCAAGGTAGATAACACATATAATTGCCTGAAAAGATATTCTAGGCCGTGTTTCCACCATAAGGCTAGGCGAAGATTCGGCATTGAAGTTAGATAATAGCATATATATGCCAATCAACGCTGGGACAAAGTGTGTTCACATTTATTTCCGACACATCACACAGGAGAGTCCCGGAATTGACTGACCCACACATGTACGCGTTGATGATTCGCGAACGACCTCCAATACATATCCCTACCGAATAGTTTAGAAGACCGAAGCGTTGGTTGAAGCGATGTTGAGTGATTGGAATGCACTGGGACGATAGATCCAGCTTTGCTTCGTTCCGTCCGCAACTTCACCAACTCCAAGTGCTCCTCTTCCTCTTCGCGAACTGTAATAATCGATGCCTCGCTTATTCATCGCATTCGAAAACCTTAAATAGCCTCATCTACTAGTGCCCCGCTAGCGTCTGAGTCATTCCACGGTAGCTCCAACACTCAAATCCGACTTCACTCCACTTGTGGTCGCTAGAGTCTACACTCTTCATCACATTTTTTCAAGTCTAATTGATGCGCACACTAAGGTACCCCTCTCAGCCGAGAACCCGAAGCTTTTGCGCACTTCCTACGCAACATGTCGCAACCAGAAGCGAAGATGCTCGAAGGAGGTACCAGCAAGTTACCGGTGTCAGAGGTGCAGAGAGAGCCCATGGAAGAGGAGTTTCAAGGCATGGTCGGGGAACAGAACGAGCGTAGGCGCCAGGCTAACGGCGAGAGACTAGGTAGAGAAGTGACCAAAAATTTCCTGTCTAGGCCAAAGAAAGGATGTACGCACCTCTCTCTGATTGACATGTTATTGGAGATCTAGAGCATAGACAAAGAGATGTAGCGCCAGGAGTACCGACTTCGATGCACTCCCTGGCTATGAGTTTGAGCATCAATATCTCACGCAGTCCAGTTACTAGTCAAGCGACGCTCAGAATTACGAGGTAGCTACTTCATAACATCGTATCTTCGTTGGGGGCGGCCTTGTCCTTGAAATCCGAAGTTTTCACCGGTTGAATTTCAGATACAAATGCTTACTGCAGTCGGAATTTGTGTTAGTCCGATCATGTCGTTATACGATCATTATACGTGCGCTAAAGTCGACATCTGGACAGGAGAACCAGCTCGTGATGCAGCATATCGCTTCAATGCATGTCGAAGACTGTCGATTCGCTCGCGAATCGCCACGTTCCGTAAAGGAGTTGATGCACGCTGCATCCGTCCACTCGTGTGCAGCTGCGGGTATGTACTATTCTTGGTGCATCCGAGAAACGAAGCAGGTGGAAATGGGGCAGAAATTCGTCGCGTTCATTAAAGCGCTGCAGAGGTTGGGGCGCTCGGTCGATTGCTAGTCAATAATGACGCTTGAATGGTTGACTAAATACGAGCTGAAAGGGCTATCAAGGAGAATATCTAAATGTTCCTGAGAGCGAACATGTTTAATTTCCCCTTCCAACTCTTGCATGAAGACACGAAGGCTAGATCGCGCGGACACGAGGCGGAGCTGAATGCAGCTGCAGCTCGCCAAGAATACCAAGAGAACGCCAAGCACGCCAAGCACGCCCACCTCCAAAAGAGCGCACGGCAATCGAACCATTATTGGAGCACTGGAAAACGATGGACCTGCATCTGGGTCAAGCCTCACCAATTTCACAAACGCCTGCCCAGAAAGCTTGTGCTCCAGATAAGCTTCAAATTGCACCTTTGTATTCACCAGTACAGGGTATGGGCGCGGGTGTCGAATCGCACACCCCAATCAGTTTCTGGTCCCCACCAAAGGGAGTCAGCGAGACTAAATTTCCCTGGCCATGTTCCTTCGGCTCAATTACGATTAATCTGACATGGTCATGTTTATAGAAAATGCCTGCCCCGCCTAAACGCCGTAATTCCATATGTTCCTAAGACGCCCGAGGGGCTGTGCGAGGGCTGGGACCAACAAGTTGGAAATTTAAGGTTAAAACTGGGCTGAAGTTGGCAGGCTCGCTCCTGCACCCCCAGATACGACCCGCCTACCTGGCTAGTCACAGGGTCTACAACGCCTTTACATCGTTTTGATTGGGAATCGTCAACACGGCACAGTAGCGCGAGCTGAAACGAACCCTCGAATGCTGGAATCGGAGCCTGAATGAACAAACAGCACATATAAAGGCGCATGACGAGGGCATCAGCGATGAAAGTGTTCGTTGTCGTCACTTAACATTGACTTTTACCGGTTTATCTACTGCACTTCACCACCTCACGTCACCGCTCGTCACCGCTACCTTGTCCTACAAGACCTACAACAACAGCTCTTGCTCCACACTCGACCGCTTCCGTTCAGCCACACCTCTTCCTACAATATCACCTACAGCGGTACCTCTCCAACAGCTTTCACCATGCCTGCCATTCTCGCCCCAAACAACCTCATCAGCCGCGCTCTCAATGACCCCAAGTATGTCAACTCATTCACTCTCCCCGCCTTTCCTCGGCTAACCCGCGCATTAGTCTCGCCTCGCAGGCCGCCGCCGAGCTTATGCACCTCGTCGCACGCAAGTCCAAGAGCGGCAAGAAGGGCAAGTCCAAGATCGGCCCCATTATTGGCATCATCATCGGCGTCATCATCCTCATCATCATCGTTTGCATCATCTTGTTCTTGATCCGCAAGAGGCAGCAGAAGAAGAGGCTCAATGGAGGACAGTAGAAAGGCGGAAGTGGATGCGATCCACGTGACTGTGATGCGCGCACACACGCTTGAGAGTTGAATAGATGCGATAATGGTTACGATACCCGGGATTGCGACTGCCATGGTTTTTATGCTGCGGAGGATTAGGTGGTTATTTGGTGAATGCAATCAAGCCTACATTCAATTTTTATTGCGTTATCTTTTTTTTTTTTCCTGGACGTGAATGCATATGCCCGCTAGTGGAATTAGGTCATACCATTTGGTGCGTGAAGGTGGTCATCCTGGCGATTGCAACACATGTCTCTTGTGAGTCTGCGAAAATGTCTTTTTTGCGACTGCTATCGGTCAGTTCACGATCGATAGGCTCTCTGAACATTTTCTCTACTGAGGCAAGGAAGAACGGCGCGTGCGGAGGACAAATTTTGTCTTAGGAAAATAAGTTAACATCGTTAGGAACAAGCAACGACCATCAAATAGAAAAAGATAATGCAGATCTTTAGTTACTGGCGTCCTACCGCATTGCCAGATGAAAGAGCAGAAGTTCGAGCTCCTGGTCACATTCCGGATATTTCCACCCTCACATAGCCAGGTAACAATATAATATGCCCGTGACAGACGAAGTTTATGCACGGGTCTGAAACGGTTGCCGAGACGTAGGTCTCTGTCCCGGAAGCTTATCCACCGTCATCGCCACAGCCAAGGACAGTTAGCTCGGCATCAGAATCTACCTGAAGAGTTGTGGAACTTGGAATCGCGAGATTTCATTATATCTCTAGGCCAAGAAGATCAAGGACACGAGCGAGAAACAGATCTGGGATAGTTACTTTGATTCAGTGAAGCTGACAGTGACGTTCATGTTTGTTCAACCTCCAATTTCGCAGTGATACCCAATACATAAAGAGCGAAGACTTATATGCACTATAGCTCCTCCATGGAAAGCGCCACCGTCTCCACCTCGAAGCCAAATACCTTGTCCACACGCTCTACGGGCAACAAAATATATTCCCGCCCCATTTCCAATCTGAAAGAGCGCGTCGCTACAGAGGATGCTTTCATTGTCGGCGATCCGTAAGGGAACTGACTTGTTGGCTCTGGCCTGCTGCTCATTTACATCCTCATGGCCCGATTTGGCTCGGGTTTTGCGGCGTTGGACCTGGAGCGTTATCTAAGGGGAAAATATTGGCATGCGCTAGAGCTAGAATGGTTGGTTGGCAAGTGCAGGTAGGAGGATTGGCAGGAAGGCTACGTATGACGTAGGATAGTGGTTGTTAGTACGTTGTTCGGCTACCGATTTTTTGTTGTTGGGTTCAGCTCAGGTTTCAGGATCTTAAGGAGGGAAAGACAGCTTCATAGCCTATAACGAAGGATCGGTACATGGAGGACGGCGATTGGAAATGACAAGGACTCTTCAGAAAATAATAGTGGAGGAAAGGGCAGGAGGAAACTTCCGGATGTGGGTAAGCTAAGTCTAGACGAGATGGAAAGTTAATAGGGCAGTGGCAACCAAATACTGGGTGGGGCTCAATGGTTTGGATATTCTGATGTGCCTACATTGGGAGGCACCATTGTGTGCATGAATTTCTTGGACAAGACTTAACGAGAGTATGGGTTTTTATTAACAAGAGTGAGTGACCAAAGGTCAAAGATTGAAGGTATGAGAATTGGAAGCAGAAGAACTTAACAAGGGTCCATTACATCCATCTACAAGTCTCGCTTGCCCAGGAGAACGATCAAACACGATTCAAACGGCACTCCATACCAATTTCTATTTAACATCCACGGCAACGCATGATAAAATTGCGGTGCCTAGAATTTCACATCTTGCACTAGAAGTGAGCACGACGACCTCCCTCGATTTTTTGAAACTTTCGCCGACCTCTATGCTCACAGTCATCGGTATCACATAGTTGCTCCCGTATCTCGGCGATACGGCATTGGCGCTCGGCAGGCCTAATGTTGGGTGGTGCGGCTCGATCGTAAACTTGTTCTACCCAATGGATCAAGCTCTCTTCAATCCAAAATTCGCAGGTCCATTGTCGTGGGTTGGCCCACTTGGTTCCACAAACATAGCAGAATTCTGTACCACATGTGCAACTTCATGCGAAAGTTAGCTCGCTTTACTAAGATCCATTCAAAATGCAAAATCGTTATAACTCACGTCATATGATTACAGCCCCAATCAATTTCCACCAAGCGGTGGCACGAATAGCACCGCTGCCAGCGTTGATTTCTACCTAGCTCCAAAGTAGCCTGCAGGTCAGGATCAGCCAGGCAGTCGTCCTCGTGGAATGAATTCTTGCACATGGTGCACGTTTTGGCTAGGCAGCGAGGGCATATGGCCTCACTTGCGGTGATGCGACTTGGTAAAATAAACCTTCTGCAGTCAGAGTTGCTGCAGTAAGTCTTGTCTATGGTAGCTCTCTCGGTTTCAACCTTCTGAAACTCGACCATCTCTTGTTCGGTCAAGCAATCGATGTGATCGAGGCACCGCAAAATCTTGGAGGCAGCCAGGAAAGATCTTTTTCATCCACGGCTCGCATGATGACACGCTTCAAGCATCCATGGCAATAGCAGTGTTCGCGTTTGAGCTGAGTGATGGAAGCGAAACGGAAATCCTCACGGCAAGAACAACACTCGAACTCTTCGCGGGACAACTTCCCCAATGCATCAATTTGATGTCGAGCGTAGGGGACCGATGGTCCGGCCTCAGTCTCTGGGTCATGGTAAAGGCTGTCGTCGGAGGCCAGAAGGGCAGCGAACCGACGAACGACTTCATCCTCGACAAACTCGTTGTGAACCTTCTCGATATACGGTGGAGGGGCCTCGAGCTCGGAATCATCGCTGCTCATCTGCATAGCAAGTCGACGATCCTCCTGGGCTTGCGCCTCTACATGCACAAGTTCTAGAGCATCGGTATCAACAGCTTGCGCAATTCTATGTGCCAGTTTTGCGTCTTTGAGGAACGACAAGTGAGCCTCAATCTCATAAAGGAAATTGGCGCACGCCACCTCAATGTCTAGGATGTTGTCAGTCGAGTGTTTTCCCTTAGACGTTTCGTCGCGATAATTGATCTACTCAGTCTGAAGGGTCAAGGCAATAATTTCATCATCCCAGAAACTTGGATGGGAGGGCTGAATGGAGATGGTGGAGCCACTCATATTAAATGTAAGATATAGACGCAGAAAGTGTGATTAGCACAGTTCCCACGTTAAGAAGTTAGATTTGAGCGGACAAATTCAGATTTGATCAACGATTTTATGAATATATGTCTACTCTAGAAATATATAACCCAGACGCTTTTTTGGTTACACTTAAAAAAAATTCGAATACCAATACACCTCATTGCTCATAAGATCCGCGTGTAAGATTTTGAAAATATCATCTACAGAACAGAAGTGTATATTAGTCACAAGACAACACCCCGGATTTGAATTCCACATGATCTGTGGTTTCATTCCTTCCTAATATCTAGTTCCCCAAACAGGAGATCATGGGAGCCCTTGCTTTTTGTTTTCGGACAGTGAGAAAACTGGGTCCCTGTACGGACAAGGAATCTATGAAGATAGCTTAAATAGATACATATAAGGGAAGGCTAGAAGCACGCGTAGTTCCAATGATGTCTAATATGAACATGAGTGAGGTAATGATCATTGCTGTACTACCCGTTCTATAGTCACTCTCGCTAACGAGGTGTAAATCAATTCCTAGAGCCTCCCCTCCACCGCCTCTCGAAATTCCCCATGAGAGCTCACGAACTCGCTTTTATTTAGCACACAGATCCCACGCCTGTAAAAGCCATGACCATGACCATGAATGCCAACAGAATCAGAAGGTCGCGAAGTCTTGCGATCGAGCAGAACAAGAGAGGAATTCAGAGGAATAAGGAAGTCGTATATAAACAATCCGTTAATGAAGATAAGCTGACATGAGTGAATGGCGCGTAGAAACTGTTGCAGTATTGTTTGTGATCTTGTTTAGTTCCCACCAAGCGCCAATGCAATCCAATATGGATCATCTCCGTCAACTATTTTAGTGAAGACGACACTGTTTGAGAGGAAGACGAACGAGGCAGAGCGAGACGAGGAGCGTGTTTAGATAGTCTCAGCCACTAAAGGACCACCAAAATACCAAAAGGGGAAGCGAGTGCGATATAGATATGAACCTGGCGTGAAACAAGCCGAGCAAACATTGCAGTGGTGTAAATGATGACCATGCTGCATCCAATGCTGGTCACCACCTCATGTCTCCCTCCCTCCAGTCCACCATGTTCACTCGCACAACTATAACTGAAGCACACACACTTCCCCCGTCGTGCCGCCTTTGAAGCCCCTCTATAGTACTTTATATCCACAGCCATGGCTTGAAGCTCTGTAGTTGCACAATGAGAGCTCACGACATTGGTCATATGAAGAGCTCTTTTCAATAAAGTGCGAGAAGTGCATATCTGGGAAGTGTGAGGATCGCGGGTGGGTGTTTATATAGCTTACCGAGGCCGGGACATGGAACAAAGACATGAGAAGAAAGAGCGCCGCCTTGGGTAGTGAAACTTCGAAGCACGAGATATTCAATATGAATAGTGTTGCTACTCACCACCACCATTTCATGCTCTTCTTCGTCCGCCTAGTCAAACCCTTAATCTCTCTCTCCAAGTCCCGCAAACTCCCATGGATAAAAGTCCTTCCGCACTTCTAATCCGCCGTACAATCCTCGCCAATTCTGTGAATTTAGAAAATCTTCTTTTAACCAAACGCTCTATCCAATTGCTCCTCCGATGTTTTAGTTCCTCGGCGCATGGGAGCGAGAAACGTGGTACGTATAATTAGGGAATTTTAATTAAGGGAACTATTGGGGGGTGTAAAGAGTGGAGAGTGCGAAGGAGATGGTGTTTTTGTTGAAGTTAGTAGCCTGCAGTCACCACAGAAGATCAAAACGGAGCGTATGTTTGGGATGTTTGAAATCCATATATTTCTACTAAACGGGGTATCTGATAGAATGACTGAACGACTATATAAGCAAAGTTTCCAACGTGCGCTTCTGAAACGAGATGCTAGATTAGGGTGGTAGAGTGGTATATTGCTAGACAGAGAGAGAATGCGAGGCAAATTCGGGATTCGAAACCCGCCTTAAAATGCACAAACAAGACAAGAAACTCGAGCTGGCATCTCCTCGATTTTCTGAGCCCAAAAGTCTTACCTCGGGCCTGCCATGTGACATCTTGCCATCTATTTGACCTCCGCTATATGTCCACCTCCATTCACAGGGCTTGGTGTGCCATTATATACGGGCTGCTGCTGATAGTAATACGGCTGCTGTGGTGGCGGCGGCGGGCCTGAGTGGACTGTATACGGCAATTGCTGTTGCTGCTGATACTGCTGCTGCGGGATAGGAGCTGGGGCGTACATTGGTTGTGTTTGTTGCGAAAGTGGGGGAGTATATGCCGGTATCTGAGTATTGTACGTCTGCGTGGTTGGATAGGGTACGGCCACACCAGATAGCAGAGAAGACTTTGCGATGAAGAGGATGCAGATCCAGGCGAAGGCATTAAAGGCAGACTCGATCCAGTTAAAGGCTTGGTACACCGTGGCTGAGAAACCAAGGTACAGGGGATCGTGGAGACCAGCTACATAAGAGCCGTCTTCGGCGATGGTGAAGACAACCCAGATGAGCATGGAGACGATGAGGGCGATTGTCCAGCCCTTGAAGCCCTACGGGTGAGTTAGTGGGGAAGCTTGGGGTTAAGGAGAAAGAGAGAACTTACGGTTGTTGGTATGCTACGAGAACCCATGGAAACAAGGGTCGCACCCGAAAGGACGCCCGCTACGATGACACTGACCATGTAGAGAACGTAATATGCGAGCATAAGATTTATCTCCTGGTCATAAAGCCTCTCGCTTCGAGTGACGGTGTTGGAGTAGGTCCAGTAATTGTAGCAACTCAATCCAATGAAAGCACAGGTGAGGGCGCCCATTACCACAAGAATGGCACCGTAGATGAACTTGAAATAGCTGGGGTTGTGGCCGTGGTGTTGTCGCAAAAAGTCATTGACGCTGTAGACAACCAGCACTAGGAGCAGGTAGTTGCCCAGTCGGAAGAAGATGACGAATGCGATTGCCCACTGATAGTAGCTGTAGAAAGATGTGGTTTGGCATTCCTGGAGCATAGTAGCAATTATGATGAGAGCGTAAGCGCTGGTGATGGTCAGTGGATTGGCCTGTGTACTGGGCGACGCTCGACAACTTACAGGAGAGTAGACAACAGCGAGATGACATAAATAGGACCAAGCAGCTTCTTCGAGTTCGGATATCTCTTGTTGATCTTGGACTTGGCAATCAGAATGGCCAGGGTGACGAGGAAGAAGACGCAGTATGAGGCAAAGTATGGAATGCGTGATGCACCACCGGTATAATCGTTCTGGAAGGCTCCTGGGCAGCTGGTGGTGAAGCTAGATCCTCCTCCACCTTTGCCTCCTCCACTTTTCCCGCCCTTGGGGGCCATGGCGATTGCTAGATCTGGCGATGTGTGTGAAATGCGAGATATCCCAGGCCTGGTGTTGTGCGATACTGTCGATAACTTTGCGCCAAAAGCCACGGCCGTTTCGCAGCAGCCTCGTCTTGTTATATCTTGGTTCGAGCCCGCCTATTTTTACCCCAGGCCCTGTGACGACCACAACCCGCTCGTGTTTTTATTTGGTGACTGCATCACGATAGGGTCGCTTAAGGTTCAAGGTTCCGCCAAGCAACGTGGGCGTAAATGAGAGCCTGTCACTGGCTCCCACACCGCGGCTCGCATCTCCCTAGCGCAAAAATTCAGGAGAGGCTGAGGCGACGGTGAGTTGCAGATGGAGAAGTGTGATGCCTGTTGCAGGCTACAGCCCGATGTGTTGAACCGTCTGGGGAGACCCGGTCGGGATGCCGAAATGCAGGGCTGAATGCGAAGTACGAGGGGGTCGAAGCAGGTGCGGATTGGTTGGTTATCTCTCGCACTGGTTTCCGCTTGGGGCGGCTCGTGTTTGGAAAAGCGAGCAGGAAATGTCGTGATGTTGCGGGTTGAGGTGTGAGGTAAGGTGACGGCCATAGATCACGTGCTGTGGCTGGTGATGCTGTGGCGGCATTGCCCTGCATCTCTAGTCAAGCTCCCCTCCGCCGCGAAGCTCCGCGCAGGCTTCACGCTGCTTGTCTTTGGTCCGCGGAACATCCGGAGCGCAGCAGGTCGTGTGCTCTTGCCGTGGCCACTTCTCACCTCACTCTTGCCTGAATCCGCAAGCTATATCTCTCTCCAATGTCGTCGGCTTACGGCTCCGCCCAAGTCTTGTTGATCTCTGGGTCCGCGTCACTGCTTCAACCTGCACCAGAGCCCCCATGAGCATCGTCGCATTGCTGCATTGTTATCAATTTTGATTGTACAGTACTCTTCACAGATTTCCACAACCATGGCGGCACCTGCATCCATCCATCCGTCGTCCCACGCCACGAAAACCGATCTCTCGCCCCTCACCAGCGGCAAATCAGCCATGTCGCACGCGCTCGATGGCCTCACAGATGACGCCCGAACGGGTAGTGAGGGCTCCTCGACGCCGGAAACAGGCTCGATTGCGTCTGGAGAACACGATTCGGAGCCATTGAAGCCTGAGTCGAGAGGGGAGGCAGCCGCCAGCCGGAGTACCACGGCCATTCCATCCGACAGCGGCAGCATCGACGTCCACTACGACAGCAAGAATACCGACGTGGCAACCTCAGGGAAGAAAAGAGATGGGCGGCGGAAGAGCATACAGGTCATTGTCGAGAAGGCGGGCAAGAAGGGCAAATACACGTTGACGGCCGACGACCCCGAGTTTCGGGAGATTATGCGGGCGGGCATGGAGCGCGAGGCAGCCAGATTGAGCGGACAGACGCGCAATCGCATCAGAGATCTGGTCTTCACGCGCCAGTTCACCACCTTTGACCGCCAGAACCCATTGGCCTCGGAGTCGCCCTTCCATGGCTTCTTCACCCTATTCTGGCTGGCCATGTTCCTGCTGCTCGTCAAGATCGCTGCACAGAACTACAAAAACCAGGGATCTGTATTTGGCAGAGCCGAGATACTGCACTTGATGGTTGACAGGGACCTGTTTGCGCTGCTTGTTACCGACGGCGCCATGTGCTTCGCCACCAGCTTCGGATATTTCCTTCAGAAGGCGATTGCGAAGGACTACCTGACCTGGAACAGATCTGGTTGGATCATTCAGTCGCTGTGGCAGGTCTTCTTCACCGGAAGTGTCATTTGGGTCAGCTTTTATCGGGAGTGGCCATGGACCCATACTGTTTTCATTGTTTTGCACGACTTTGTTTTGCTTATGAAGCAGCATTCTTATGCTTTTTACAATGGCTATCGTGAGTGCAGTTTCTCCCTCCAATCCACTACTAGCTAATACATGCCAAGTCTCCCGTGTGCACCGACGTCGGAAGCTCTTCACCCAAAAGCTCAAACAGCTCGAAGATATCGAGGCCCTAGACAGCCCCACACCAACGGCTCCAAAGTCACAATCCCTGTTCGCTACAAGTGTCGATGCCCCTACACATGATAACCTTACCCAGCGTCGCCACATCGGACCGAAATACTCGACGAATCTGTCCACCGAACACTCCGAGATCGCAACGATGGCCAAGGCAATCGAAGGGGGCGAACCTCTCGATACAGAGCAGATACAAGCATTTGCTCGCGTGATCAATACCGAAATTACTATACTGGACGAAGAACTGCGTGGAAAATGCGCGACCATCGAAAATGCATATCCTAATAACCTCACTCTCTACAACTTAGTGGATTGGACCTGTCTACCAACTCTGGTCTACGAGCTCGAGTATCCCCGACAAGAGCGCATCAACTGGTGGTACGTGGCCGAGAAGTCTGTGGCAACACTTGGAGTCATCTGGATCATGATCATCCTCTCACAAGCGTACATCTACCCCGTAGTCATCGAAACGGTCAGACAGAAGGAAGCCGGCATGACGCTCGAACAGCGCTGGAAAGAGTTCCCCTGGGTGGTCTCAGACATGCTCTTCCCCCTCCTCCTTGAACAACTTCTTGCCTGGTATGTGATCTGGGAATGCGTGCTCAACGTGCTTGCCGAAGTGACGTGCTTCGCGGACCGCTCTTTTTATGGAGATTGGTGGAACTCAGTATCCTGGGATCAATACGCACGGGATTGGAATCGGCCCGTCCACCATTTTCTACTCCGCCACGTCTATCATTCTTCAATATCCGCTTTCCATCTCAGCAAGATGAGCGCCACATTCGCGACGTTCTTGCTCAGCGCCCTCGTACATGAACTGCTCATGTTTTGTCTGTTTAAGAAGGTAAGGGGGTATTTGTTTGCGCTTCAGTTGAGCCAGTTGCCCCTTGCGGCGATTAGTAAGACCAAGTTGATGAAGGGAAAGGATACACTTGGGAATTTGATCTTTTGGATTGGCTTGTTTATTGGGCCTAGTTTGATTACAAGTTTGTATCTCATTGTCTAGATTGGTAGTTGGATATGTGAAGGAAGAAGGAAGAAAGATATAAATGGAGATGGGGGTATACAGGGTATAATCCCCTCTCATGATATTTTTAAGTAAATATCCAATTCCTTACTCGATCTACAAATTTTTCCTTCCTAATTCCATCCCGTCCTTGGTGCTCAAGCCACTTCGCAGTCCGCCTCGTCTCTGAAGCCATGTCACTTGTTCCTCTGCCAACACCCTCCCCCTCTAGTTCTCTCCGCTCAAGCTTTGTCAACTTCGAAAGGATAGTGCCATGGAGGGGCTTTGCTTAGAATACGTCTGCGATGAAAATGAATGTAAGACTAGAGTATGAGTTGTGGGCAACAAATTATGAGATCAAGTATGAGACACGATGAGTTCTTGTCTGCAAAGTTTGCTCTTGACAAATTAAGAAGGATGCTGCCCATGGTACACTTCAATCGATGAAGTTATGAAAGCATGGAGTTCGCACTCCCCTAGATGTCTCCAGCGCAACAAATTGCACATCAGTGAAGGTGCCCCTATGTCATTTGCTCCAGAGAAATGAGATCTTTCTAGATGGACTTCTCTTAACCTAACCAGATCTATACGAGACATGTGTCGTGCGCCGTGCGACATTAGAATATAACGGAGTTCCTTCCATGGAGTGTTTTCGGGGCACTTCTTTGACTTGCTTCCTGTGTTCGACATGGAGTGTTCAGTCGGACTAAAAACTATTAACTTCTGGTTCGCATGGAAGTTTCTTGTTCGGCGCTTGCATATCTATAAATACTTTACTCCTGAGCCTGTTCTGGTTTCTTCACTTATAATTTTCAGATTCGGATTGTAGGCTGAAGAGGTTGCTTAACCAAAGGAATATTCTCCTCGCCCAAAATCAAAAGGGAGAGGCCACAAAAAAAAGTCTAATAGTGGACTGAAAAATGTGTAACTAATAGTTGAATCTGTAACCCTCATGACTTCCCTAATATAGCGCAGGAAGGCGGTATTTATGGCTCATGTAGAGCTTCTGTACAGGAACTTGGGAGATTTATAAGTCATAACTTACATCACCTGACGTACGTGTATTTTGGACACGATCCCAGGTTGATATTTACGAAAATCATCTAGACTCCAATCATGGAACAAAGAAGCAACGCTACAACATTGTTTAGTCTCTGTATTTTAACGATACCTTTCTATTAGATTATCTTGACACGTCGATCTTCTCCTCGTGTAGTCCTCGGGAAAGAGAGAATGCTTGAACCTATCCCTACTACCCGACATGGATGGTTTCTTCCGGCACTTCTTAGCAAATAGGGCCCATGACGAGCTTCTGGAGTGTTTTAAAAGTAGAAAGTGTGGATTTGACGTGAAGATGTACACGGCCTCTTCGTCGCCGAACGAAAAGGAGGTGGAGAAAAATCCATGTGGAGTCTCCAATATGAACCTTACTATCTATATAAGCCTCTTCTTCTGCCCAGTTTTGTAGTTGCTGCATCAGACTCGAGCCCGTTTATCTTCAATAAAAACTGGAAGCGACTATTTCAAGACTTGCTCGCTGCAGAGACTAAGGTGTGAAGAGCCAAGTTCGATGCATTCCTGGTCGACTGTGGGTATTCTCAAACTCAGACAGTGAAGGGAAGGCGAAAGAGTATAACTGGTACTTAAAAAGCGAGACACACAGTCGCATGAGTTTGACGGGCGGTGGACTTTAAATTCAATGAAGCAAGTCTTCATATAGCCAGAAAGACAGAGTTAGAAGCATCAGCATACCAAACTATTGTGTTAACTACGAATGTACTGCTTCAACTCATTCTACGCATGTTAACCTACTAATCCTCCTCTTTCTATTAGTTTTGGTAGAATCTCATCAAATAGCTGCCATGTAGCTAGTGTCCGACCCTTTCGCCCTCTCTGGGGATCCATATTTTGAAACCAAAGATATGTACCTCATTGAATTGGTAAAAGCTCTGGCGAAAGAAACTAGAGATAAAATGGTTCATGTCTATTCCCATTGAATATCCGTTCAGGGGTTCCTGTTACTGGAAAGAAATCTAGTAAAAGTCCTGTCCCACTACCGCGTTTCTCCTTGTAGGAAGTGGTTATGGGATACAAAAACATAGTTAGAGGTGACTCATGGAAGTGTGACTTTGAGAGCAAGACCTACTGCAAATGGTCCTGGAAGTAGGTTATGTGCGGGTCATTCTTTTCTGCCCAAAGGGAGTAAAAGCTCCACCTTGAAACCATGACCCTAAAAACACTATGAATGCTTGCTATTTGTAGCCGGCTGATCAGCGACAAAAAAAAAAAATCCATATTGAAGAAAGGGAATGGCAATGCGGCTCCGGGCCCAATGATCACAAAATGTGCGATGTATGTCGTTCGCGCTCTCCCTATGTCTCTGCCTTGAGTGCTGATTCGAAACGTTTAAAATAGGTTGATTGGACTACACATTAAATGGACCATCCGAATGCGGAACAAAAGCCGACAACGACGATTTAAATGACGAGTCCAAATTCGGCCACGTGTGGGTTTATGAGTGTCATTGTAGGTAAGCTCGACGTGTAGAATTTCCAGAATAGTGTAGTGGAGCTGTGAGTCTAGAAGAAACAGTAATTCAGAGGGGAAAGGAGGGTGCAGGACTTTTCTCATGCGCTCTTTCCAGCTGGGTTCAAAACTCAGAATTCAACGAAGCCATCAAGTTTCAGTTCTGGTTCTGGGGTTTTGCATTCAAAATATGACATCGTGTGTGCCTATGGACATTGGGGGACTGGAGAAGAAGTCACAGAATGTCACGAATTAAATCTAGTGAACGATATCAAATCGGAAAACTGGTGGGTATCGTAGTGAATGGCACCACCATCAACAGCAGAAGACGAATATCAAACACGGGTATAATTACTCATTCCATCATGATCTAGTATGGGAACGCCTTTCCAAAACCGAATGCCCCAATGCCCAATCTTGAAATGCTCCAACGCTAATGCCAGGTATCAAAATTGCGCGCAGCCGTTGCTCCTTTTTCGTTAACCAAACTCCCGCTAACAAGTATTTGTTACAATGTACCACCCTCCAACACTTGCGCGCCCAATCTGTCTAAACGCTCGTGCTCTTCCCTCTCCTTTATTATATGATGCATCTAGTCCACGACCTTCTTCCCCAACCACACATTCCTTGTCCTCGCCATCCACCACCGCATCCAAAACCACGTCCCTGCAATCGCCACCCCTGCGCTCCCTAGTATGCCTACGATAAGCCCGACCGCCATCTTCTTTTTCCACGTCCTCCTCTCCTCTTCCAGTGCTGTATCGATGACTTTGCGCGCCACGCTGGGCAGGACGACAAAAGTGTCCGAGGTGTCTTTGATATCTGCGGATTCGGGCCCTTGTTGTATGCGGATCATGGACTGTTGTGTGACGAGGCCTTGGGCGGCGTCGAAGGTGATGTTGGATAGGGGGGCGGGCGAGGTGGTGGGGAGGAACATGGAGGCGGAGGGTTTGAAGACGATGTTGTTGTTCAGCGCGGCGAGATCTGGCATATCATCATCAGCGAACGTCCGGAGAGTAGTGCGTGTACCGTCAACAGCAAACCAAACCCAGAATACCACGTACCAGTCTCCCAGACGACAGTCTGATTTTGGGAATTCCCATCCCCCAGAAAGACCCATTGCACCTTGACGGTTCCGCTGTCTTGCTTGACGCCCTTCCAGCTGATCTCATATTCCTCCTCCCACACCAGCGCCGGAAATGAGCCCGCGGAGTCGGACTGTGGATATACGTTGGATGGGTAGTAGCATTCTCTTGCGCCCGAGGGCTCGCACCATTTAAACGATGTGAGGCATATTGTTGTGCCGCCGCATGTGCGGTCTGTCGGGCGCCAGGCTGATATGAGGGGGAGGAGAAGCAGGAGGAGGAGCAGGGGCGCGAGGAGGGGGAGGTATCGCGGCATTTTGAGAAAAAACTGTGAAGAAAGAATGGCGAAGAAAGGAAGACGGAAAAGTAGGAAAAGAGCACTTCGTATGCTGACACAGAACGGGCGACGAACAGCGAAAGGGAGAACGTGGGACTGAGCAGTCCGGACAGTGGGCGCACCCACAAGGTCATCCGTTTCTTTTTCCGGGGGCGCTGTGAGTGGACCATGGCACAAGGCAGCATGTGCTCACCATTGAGGCTTAGATGATCCGGTACTGCATGATAATCCCCCGACGTGCGTGCCAGCTGGCGATCCTCCGGTACTTGTCCCAGAAGTGATCCAATTGTTCCTTCGCGAATTTGCCCATCCAGGCGCTGCTGACTGTGCTCAGCCGCACAGCCACAGCTGCGCGCGACGCGACGCGTTTGGGAAACCTAAACGGCGGATGCGAACTTTATTGAGAACGGCGCCATATTTGCCGCATTCTGGTGGATTTGGGGGGTGTGTCGATATACCGGAATGCACAATACGCCCAGCTTCTTCCAGCATGCAAAATAACACAATTCGCGGTTGGTTGTGTTCTTGTTGGCGTGTTCTTTGGGGGGCGCAGTCAGCGCCGTGCCCCAGCCAGGGGCCAGATGTGAGGCACACCGACCCCGAGTCGGTGGCCCGACTGCGCATTTGTTTCATCGTCGCGAGCCTGAAGTATAAGGAACGTGAGCTTTCTAGTGGATGGTTGATTTTTATTACCTAAGCGCAAAGCAACTCCGAGGGGACGCCTCAAAAGGGCTTGTAGCCCTGCGTCAACGGCAGGCAGTGGGTGCCGTGCTGGCGAAGAGGGTCAATATAAAGACTCCAGGGTGCATGCTCTTGCTCCGCTTGCCCTTTGTAGGATTGCTTTGCGGCGCCATGATTTCATCGCCCGTCTTCCTTTTCAACCCCTCCTTTAAGCGGTTGCGAAATGTACGACGAACGACATGAGCGCAGAATCTTGCCTGTTGAACCCGATCGAATCCTGAATACTGGAAGACACGCTACTCATTCAGGCTTGGCTGCAGCTCGTTGTGTCGCTCATTGCCTAGTTTCTCGGACGGGGTAGCGGCTGTACAATTTAACTCACTTATAAGCCCACATCCCCACCCCAAGGCGCACCGCGCTTCCTCACAACCCATTCAGCCTTGCCGCTACCACCCTCGGGGCGACTTACCATTGGCAGGACGTGAAACCAGGATGCTCTCACCCCCAGTTTGCGGACCGCTTCCTCGTCTGCCATTTCCAGCTCCTCGCAATTGCCAAGCCATCTCTCCGTCTCCCCCGCCGCAATCCCAGTTTGTATCCTCACCGCCCACATGTGCAGATCGTTCCACCGGATCCCCATCGCCATGTATAAATCTTTGATCCTATTCAGATCTAGCTCCTCATCCATCCTGCCAGTCCCTATCATCGGGCGCACGAAGGTAACCACACGCCGTATCAACCCCGCATTCTCCTCCCCAATATACGCCAACAAACTCGGCACGCAGAATCGTAGGGGAAAAGTCCGGATAAGGAACATGTTCTGGCCGTAGAGGACCGGCGCCGCCTCGCTGTGCACGAGCTTGCATACGCGCAGAATGGCAGGGTGCAGTAATTGCGATGTCATTCGCGATCGTGCCGGGGGAAGGTTGGCAATGGGCACGATGTAGTGTGTGGTGTCGAGGAGGAGGTGCGCGTAGACGTGGAGTCGTAGTTCTGCGGGGAGCGAGAGGAACGGGAAGTTGCATGCCGTCGAAACGGACTCGGATGATGATGCGGCGGAGTGAGTCGTTGGGGCTTTGGGTAGGCCGGGGGGCGTGGAAGGGTGAGTAGCGGTTGACATAACGTCCATTGTGGGTGGGTGAGTGTGGTGTTGAGGGCGAGGTGGTGGAAGAGCAGGGAGTGGGTTATCATGCGACACGGCAAGGTATCATAACCAAGAAGCAATGTACAAATTTCCGCCTTTGAACCTGAGCATACAGGGTGTAAAACTAAGCAGTGACTAATAAGTAAACCTGAGCTTGTGGCCGCGCAATCCCGAGTAGGTCTTGGCAGCCGGAGCAATCCAGAGCAAGCCAAAACTAGCCCGAATCTGGGACAACGGTATGTAGATCCTGAACTGACTAAGATCATACTAACCTGGAGGGTATTGGAAGATTATTGAGTGGAGGGCTACAGGTTGGTTCTTAGGGTATTTTAGTTAGATCTAAGTATCTGAAGGTATTTGGAGTTGTTGTGCCATAGCTTAGAGCTCACCCCAGTTGGTATCCCACTATCCTCTGTTAAAGATTGCATCTCTTGAGCTCTATTTTATTTATTATTTTGGCGCGTTCATTTCGTTCCTCCGTTGTCATTGGACCTCGAGGTACTCTTTTCGAGAGTTCGATATGTACTGGGCTCGAATTATCGTCTGAGATCGACGGTTGCTCGAAACTTTCGGTGTAGCGGGCGGTGAATGTTTCTCATGTATAGCTCTTGAGTCCCCTGACCACTTGCATGAGAAGCGTTCTCTTTAACTGAGCATCATGGTCAACAAAGTTTTGCTCCGAACGCTCTTAGACTAGAATCTTCTGAGTCCACGCCGTACTAATTTCATTCGTCAGCAACACGGCGGGTTCTACAGAGTCCTATTCGAGCTCAAGCGTTTCTTGGGACCTTTTCGGGCATATCGGGGGAATTGTCTACTTATTTCAGGAATTGCATCTACTTGGGGCATGCAGCTGAGGTAAGACTCCAAGTGCCGTTTGAGGAGACAAGTGTCGGTTGCTATGCGCAATAGATTGGTCTTGATGAAGCCCTAAATAGTTTTGTACGAACTCTGTTGGACTGTCAGCACCCATCTAAGATATTCGAAACTCATCCGAAGTTTTGACCATAGTGTCTAGTAAATCGATCGAGGATGCGGCAATGAATTAAAATCAAGCATCAAATGCTCAAGTTCAAGTCCGGAAAGGAAAATGATAGGACGATCAAGGGTGTGTCGATCAACAGCACGATCGGCATGCGATCATCTGATCACAAAACACCCACTCAAACCCCGCTCTGGATGCGTTGCATTAGGTTTTTCGCGAAGAGTACACTGAAAAATTACCTAATACAATCACATGCAAGAATTATCCTTCAGCAGATATACGCGTACCACTAAACCTTCTGTTACTGTGGTTATCTATTTCGTTGACGTTACTGGATGGACTACGGACACGTTGTTACCTCATTAGTCACAATCTCTCATCTTCATTGGATACCTGATACGAGGGGGACGACCTGGCGATCACGCTTTTACACCAACGCCAGCTCCAGGAAGCGGCGGGCGATTCAAAAGGAGGTGCTGGAGAAGAGGACACGATCTTCAGAGCCCGAAAACGAGCAATTTCTCCGCATTATTATGAATTCCTTTCACTTGTTGCATGACAGCAGCAACCCGAAGAATCCATAGCTCAGAGAAAATGTCTCACGACTGCACACTTCAAACAAGACCTGACAAAAAGCTGGTATACCTGGCTCTTAAAGGGGTATTCAATGGGCAAAACTCTAAGATTCGTAAGAGAAAGAAGATTCTTAAACGAATTCAGGATTGCCAAAACGAAGTCAAAATCCGAAGTCTCATCCAAGAGCACACTCTAGACCGCCTGTGCAATGTGGCTAAAACCCTTCTTGAAGAGGAGGTGTTTATGTCGACATTGAATGCAAAAACAAGTTTTCCTGAGATTTTTGAAGTGTCTCCTAGTCAGACCACAAAACGAGCTATTTCCGAATCCGAAGCAGTGAAACACGGGGATACGGCTATTCCATATGTAATAGAAGGTCGTCAAGACGAAGCCTCAGGACAAAAGGGCAAGCTTGCAATAGGTGGTGAAGGCAAGAGGGACGAGACCGGTATATCTTTCTATAGGCTTCTATGTTCACTGCTGCTTACAAGGGGAAGTAGCTACTCAAGGCATGGCCATCCAATCTCCACAGCGTCAGTGCTCACAACGGAAAACCGCTGCGGCATCGCCATTTTCCGTTTATCTGCCGTTTGACGTTCAACATCGACTCCTCGTCAAAGTACAACACATCCTGGAAAAAGCCTGTTATGCCTTTGCCCAGAAGAAGTTGAGAGACGTTCTGCAAAGAGAAGGATGGGATTGTGCAGAAGCGGTAGAACTCAGCCGTTGGCCAGGAGTATTCCTTAAATGTCAAGCCAATTTCAATCCCGGCGGATCTGGAGATGGCGGGAAGCCTTTTCCGGACCTTCTAAATTCAATCATCCAACTTCGGCATGCTGCAGTACATCGACTTCGTATCATGGCGAATACAGCTTTGCAATATATCATCGACGCCGAGTCGCTCGCCAAGTTGTTACAAGATGATGACCATATTCACATGATCTCGACGATTCGACGGCAAACTCAAGGCACCATCGAGGAGTTAGAACAAAACAAAGGCTTGTTAGAATCGAGATTAGCTGAGACTAAAAAACAGTTTGCGGCGAGGAGGGCAGAGTTGGAGCGCCAGGAACGCGAGGCAATAGAGAACATGGTGAAAGAGGAAAAGGATTATACGATATTTGCAGGTGCAAGCCTGGAACAGGCGTTGAATGCGTCTGCTACTACTATTCACAGCGAGGCCCTCACTGAGGAGGAGCAACCTCTAACGCAGAATTTGGTGAGTACAGCACAAATAAACTCGGAGCGAGTCGGAAATACATGGATTGGCCTTCTTTTCCAATTCCGTAATACGACCAATAAACGCGCCCTTGATTCTAAGCCCATAGATACCTAGCGAGAAGGTACGTCATCGAACGCTCGATTACAGACCATTCTTGTACTATACCAAAGCACGTGCAAGATCGAAGCTCCCCACTTAGTCACTCATTCCAAGCACATGCCCCGGTAGGACCGCCTGCAATATTTTTCATCCAAAGGAATAGCACGTTGTCAAACCCTGGCGCCGATACAGTATTTTCGGTGACATACAGAGAAAGAGCCATGGTTGAAGAAGTGACCTAAGTAGTCGGAAATTGGAGGAAATATGTGGCCGCATGCTCAAGCCCGTCCAGTGCAGAAACGCAAAGTCCGCGGTTCCAACACCAGAGGCGCAGAAAACGCCCAACGAGAGAATCCAAGAGGGCTTGCCTGAACGGATTTTCAACACGGACTGCACGAGTTCATCGACAAGGACGGCAGAAAGAGTTTGTCTGGCTGAGCTACACAATCATGTAAGTGAAGTAATAAATGCGCAATTTCTGGAACTGGCGGTGTTTGACTGGTCGGGGAAGGAGACGAGCGACCTGTCGGATATGTTGGCGAGGCATTTTCCAACAAGACTGCGGTAAGCTATAGGAATACGAGTGTTCAAGCTTGTATCTGCGAGTCGTTGTAGGTGGTGCTGTTTAGGTGAGTGGTTGGGCACTCTCCTGCAAAATGTAAAGAAGAAAAATGATTAATCTTCAAAAGTATACATGTTTGGGACCATGAATAATACAACGAAATGAAAATTTCATATCCCAAGTCCAAACGGTTAAGATCAACTTATCGTCGCTAATGTTTACGGCATTGCACTAACACTTCCTTACACCCATGCCCAGCTCGCCACAACCCATACCACAAATCCCACCATCTGCAGCACTAATACCAAACCCCCAACTGCCATCCCCGATCCCACTCGTTCCGCTCTCCCCCTTGACTCGTGCAGATTCCACGCACTAACACCCAGGAAAACCCATAGCAGGGCCGCGACGACAGAAAGCGTGAGTATAGCGGTAAGGGCGAGAAAGATGCGCAGGGGAGAGAAGGAGTGCGTGAACTGGATGGTTGTCAATGTGTCGGGGTGGTGCTGATGCCTTTCTTTCCTCGTGAGAGGCTGCTCTTCGTCGCTATCTTCGTCTTGGTAGGCCTCAATCTCAAGAGCTCTCTCTGTCTTCCTCTTCCTCTCACGCGTAGATCCCATAGAAGCATCGAATGCTAGCGCGCTGTTAGAAGCAGCAAGACGCCGGGCCCAGCGCACCCAAATATACCTAGCCTTCCCTATTTTCGGGTTGCGATATAGATCGAGAAGATTGTGTTCTGTAAAGGAACTGGTCGAATCGCTGTCCACGCTCGCGCCTATAATATCGAGACCGCCGCGGGCACTGAGCAGTCTTCTCGTTGACGAACCTGATCTTGAACTGTGGTTACACTTGCATGATCTTGCCTCACCGCTCCACACACTGACTTGCCCCAATTGGATGTACTTGAGCGTTCGAGCGCTCAACGTACGCCATAACCAGCCACCGGCGAGGGAGTGGTACATATCTCGGAGATGGGTGGCGAGGAATGCGTCGTCGAAGTCGTAGGTTATTGTCCCATTGCTTTCTCCAGTTCTTCCTCCGCTCTGATTCCGCTTCGAGGTGCCCCGTATGGTAGGCGTTCCGGATCTGTTTCCCCTGTGTTCTGGACTAGGACTCGTAGTCGTAAGACTTGTCGGAATGACGACCTTCTCCAATCTGTCCACCACACCTCCTTCCCCACGTCTTACCTCAAACTCACAAACACTACACACTCTCTGCCGCCTTCTCTTCTATCCCGCGCATCTCCTTCTCTTGCACCTCTCCTTGGTCCCTTCGGCACTGAGTCACCATCCTCTTGCTCATACACTCGACCATCACTACCAAACTCATGCTTCCGCGGCCGTGTCCTTGGCTTGGGAAACTTCTTCAAGGTAAATGGATACGGGGTCTTGATGAAATGGGACGGCAAGTGCGCAGGCCGACTAGGGTCATCTGGATCTGCGGTCGAGATGGGAGCGGGCTTCATGTGCCGGTCTGACAAGGGGCGAGAGCTAGATGATTTTTGAGGTGTGGGTGAATGGACAGAGTGTGTATGGCGACGGCTCTCCGGAGTACGTGGTTGGCTTTGTGTGTGCGTGAGCGAAAATGATGCAGTCGGGGACAAGGACTCGAGAGCACGCATGGTGATGACATGTGCGTTCAAAATAGAGTCAGCGCGAATACTCTCACTTGTGTTGCGCCGATGGGGAGTTTGAACGACATTATTACTACCTTCGCCGTCTTGCGACTCTCGAAACTTCAGGAGTCCAGGAACTGGAGATGTGTTTGAAGAGTCGTGCTTGTTGCTCAAAATGCTCTCTTGAGGCGTACCGGTACCCGCGGACCAGGGCCTGTGGGTTTCCACCACCTTGACCTGGCCAATCCGCCGGAGACTTATTTGCCGGGCCTTTTTGGTGCCTTTGCGGTGGGATTTGTGCGTGTTTTTGTCCTCGTCATCGAGGGGACTGGTGTGCATAGTGCCGGATTTGGAGTCGTGGGCTGGGAGTTGATTGAAAGGTGGTAGTGCATGCATCACTCCCTTTCCGGTTTTACTTCCAGTGTGTGATCCTCGTGCTCGTGCTCTTCCTCGTTGCTCAACATTCTCTTCTCTGTCTTCTCCATACCATTTCTCACCATATTTACCGTCTGACTTCTCATTAATGATCGAATCCCTAATCCCCAACCCCAACCCCTCCATTTCGGAAAAGTTCATCGTCCCATTGTCATCCTCCCACGCGTCTTCCTCCCCTGTCGAGTCTGAGTCAAAGAAATCAACAGCAGGATCGATCCCGTGATCCATGAAGTGACTCATTTCGGGTCGAACGGAGCGAGTTCTTATCGGCGGACATTCGACAACGCGAGGAGAAGATGCGGGGCTAGAGGAGAGGCGTGCTGATGGGTGGTTGCGGAGGAGAGGCTGGGTGGGTGGAGTTGGCGGCGGCGGTGGAAACTCCTTTTGAGTCTGCTGGTAGTTGGGAAGGCATAGGAGTGCAGATGATGTGAGGGGCGTGGATCGCTCGTGTTGAGGAAGAGGAGATGAGGTCATTTTTAGGCTGCAGGTCTCGAGTTGATTTAATCAATGGCTAGATATTGCACTGTCTCCGAACTGAATGGGAGAAACACGACTATTGTGGAGTGCTCCAGCATCCGTCTATTGTTCATACGAATACAATTGAGGCAGAATAAAACAAACCATGACAGCACATCTCCGCGCAAACAAAGAAGAAAAAGCGATAAGACGGGTGTGTTTGACAGAGAAGCGGAGGTGGCAACGACAATAAAGACAATGATGAAAGAAGAATGGGAAATTATCTAAAATAAAGTGACTGAATAGATGATCTTAGTTGTGTGTTGTGGAATGCAGATTGTCCGAATCGGGGTTGACCTATTCTCGTCGTGCATTCCTAGGGATATTCTCTTAGGGCCTCCGATGATTTTGGTGTTGGCCAGATAATAGAGTAACCTGCCGCATGTAAGAATGTGGTGTCGAAGAGATGTATGTAAAAAAAATATGAAGCCGCCAGATCAGGAACGACTCGGAGCTAGAACGTTGGAACTAGATGTGACCTGGGGGTTTGGGTAATGTTTCTACATTCGGATCTTGCCCTTCGAATCATGATTTCTTTGTCTCCTACTAATTTAACAGTGCCGTAGCATCAATACCCAAAATTAATGCCGAGTTGGCAGAGATATCCCACATCGGGGTTAACAACCGTTAGCTATCTCTCAGTCACTATTGTCAGTCATAGTGAGCCCATACGTGTTTCCAAGGGGCAGCTTTGCCGTTATCCAACTGACGTTATGAAATTCTGAGTTGAAGTGATGCAAAGCTGGAGAGCTTCAGCCAGGTTGAATATTCGCTCCTCTTCTTGAAGATACCGATTCGGGTGGTTGGCATCTGAACGACCTGGGGTAATGAATATCAAAGCGTTTGTCGGTATTCACCCAGGGATTTCCAACCGATATGCATCTTGCCAAAGACTTTGCTCTCTCCTCTCATCACCCGCTGTTGACAAAGAATGGCTGAATACGGCGCTTACTTCGAAGCTTTTATTGCATCGTTTCTAACATCTAAGGGCCCCATTTCGGTGGCGGTTCATCTCGTACGAATTATTTAACCTTAGCTAATTCGTGGGATTGGAAGCTTGACCTGGACGGGCGACAGTGCTGGACAGTGAAGATGATGAGGGAGTCGCGAGGGAAGCGGCGAAGTGGCACCCGAACGCTAGGCCCGAGCGGAATTAAAGAGTAGCTAGCAAGCAACTCTTACCGACCTCCTCCATTTCCAACTTGCCCCAGCCCACAACATCAGACGATATCGCCGTCGCGCTGCAATGTCAGTCACTCAATTCTCTCTGCTTGCTGCGCGACAACATGGGAATCACGTCGTCGCAGATTGAACCACAAGCCAGCATGCCCACGTTCAGGCCAGGCTCTCTCGAAAACACCCCGCAGCGCGTCCGAACCCACGGTACGTGAAAACGCGCTTTCTTCTCTCTCCACAAGACGCAATCGAGACAACACTGAAGCGACTGGTGCGCACAGAACCATCAGACGACGACTTTGCCGCATTGCAACAGTTGATGGGCGAGAGCGAGATGGGCGGCACCGCTAGAACGCAGGAGGAGCGGTGGCCTGGGACGGCCGAGAGTCGTAGGAGTAAAGACAGAAGCAGGAACAACAGCAAGAGCAACAGCCAGAGCACATCTGCGCGGCGGAAGAAGGGCCGGAAGGCGCTCAACTCGTCCCAGAAGGCAGATTCAACGACCGCGACTTCCCTCCACGCCGCCCTCGCAACTTCCATCAACACGGCTCACTACTCTGCATCTGCTCCTACTCGTGCTCGCGAGACCACATCCAGCATCCCCAGTTCACCGCCACAAATCGAGACACTCGACGAAACATTCGAGGGCTGGCCGATGTCGCCGCCGCCCACCCAGACACCCCTCAGCCACGAGGACGACGCTACAATGGTGGAGGTGCCAGACTCGCAGGTGCCTGCGAACAAGCCGGGTGAGGAACAGTATGATGAGCACTCGCACGAGGAGCATGTCCACCAAGATGAGCACGCGCTCGCGATTGAAAAGGAAGATTTTCGTCATGAAGAGCACGAGGGTGCCGTACTCGCGATCAAGGGCACACACGAGGACGAAGCTCTACCTGGAGATGAGCCAGTGCACAAGAACGAAGCCCTACGCGAAGATTTGCCTCCGCACGAGGAGCTATCCATATATGAAGCACTTTCTTCGCACGACCACCTTCCCACGTACGGAGACTTACCTCTACGCGAAGAGGTATCTATGCATGAGGATCTGCCTGGGTACGAGAGAGCGAAAGACCAAGCAGAAGAGCGCGAACAAGAGCCGGAGCCGATACTCAGCGCCAACGATCTTCCATCCACCATTCAGTCCGTTCCCGCTTGGGGATCCATCAATACGCCATTCCGAGAGAGCTTTGGCAAAGAGACATCTGTTGCCACATACGAGGATCCTAGTGCGTTCGGGACACCCGCGAGCGGCAAGAACAAGACTCCTCGTCCACTTGCGACTGAGGCGGACACCATGACAGACGTTGAAGAGCAACCACCGTCCAACGCCCCTGTACCAAAAAAGAGGAAAGCTAGTGAAGTCGTAGTTATCGAGGACGAATTGCCTCCTCCCAAGAAGACGAAGAAGGGCAAAAGGACATACAAGATAACAGCTCCTCCATATCTTGCACCTACTCGTATGATTCCCGACACGATACTTGATGACGAATCTCCTCCCAACAAGCGCAAGAAGAACAAGGGGAATCCTGAGCCGGCCACCAACCAACCCCACGAAGACACCGATGCGCCCTCTCAAGATGTTGACGAAACCCTAGTGGTTGAACAGTCTCCCCCCAAGGCGAAGAAGAGTAAGAGGAAATCTGAGCTGACCGCCACCCAACTTGAGGCAGAATCCGCGACACCCACTCAGGAACTTGACGACACCTTAGTGGCCGACAGGAGCCCTAGCAAGAAGATGAAGAAGACCAGAAAGCCCCGGAAAAGCCACAGCCAAGACGAAGTTCACGGCGACCCTGCCACCATTGCTTCTGATGACAAGGACAACCATCAGAATCATGACCGACAAAAAATGAAAGTCCCTCTGCCGAAGAGCCGACCTGACCTGGTGTCGCACCTGCAAAACGCCGCTGTTCCTGAAGATGAGCCTGTTGTGCCCACTGACTTGCTGAGCTGGCTGAAGTCTGCAAGGTCGGCAGAGCTTCAAGAAGAGCAGCCCCTCAATCAGCCTTTGCAGAATAACTCAGAACCGAGCCAGAGAGATGGAATGCAGCCAGAAACGCTTCAGGATGAGCAGAAATGTGGAAACCCCGAGATCCTGCAATATGTTGAAGTTGGCATTGATGGTCCACCCGAGTCCATGTCCCTTGCTCAGCAGAGCAATGATGCCACACCGTCTGTCCAGGAACCGCCTGCCTCGCACCAGAAGCCGCCTTCCTTGAAGCCAAAGACAAAGAAGCCGAAAAAGTCTGCTCGAAAATCTAACGCCGTCCTTTCTAGCGAGAAGAAGAGTAGGCGTTCCAATTCTCCTTCGGCCCTCGTTGGTGCTGAGAAGGAACTTGCTACTATCCGCGTCCTCTCTACACCGCCCGACCTTCGAAACGAGGGTCTATGGAGCGAAGACGAACAGGAGATCATTCGTAGGGCAATTGCCGGATATATGGCTAACCACGGACTGGATCTTGCAGGACTTGTCAGCATAATTCAGTTCAGCCGAGACTATGGAAGTGGTGAGAACCGCAAGAGCAAAAAGGAACGCGTGGACGAGGCAAGGGGATTGCTTGAAACTGCTGCTGAGTTCTGGAGGGAGATCAGTCAGCACCTCATGCATCGGAGCAAAGTGGCCATCCGAAAAACGGTGCGAGCCAAGTACCATTGCAACAAAGGTGGAGGCGGCTGGGAACCGGAAGAAGACGAGAGGTTGAAGGAGCTTTATGAAGAGTATCCCAAGCAATGGACAATTATTGCCCAGCAGCTGGGTAATCGCGATGGGACAAGCTGTGCACTACGCTGGAAGAATTACCTCCAACATGGGACGGAGAGAAACACGCAGAAGTGGTCCACCGAGGAGGAGAACAAACTGAAGCAAGCCGTTCGCGATGCCACCGACCGAACAAAGAGCGAGGTCAAATGGGGTGAGGTGGTCGAGATTATGGGGACCCGCAGTCGTGTCCAAGTCATTCAAAAATGGAAGAAACTGGAGAAGAAGCAGAACACGGCCATCGAAATTCCCAAACCCAAAAAGCTGAAACCTGCCAAACGACATGATATAGGGGCGGAGAACATGTGCGCAGGCGACAACTTTGACATCATTGAGAGCATGTTGGCACTGCGAGTGTTCGACGATGAGGAAGAAATCAATTGGCGGAAAGTCAGCCGCGGGTTAAAGCGCACCCACTGGTCCGCCAAAGACTGCAAGGAGGGCTTCAAGAAGATGCTCGCGTGGGTTGGCTACAGCGATGGTGCACAGATGAGCTTTCACGATGCCGTCAAGACACTCTTAGCTCTTGTGGCAGATATGGCTGACTCCGATCGGGATGAGCTCTATGATCCCAGTAAGTGGACTGAGAATGGGGAGGTTCCCAACGGCACTCCTAGGCAGAAGAAGTCGAAAGAGTTCGTCACCGCGAGTGATGAGGAGCTATGATGGAACTGGACAGGGGAGGCGGTTCTTTCGAGGGGTTGAAAGGATCGATGAAGTCGAAAGGCGGTTTTGGCCAGGAGTTCAATGGACTATATTGGGACAGGAAGGCGATTCCAGCCACGGATGAAAAGTGTGGATCATGTCTTACGCTGGCATACGGTATATGGGTATACCGGTAGAGTCTACTCCCCTCGCTCGATTCGGGAATAGAGTTGGCACTTTACAGAAATGAGACCATGTAACAACTTTCTAGCAGACCGTATTGTTAAGTAATTTAGTAAGGAGTGGAATCCAGCCCTACTCTTGAACAATTTGTATTCAGCATCGCCGGAGCGCTTCCTCGGAGGTGACGAGGCGGCTCTGCGCGGGGAGCCATACCCACCATGCCCTTGTTCACTCGGCCATTCTTTGCCTCGGCTCAGCAAGGGCCGCGCTGCCGGCCAAGCTCCGGAGATCTGGAGCACCTGCACATGCTTAATCAAAACGCGCTCTTTACATTTTTCACTCCACCACGCCGAAATTCCCTCTTTGAAAGCTCTGCGCTGCTGTCTTGCGCCTCTGTCTATCCTCGCATTTACTTGTTCGAGCCTGAAGAGGACTCGCGGCGCGCAATCGCGGCTTCTCTGAAACGCACGCGCCCCACCATCGTCATACATCGCATTCACGATGACGGCAACCGAAAACCTGCCCTCTCTCCCCTCCCCCGCCGAGCTCAAAGAAGATGTCGTCGAAGCATCCAAGTCCTCCCTACAGTCTCTGCGCGCACTGGCGGCCGGCGGTGTGGGCGGTGTTTGCGCCGTGGTTGTGGGGCACCCGTTCGATCTCGTGAAAGTACGACTGCAGACTGCAGAGAAGGGTGTCTACAGCGGCGCGATGGATGTTGTTAGGAAGACGATTGCGAGGGAGGGGCTCGCGAGGGGGTTGTATGCGGGGGTTAGTGCGCCGTTGGTGGGTGTTACGCCGATGTGTGAGTTTCCTATCCTTATTTTCAATACTTGGGGATGATTTGTGGAGGGCTGAGAAGAAGAAAGGGCTAACATATTTTGGATAGTCGCGGTGTCCTTCTGGGGCTACGACGTAGGCAAGAACATCGTCTCCTCCATCTCTCCCCTCGCGCCGGGCGCCCAATTCAGCGTCGCGCAAATCTCAGCCGCGGGCTTCTTCAGCGCCATCCCCATGACACTCATCACAGCGCCCTTTGAGCGAGTCAAAGTGCTCCTCCAGATCCAAGGCCAAAAACAACTAGCCCCCGGCGAAAAGCCCAAATACTCCGGCGGCGTGGACGTAGTGAGGCAGCTCTACAAGGAGGGTGGGATTCGCTCGGTGTTTAGGGGCAGCGCAATGACGCTCGCGAGAGATGGGCCCGGGTCCGCGGCATACTTTGCCACGTACGAAATCGTCAAGAGGAAACTTACGCCCAAGGACCCAGTGACGGGCCTTCCAGGGCAGCTGTCGCTTCCGGCGGTCATGGTTGCGGGAGGAGCCGCGGGAGTCGCTATGTGGATCCCTGTGTTCCCGATCGATACGATTAAGAGTCGATTGCAGAGTGCAGAGGGGCAGCCTACCATTGGCGGCACAATTAGGGGCATTTATAAGAGTGGAGGGTACAAGGCGTTTTTCCCTGGGATAGGGCCTGCGTTGGCCAGAGCGGTGCCGGCGAATGCAGCGACGTTTTTGGGGGTCGAGTTGGCACACAAGGCGATGAGCAAGGCGTTTGATGGCGGGGGTGACGTCGAGTAGGGGGATATCGGGGGTGGTCGTACCGCTTTCACGGTTGCATGTTCGAGGTAGGGTATGTTTGGGTTTTGGTACGGCATTGGGAAGCGAGGCAAAGGCAGTCGCCTTTTCATCTGCGAAACTGGGGAAGCTCGATATAGAATGTTGAATTCGTAGACGGACATTCTTGTACGTACTATTTATTCCCATCGAAAAGACTTCTCATGCAGCTATCGCCCTTTATTTCTTCGCGACGCTCGTATACCGGAGATACGGCTTAACCTCGCGGACTTGCCCAAACTTCGCCTTTGCTGCTTCCGTCGAGACCGACGGCGGCACAATCACATCCTCGCCAACTTGCCAATTAATCGGCGTCGCAACCCCCTCCCTATCGCCCGTCTGCAGACTGTCGATCACGCGCAGCACCTCGCTAGTATTACGCCCCGTGGACGCAGGATACAGCATCGTGAGCCGGATCTTTTTCGCAGGGTCGATGACGAACACGGCGCGGATCGTAAACGCAATTCCCTTCTCTGCAATATTGTCCAGGTCGTCCTGCGATATCATGTCGTACAAGAAGGCGACGTTGCGGTCGGCGTCGGCAATGATAGGGAACTGCACCGTGGTGTTGGACACCTCGTTGATGTCGTCGACCCACTGAGCATGCGAGGAGAGGTCGTTGGCGCTCTATACCATGACCATCCACCGTTAGCCTAGAACCTCCGTGTGTAGAGAGGGCTAGGGGCTTCGTACAAGTCCAATCATCTTCACACCCCGCCGCTCAAATTCATCTTTCAGCTTTGCGAACGCGCCCAGTTCCGTCGTGCACACGGGTGTGAAGTCCGCCGGGTGCGAGAACAAGATGGCCCAGCTCTTGTCGATGAACGTGTGGAAGTCGATGTCGCCGTGCGTGGTCTTGGCCTGGAAGTTGGGCGCGAGGGGGGGATTAGCTCATGGTGAGGCCAGGTTGGATAAGATGGGAATACCGATGGAGCCCAGGCGCAGACGAGGTTGTTCGGCGGGCGTGGAAAGGTGGCGGCGGGAGAGGGGCAACCAGGGGCGCTGGATGGTAAGTGCAGGGCGGAAGGCGGGGCGGAAGGCGCGGGACGCTGTGCGGGAGAGGACTGAAGACATTATGGTGTGTTTGGAGTTTCAATGGGTGTTGGATGAACGGGTGTTGCTGCTATGAAGATCCCTAAAGTTATTACTCCGAAATTTGTGGGGACTCGAGGAAACGGCTTTCGCGTGATGGCGTCATTGCATCCCGTCTTTCCACGGTGCCTCATTCAAGGTAAATCTTTTGATATCGATCTCTTTCCACCTTCTATCGTGGCAGTGGCCACGGTCGAGTATGCCGATGCGGGACGGCACGACAACAATCTCGGTATGTAGTATCGTGGGCCCGGCATCTGAGGCGTCCGCGCGATGTGAAGCAATGGACCGTGAGGCTAGCATGGATTAATCGTCGGGGACGCGCACGCCACCTCATCTGTCTTGAGATTTTGGCAGAACCCCACAGCATACATAATTCTGCACCTGGTATATTGAAGATGAGAAAGGAAGGACAGTTTCCAGATCGCGGGAAGATCAGTTTCTGCAGCTATGGCAACTTGCCTTTCGCTAGAAACGGGGCCACGGAGTTAGAAATTCCAACTATCCAGAGGTTGCAAGGAACTCCAGGTGTCGAGACCGCCCCGCATCAGACGTGTTCATGTCCCGTCTCATGTCAGTCGTTCATAGGGTGAAACATTAGGAGAGTCGCAACTTGAAAAGATTGCAAAAAAGGCACCTCTTGCTGCCGAGTTCGAGTTTCAATATACGATCTTCACCCCACATTCCGTCGTCTCACTGATTTTCGGTATCGTTTTCCTGGCCGATGAATGTGACTGTTACCAGCAAGTGGAGGCCAATTGCACCCTGGTTCTCTACACGTAGGCCAAAGCGCCGCTCGCACCCCCGGTCCAACAAGTTTGATAGCTGCCAGTCAGTGTGGAGGGAGAATGCCCAATCTGACATAATCCCCGTATTCCCCCTCATTGCGGCTTGAGAATTCTCAGTGGCGCAACGCCAACAAACAATATTTCCGTTGTTGCAGAATCATTCGAGAAATGCAGGCTCTTTAGAGTCCAAAAAAGTCCCCAGGATGAGAGACAAAGGTGATACTGCGCTAGACTGTCAATCATTCTGCTCGCCCACAGACTTACCTGAACAGTTTGTGCTGCGCTCGGAGCCTCTCCAATTGAAAGCAGCACCAAGACTAGCTTGCATGATTCACATGATAATCACAGGTAATCAATGTTTTGCATGCAGGAACGCTGTCATGGGTGGCCTGTACGCCAAAACTCCCGGTTAGCTCGCTTGAAATTCCTATTCGGGTTGGGGCCACACGGCACAGTGAATGTGAACCCTGCAAAGATCATCCCTAAAGAGCGACTGGTGCTGAAATGCCGTGCATACAAAGAAGAGACGCCACCGCTTACGCCCAGAAAGCCCCCAGTGATCAGAATTCTGTTGGAAGCCTTCAACTTGATCTACACTAGATCAACGAGCGAAGGATTTGGCCCACGACGTCTCCACGATACACTGCCAACTACTCCGTATCATTCATGCATTTTATATCCACCTAGACACGAATCTGTTCATTTTAGAGGCCATTGTAGAGATCATTTCATCATGTCAGAGATCAACAGCATCTTCGCAGAAATGATGAAAAACCCGCCAGACCCAAACGGTCCTATCCCATTGTCGAACAAGCCTTTAACCATGTATGGTGCGGTCCTCCCGTTCCACGTAAGCATAATCTCCATACACCTAACGCTCTGAGTCAACCGTTGACAACAACAAGTCAATAGCATGGATTGCTGTTGCTGCTAGGCTGTACACGCGCTTTTGGGTTCTGCGCGAGCCTGGGTGGGACGACTACACTATCATCATGGCACACCTAGCAAATATATCATGCATGGTAGGCTATATTGGCAGTCAGGAATACTCCCCTTCTCCTGAAGTCGAGGCTGACACGAGTGTTAAGGTATCGAGAACGGCGGCATGGGAACTCACATCTTATACTTGACGCAAGAGAGCTTCCGAACGACCATGATGTGGTTATACATAGTTTCTGGGGGCTACGCACTCACAACAAGCCTAGTGAAAATCTCGCTGCTCTGCCAATACCTCCGTCTCTTCCGTAGAGGCACGCTTCGGATCGTTTGCTGCGTACTGCTTGTCCTAGTCATGCTTTGGGGCTTTGCGTATTCTTTTATGAGTTTCTTCCCGTGCTGTGAGTGCCCCAGTATCCGAAGCTTAGCAGTCTCCGCACATTCTGCTGACTTTTTCCGTTCCTCTAGTCCCGGTCCGCGCCTTCTGGGATCGCACGGTGGTGAATGCAAAATGCTATGGCCTTGGTTTGGGAGACATTTCAGCTGCGAAGACGAACTTTATCAGTTTCGCTGCCACTAATATGGCATTCGACATCATCATCTTCGTAATTCCTATGACGGAGTACTTAAAACTCGGACTTGGGCGAAAGCAAGTGATTGCTCTTACTGGTCTGTTCATACTAGGCTCTGTCGTCGTTCTCATGTCGATCCTCAGACTCTGGACCGCGGTGCGCAATAACCAGAACGCCATCGAATCCATGGACTTCACATGGTGGTATCCGCTCACGCTCATCATATCCTGCATCGAGCTCGACTTCGCCATCATCTGCGGTTCGCTCCCCATCTTCTGGCCGACCGTGGTCGTCTATCTCGCACAGATCTTTGTCACCAACGAAGTCCACGTAACGCACCATTCGCGCATCGACGGTGCGGAGGATAGCCCACGCAGCACCGATTATGAGATGGATGTGCCGAGAAGTTGGAAGTCGACGAGTCAGGAGAACCTCACGCGTGCGCCTTCTCAGTCTAAAATTGAGAAGACAGATTATCGGGATCAGTATGTTGTTGATCATGTCACGGGAAAGGTGCAGGAGAGTACATGGGTGAAGGTCGGACCGGTACCGAAGAAAACGTGGAGGCGGTAGGGACATAAGATACTGTTAGATGAGGGAAGGACTGTATATTCAGAGTTCACCTTTTAAGACAACAAATGTAAACTTTCAAACTCACTGCTTCTACACCCAGCTGAATGGAGACTACGATCAGAACCCGGATCCCAAAAATACGTAACGGGCAATTTAAAGACACTTCGTCGATACACTAAGGATCGCCCGAATTGGTGCCTTAGCATTGAAATATTGCCGCGTACAAGTCACCAGCCTCACTTTTCTGTTCAAAGTTGCTATTGTGGACGGTGCTTGACTCTCGATTCCTTTCGATTCAGAAGTTCAATGATTTGATCACATTCATCTTAGCTAAAAATAGTCGAGGTACTAATTAAGAGTCGGATGTTTTTGGTGAAATAGCAGCCATGTGCCGCGCGAAACAGACAAGGAGGTACTGCCATGAGTAATGGGCAGCATATTTACACAATATTTACCCTCATATACTGAACCTTAGACTCGATTCTCTTTTCGTTAACTCCCAGTCTCTCGTCCCAGTGGCTTAGCTATGCTACCTTGCTACAAGACATCCTATTAGCCAGTCGCTTTTGTCTAGGATCTCTGCCAGGCAGAAGGGCGAATAGACGGAGAAGGCGTCGCATGCAGATGTGCGTGCGGATGTGCATGGAGATGTGCATGACGTGCATGAGGATGTGTATGCTAAGATCTCGTCCACACTAGATCCATCTACCAAAATCTCAACCTGTCTGCTCTTCATCATAGTCTGTTCCATCACACTCGTGTTGCCTTGTCTATTCGGTCCTCTTCTCATCAGGTGTCTGGACTTTGTCAACTCCACTCCAGCATCGCGACGACTGCCTGGTCAGGTTGAACATATACATCAGCCAATCATCAGCGATGGCCCCTGCCCCTGCCACTGATGTGTACACGCACGCTCTCTTGACGTTTCCAGACTTTGGCCCTACCCACCCTTATTTCTACATTTTCAAATAAGCCGACAACGTTATTCATAATAGATACTCTTCGGAACCTGGATGAAGAATAAGAACGAAACACATGGTAAGCCTGCCAATTCGTTGAGCATAGTACCATTACTAACTAGGACTTCAGTCGTTGAACGTGTAGCCTTGGTCCCAGTTCCGTATTCGAATCATCGAACCGGAGTCAAACAGCCTAGGGCAGTCCTTAAGGAAGTTTATACTTTGGACTTGCAGATATTTTACATGTCCGGCGGTTGTCACGTAGAAGCTAATATAAAAAGCTCAATGTTACCCAAGGGCAGAATTCCAGCTTCAATTCTCTTCTTCGCCTAATAAGATAAGCCTGCCCATTCTTCCCATTTTTTTAGGGTTGAGTATCAATTTTATCCTTCCCGAAGAAATAAAAACCATCCTCATACCACATCGAAAGATACAGCCAATGGACGCATGATGCGAGTATAACACACTGACGAATGAGGCGCTGCACCTGAACGCGATATCAGCTGATAAGGTGAGGACGTGGCTTGGGGCATGTGCGTGCGAGACTCTCTAAGGCTATGTTTATATTTCACCGGTCTTTTAACATCGGTGCCAGATCTCTCACGCCATGCCGCAGTGATTCGCGCTCCTTATCCAATTAACTTCAATCCTGGCCTCCTTGTGCAGCGCCAATTTTGGCCTTTGCCTATTGCTCTTCACAGTTCGAGGCGGGGAGAAGTGACAGGGATTGCAGTCACAGTAAATCTATGCGTGTCGCGTCCAATCACACACATCTCATTCAAAGTCGCAGATACCGAATCAAGACATGCGGGCATGTGACATCGCGATAGCGCGTCGACATTCATCTCCATCGTCCGTTGCTGCTCATTGTAACCCAGTCTAAGATATTTAAAGCTCTTCCTCTGCGCAAGCATTCCTAAGCACACGCATATTTCAACCACACTTTCTTAACTCTTTATTCTTCTCTGTTTACCCTCATTTCGAAATTCCGTTGTTTGGAGAGAACTGCAGTATCACTAAAATCCTAACATGGCAACCAACGGCACGTGCACAAGTTTGGAACGCATACTCAGCCTGACTAACAACAAAAGTATAGACACCCTTCGCATCCCAACGAATAATGCACCCCACAACTCTAGCTGGTCCAGAGGAGACGTCTTAAGCCTCCTCGCCATCTTCATCGTGGCTCTCTGCTCGAGCATTGATTTTACATGTAAATACTGCCTTGCTAAGAAACGAGGAAGTGAGCGCCAGGATATGTGGTGCACTACGGAAGAGAACGCACGAGGTTAGTGTTTGACACAATACAGTTTGACCATTGACTTAAGGTCCGGTAGAGTCCGATATTGGTCTCGGATCTCTTAGATCTGACACTGATCACTGGCCTTGGGGCGATATAAGTTCAGTGCGACGATATCAACAAGAAGCATATACAACGCTTATAAGCCAGAGACGCGGTCCGCGGAGATAGGTGAGAAGAAGCAAAGACAACAAAGCTGGGGGTGAACGTTAAGGCAGCTTACCTCTCGGTCTCAAGCTAGCCGCTATTTGTTGCTTTAGTGCAGGTTGGTTGGATTTGAGGTGGTTGAGGCATAACGGTTCAATGGTACAAATTCTAGAACGGTTCTACAGTATCCAACAGTTAAAATGAGTCCCGCACATACCAAAACTTTTTAAGTGATGTACGACTAGCAACCTCTCTATTACCACGTAGCCATAATTTCAATAACGCTGCGTAAGTAAATAAACTATTCCTTTGGATATTTGCTTACGTACGTAGCTGGTTGTCGCACAATTAACCTTCAGCCATTCTGGGAGGTGCTGGTAGGGTTGTTTTAAGAAGCGCTTACCTATGAGCAGATAAAAAAATAGCTAGTGTGATGATGGGCGAGGTCTTCACTATCGTAGATGCAAGGGATGCAATGATAGGACAAGTTAGCTTTATTTCATGCTACACTAAGATTGGGAGCGAAGAGGTTCTCAGGAGGGTTGATCCTATATACGACGGGGCATGATCCGGGTGCTGGCCGAGCATGCACTGAGCGCGGCGCTATGCTGTGAATGGCATACGCGCCGCGCATTTATGTGATTTGCAGCGAGCCTGACGAGCAGCACCTTCATAGCTGGCAAAAGATCTCAATGTTACTGCGAGCATTTGTACAATAAAGACTTAATTTAAGAAGTGGAATGTTGGGCGGCGTTTGCCTACCGAGGTTAAAGATCATATCAAAAGTCGTATCTAGATATTATTCTTTGAGAGGAGGACAATGTGATGCTTAATTTCATACAAGGAGAAGGTTATAACCTTTGGAAATACACTTTTGTATGATTACGTTTGGAGCTTAGATTGTACCGAAGAGTTAATAGTAGAACAGCATAGGAATAAACTGATTAACTTGTACGAAAGCTTAACTAGGAGGAACTTAAAAAGGATCCTATTGGCGGATACGGCAGGAAGTTCCTATACCTGTATCTTAAGCAGAGGTTCCAGTTTGCAAGCTGCGATTAACTGTTTAGAATCTATCGTACAATCAAACCAGAAGGATAATATAGGCAATGGGCCTATGATATGAAAATTATGTGTCGTATACACATTTTATGTATCTACCCTTCTGCGTAGATAGAATGGAAAAACTCCTCTCAAAATTTTGATGTGTGCAGGGCTCATTTAAGAAATCTTCCAACCGTGCACTAGCGAACTAGAAAACAGCATGGCGCATTGACCCAACCAAGCGACCTCTAGCTTACAATGAGGAAAAAAAATCAAATGGTTGTTGTTATAAGCCGAGCCAAGGCTAAAGATAACGACCAAAGGCACGTCAAAGAGCTTCTAAAGTAGTTTTACTTTGCACGGATACAAGTCCTTTGGATGAGCGCCTCCCCTTTCGATCGGATAAGCCCTGTCTCCATCAACAGTCGGGGGTTCCTTCTTTGACATTCCGGCGCCCTCCAGTAAGCGCTGAAGTAGACCTTTTGGCTTGAGAGTATCCCATTCTTCATATGCAGGTGCAATACTGAACGTACGAACCGTCATGACGAGTGTGAGACGTAGTTCTAGGAGTGCCAGGGTTTGGCCAATACAGTTCCTTGGTCCTACTTCGAACACCCTCCATGCACCATTGGGAGGATGAAGTGGGTCATCTGGTTGGACCAGCCACCTCTCCGGTAGGAACTCTCTAGCTCGAGGATAGATGCGTGGGTTGTCATGTATGGCTGCATGCATAATAGATATATGAATGCCTTCAGTCGGGTACTTCGTACCGTGACGGTCTATCAGGAAGCGACCTGGTACGCCATCTCGCACAGCACCTGAGGGTGCATATATACGCATAGTCTCTTTCATTACCGCTAGTGTGTATGGTAGCTGATTGATGAGGGAGGGATTTTCCCTGAGGCGATCTCCGGCTTCTCTTGGGTCAGGGCCAAAAACAATATCGTGCTCCTCCTGCACCTGACGTAACACCTCGGGATATTTTGAGAGCATATGGTATGTGTAAACTAACATGCCAGTAGTTGTGTCGTGGCCAGCAAACAGAAAAAGGCGAATCTGGTATTGTGCATACGCTGCGAAGCGCTCGTCAAGCTCGACATTGTGAGACTTTTTGTCTTCAAGTTGGTTCATGTATGCCGCCAGCGCCAGCGAAATAGCAGATTTCGAGCGTTTTTGGTTTCCCTCGGTCTGCTCGGATTTAAATTCTGCCCATCTCTTTCTCATTGCCGCTCGAATATAGTTGTTCATGATGCGTCCGTAGTATTTCATGATCAGAGGCCGAAATGGGTTGTGGCGAATAAGAAAGTTTCCGAAAGACGTCCAGCCGATCATTGCGCGAAGAGAGTCGGCAAGAGGATTGGGCCCGTTTTGGTAATCCATATCGTCGTCCCTCAAAACAAGGTTATGTGTTAGTATTTTCGATCCATAATGCAAATCATAACACATAAGGTTGTGGTTGTAAAAACTTACAACGTAACTTTGACGATGATATCCATTGTCATTCGCGTGGCGAGGTCCTCAAGGCAAAACACTGTTTCTGCACGTTCTCGCAGTTTACCGCAAAAGGTCTCAATTGGTTGCAAGATGGTGGGGACCAGATCCAGCAGGTATCCAGGGCCAAATCCAGGGTTGAAGAGTGACCTCCATTCTTTCCACTCTCGATCGTTCATGGAAAGCAGATTTGGGCCTCCCATAATAGGCTCAAACACGACATTGAAAGAGTCAGCCTTGGGGAAGGGATTCTTTGTGGTGGCCTGCATCGCAGCGTCTGGTTCACAGACACAAAGAACCGGTGTGGTGAAGGGCCATAGGTCTAGGTAGAACATGTCGGTGTCTTGAAAATCTTTGGCCATGTCCCTTATCGCTGTTGTTATAAAGGTGTCTGCTGGGAAGCGATCGGTGTACGGCTTGAGCGAAAGGAGGTGCCCAAATACCCAGTTCCATTTTGGCATGGGCTATTGGTGTTCAGCGGAGTCAAGAGACCAAGGTACAAGTGAGCTTACGTATCCTGCTTTCTGCATACGGTATATCTTTACACGATTGCGGTAGACAGAGAAGACGATATAACCGACTAGGGGCAGCAAAGCCGTCCAGGCAGCGACTGGCAGGGGGTGGCTGCTGGTGCCAGCCATGTTGTGGTAGTGAAGAGGCAAAGTGTTTGCGACTTCCCCTCGAAGATGAGAACTGAGGGAGGTGACTTAGTGTTGGAACCAGGCGTGGGCGTTGCTGCTGTCACTGCAAGCATGCGGCGTGGTGCAAAGGTTGATTGGCATGATTAGATTGCCGAGACCAGCCCCGGATATATTAACGCTGCACCGGTGAAAGAAGGCAACGGACGGATTCATGTGAGGATGCGGCACGACTGCCAATAAAACAATGCAATGCAATGCAAACACATGTACCGATGTACGGCGCCACCCGAGAAACGCCCATGACAGCGTCTGCGAGGGCGCTGGCGCGGTCCGACGCGCTCACCATTTCATCCCTGGAGGGCGGGCTTGTTATTTCGTGTGCGCACCCCACTCTAACCAGATACCACCCTCCCTTGAGGAGGTTGGCGTCTCAGCTTTGCTAGGGTAGGTAAATTAGGGCACAGTGCTTATGGTGCCCCCATGGTTTTGCTAGTAAGTCAGTCGTCTGTCTATCTTGTTGCACAACCGCATATGGTATCGCCCCCCAACAAACATATACCTAGTCCTGTAACACCATGATGGATAAATATGCATGTCCAAGTCTTGGTAGTGCACAACAGAACATTTGACACTGAATCGTTTAGGTGGAAAATGCGACACAAATCAATTGTGAGTAACTGAAAAGACCAACACGGCCTTGCGCTCCAACCTCGGTACCAATTGTTGGCCGCCTCAAAAAAAAGACTGAACCTGACCTCAATGCTCCATTCCCCGTGAGCTCAGATTGCGCTTGCTCTGTAATCAATGGTAACCTGATCCTATTCAATGGGCTATCAGTAGCAGCCTCCAGAAGTCATCGTGCGGGTGGATAGCATACTTGGGATTGAATTGTAAGCCACCATTATAGCGACCTTGAAAGCCTGAATTTCGATCTTGATCCACTTACAAAGCTCCACTGCAAGAAATGCTAGCAAGATACTAGCTACAGAGAAGAGAAGAGCCTGCACAGCGAAAGCACTAAAGGTATTCATTGAAGTTGCGACCGCAGGCTCCATGACGAAGTCGAGAGTTGAGAATTGCCAGGGAGAATCTAGTAGGAGAGATTGAATGACGGCGTAAGTGTTGTGTTTTCGTGTACTAATCTCTAGAATAGAGGCTATCATTGTGCATATATACTATAGCATAGATGCTACTAAGAATGCTTTTGTTCACATGCTATATTCAAGAAATGAACTGCCCTTCGCGGAATCACCTCATTGGATAACGCCATGATGAGAAGACAAGATCTGCACCGTTTCCTTTCGTGCTCCGAGACATTGGGCCAACTGCCACGTATCATGAACTGATGATTCGATTTAGAGACTACGAGGCTACAGGGTAGGAGTTGCATGCGGCGAAGCTGAAGATGCAGCTTACAGCACCGAGTTTCTAAATGGTGTCGCACACTTTTCAGATTAAAGTAAGTCTGACAGCCTCGAGTAATATACTCCGGATGTATCATTCCGGATGAGGCGTAGCAGGCGCTTGCCACAACTGGTACTTTCTCACTTTCCTCACAGCCTTATAATTGGATCCCACCACTTTCGAGCTTTATATTCGTCTGAGCTACAGCGTTCCTAAACTCATCTCAATTTTTTAGAAAGCGAATTCTAGCGAAGTCTCTGCGAAATGGATCTGAGTGTGATGGATCCTGCTTTGCTGGCCCAGATACCTGTGCAGACTCCTCCGCCAGGAATAACGTCAAATTTCGTTGATCCTCCCTCTCAAGCAAGCCAAACTCAGATTGCAATCTATGTTTCTCTCGCTATAATGTTAGTCCCATTTTTGATGCGCATATACACCAGATTGTGCATCACACGATCTTTTGGCGCTGACGACTGTATGTAATCGACCCATTTCTGGAAATCGGCGGTTAACACGTTAATAGGGCTTTGCGTTGCAGCCGTGGTGAGAATAACTGTTGCCTATACATATTGAAGGTCCAATTTCTGACACAAGTTTTATCAGATCTCTGTGGCAGGTTATTGTGGTCTCTGTCTCTCAAGTCCGTGATCCCGATCCTCGAGTCTATATTGCGGCTTTGATAACGGAATTAGTGCTCGAATATCCACTGGGACACCATGAGTGGGACGTTCCAATAATCCGTCTCACAGCAGGATATGTCAAGGTACATCACCCTTTGAAGTAATGTGTGCAAAAAATACTAACTAGTATTAGAGCAATATGGCGTCGGTTTGCATCTATCCTCTGTCATGCATATTTGTCAAGACGACATTATTAGTGCTGTATCTCCGAATTTTCCGCCCCCTTTTGCCGGCCAAGGTCATGATATGGGTGGGAATATTATTTGTTGTCATATTCTACATCGCCTGCTCGATTGCGTTCATAATCTTGTTCGTACCAAAACCTGGGGGAAGCTGGGGAGTGTTGAGCAAACATTCCAGCACCGTCATACTTAACATAGCTGCGGTTCAAGGGGTGGTCGGTTGCGTCCAAGATTTCTACATTCTCTTTATACCTATGCATATGGTGCTACGCCTTCGACTCCCTTTGCGTAGGAAAATTGGCGTTGCGACTATCTTCTTGACCGGCCTTTTGTAAGCATCACCAAAGTTTTGAGTTCCTAGTTAATACTTCCAAGGGCTAGCGTCTGTTCCATCGTCGGGACAGTCCTCCGCTTCATCAATCGTCGAGCTGACATTCCAGACTCATTATGGAAATCGATCCCTGTATATACCCTATCGTATGTCATTTCACTGTCCCTTAATGTCAGAACTTAAAGCTAACTGCACTAGGATTATCGAGCTCAATGTGGGCATTATCTGCAGCTGCCTTCCTATCATTGTTGTACTCTTCAAAGATCTGACCGAGAACCCAACACTTCTATCATTGAGACGATATCTACGAAAGCGATATGGATCTAGTGGAAGAAGTGAGGACATTGAAGGTGGATCAAAACCCACCAATGCGCTGCCAAATATACCCAGCGCTACATTGAATGGATTGAGAACTTTTATTAGAAGAATGAATCGGACTCAAAAGGTCGATTCAACGCAGATGTCAACGTTCAGCCAATTAAATTCGATCGAAGAGGACTACCATGAGCATCTCAAGGCAAACCGTACGACGACTCAAAATGGCATTTTTGACGGAACTTGAACAATCAAAGAGTCGAGGGTCTTAATATGAGGGCACTCAGAGACTAACTCATGTTATGGGCTTTCAGAACAGGTGTATGTCTCTCGGGGAACAAATGATTTTGACATAGGGCAAATTGACAACATTTTCTATTGAGCAACTACTAGAATGTATTCATATCCACCCAGCTTAGCCGGGAATCTATTTTCTGGTATTAGGAATAAAAAAGTGATTTCTTTGCACAATCGCGATAAAAACTAGTGTTTGAATATGCGCGGTACCAGAAAAAGTAGCGTCGTTGAAACAGAGAAGCTGGAGAAGCCGCAAAGCTGCGTGCAGCCCGTTGCATCTACCTATCGGTCATCGCTGAACAGGCCTATAGACTCTACCACGTACACACCATGGCTCCTAAGATTGATCGTATGTGGTCGTGTGATCTAGATACACAGTGCTAGGAATCACCTCCCGCTAAGGCAACGAACCTGCAAGAGCTGACTACGGATTGATGATCGGGGCTTATTCACAATGCACATGGGTATATAGACTGATATGCCGAAATCCATGTCCACTTTCTCTCGAAATGGAATTTGCAAGGCAAGGATCGGGAGCGGAAGGACCAAAATTATGCATGCAACCCAAGGAGCTGGTTACACGCAAAGGGATCACCGGTGCCAGGCTTCCTCCGCCTACGGAAGGTGGCGCTGTTCACTCATTCAGAACATTGCGGCGAAGCATGCAAGGATACCCAAGTTTGTTGCCTCACACTCTTTGATGGCTCGTGCCATGTAAACCTTCCCCACATGACAGTATTGTAATTCCATTCACCATTTACCTCAATCACAACAACATTCACCCATTCAATTTTATTGACAGACACCTCTCCATACCGATTCTGTGCCTACACAGCTGTCACATTCAAACTAGAGTTCATCAAAAATGGAGCGTTCAATTCCGAGCGATATGCCGAAGGATCAGAAACTTGAGATTCGTAATGTTCTCCTGGATACGTGTAACAGTGAACAAAGTGCTGGAAAGGACACAACTCCACCATCTGCGCAGCCAACTCGGGAAGAGGAAGCCTCGAACAAGAAAAAAATTCGGAATGAATGGAGCTTAACAATCATCACATTCTCTCTCGCCCTTGGGACGTTTCTCGTTGCTTTGGATACCATGATCGTAGGGATCGCTGTACCAAGCATTACTTCGCAATTCCATTCTCTGGACGACATATCCTGGTATGGAAGTGCGTATTTACTTACCACTACAGCTCTGCAGCCGTCATTTGGCAAGTTATATAAGACCTACAATGCGAAACCAGTTTACCTCATTTGTGTGGCACTATTTGAAGGTATTCGTTCCTAAACCCTACTCAGCCTTCCACAACTAAACTATGAAAGGTGGCTCGATTGTTTGCGCCACAGCTCCATCCTCACCTGTCTTTATCTTCGGTCGTGCGCTGGCCGGTTGTGGCGCTGCAGGATTATTCCAGGGCGCGCTTAACATCATCACGGATACGGTACCATTAGCCAAGAGACCGCTCTATCTTTCCGCCGTGATTAGTGTATTTGGGATTAGCATCTGTGTTGGTCCTGTCATAGGGGGTTCTTTGACACAAAGTGTTAGTTGGAGATGGTGCTTCTGGATGTAGGCTTATCAACTGCGGCTACACTTACTATTTTTGCCTGGGCTAAAAATGATCACAGAAATGTACCAATCGGATGTGCAGCCTTCTTTCTCATCCTCATATTTCTCTCTATGAAGAAAAAACACGAATCTCTGCCATTAAAGGAAAAATTCATGCAACTGGATCCTTTCGGAGCATTTCTGATTTTGGCGTCTATATGTTGTTTGTTCCTTGCACTACAATGGGGAGGGCACCAATATCCATGGAAATCTTCAAAGACCATTGGCCTCTTTATCGGCTTTGGTCTACTATTCATATGCTTTTCGCTCGTGCAGTGGACACTGGGCGAAAATGCTACCATTCCATTGAGGATTCTAAAGCAACGCTCTGTTCTGTGCGCATCAGGCTTCCTGTTTTTTATTGCCATGTCGAATTATATAGTAAGTCTTTCACTTGCAATAGCATTCCCGCTGCTAATCTATGTTATCAGTACGGTTTTTACCTCCCGATATATTTCCAATCCATCAAAGGCTCGTCTGCAACCAAAAGTGGCGTGCAATTTATGACTTTAGCCCTTCCTCAGATTATTTTCGTGATTCTTTCTGGAGCAATTGCCACAAACTGGGGGTACTATGTACGTTTATTTAACGCTTTCAAGTATAATGCTGATAGACTTCAAGGCCCCATATATGATCATAGGATCAGCAATATGCGCAATTGGGTCAGGTCTCTTGACTACTATCAAAGTTGAGTCACCAACACTCACTTGGGCCGCTTATATGGTAATTACTGGTATTGGCACTGGAATCTGTGTCAATCTTCCATATACAGCCGTCCAGGTTGTCCTTGAGTAAGTCCTATCACGTATTTCATTGTGATGTCTAGTCTGACCGCTTTACAGTGAAGAGGACGTGCCAACAGGAAATGGTGAGCGATTGCCTTTTGAATATTTAAATCAAGATGACTGACTTTTACACAAAGCTATTGCGCAGTTCTCATTCCAACTTGGAGCGTAAGCTTTCCAGAACGAACTCTCCATTTTCGACTACTTACATCCGCATAGCGCAACCGGCCTTTCGATCGGTCAGACACTTTTTCTGAACAAATTGACGTCTCAAGTCGCTCAGAAAACAACTCTACAACCGTCTGTTGTGATAACTGCAGGAGCATACGACCTCTCACGCCTGACATCGTCTACTGAGACATTGCAATTGATAAAACAGGCTTATTCTAACGCTGTGGAAGATACTATTATATTTGCTCTATCTTCAGTGTGTGTCGCGTTTCTTTTCACATTAGGTATTGAGCATCGGAATGTCAAGAAGGCAGCCAAAGCTAGGGACGAGATTGCTCTTGAAAAAATGCCTCAGCAAAGCATACAATGAATTATCTCCGAGTTGCGAGGCACAGCTTTACAATCGTAATGCCTCGCCTGTTTTCCAATCTAGAGGAATGAAGTAATTATAAATCTATCCAATAGTCAGAGCTGGGGAAGACTAAGAGACGACAACATGGCGCAGTTAGCCCAAAAGTTTAACTCTCAATTTTCTAGAGTCTTTTCCTTAAAAAATACATAATTTGAACTTATCTAAGTGTTCTTGAAGTGATCGCGAAGAGAAACATGTGAGGGAGAAATATTGTTAACAATGATTAGCTGAAGCTGCGCAGGGCTGCATTCTCAAAATAGTTACCTTATTTCAGTTTACCTTTTCACGAGGAAGTCCAAGGCGAAGTCGGACGCGGAGGGGGATAGGAGTAAGACAGGTGACCTAACGAGCACGTAGGCAAAGTAACCTCGAATCTGAATGCCGAACCCCAAATTTCTTGGGACATAAGCACAGCCTGAGGCCCAACTCTAGGTCATGTTTGGGCACGGATCTGCAGGTCAGCAAGTTGAATTGGGAAATACCGGCGCTCGTGCATCCTCCTCTGAGGCAAAGATGCAGCCATGCGGCGTAGGAGAAGCGTGTATTTATCCGTGATGACCATTGTCACGCCTCACGCCCACTTGGCACATTCTGAAGCTGACTGTGCCACTCGCCATAAATGAAACTGATGCTGGAGACGTAGAAAGACACCAGACTGACGCCTTCAACAGGGAAACAAATGAAAACTCGGACTCCGAGGCCCAAAATTCTCTAGACAAAGGGAATGCATGTGTGAAAGATCAGCACATCTCAGCCAATCAATGCTACATATGACAATATATACTATCACTGGCGCCTACAATTTTCGCCTAATAAATCCTAACCGAAACATGTTGATTGCACTGGCCCTCCTCCTTGATTCCTATTTTACCTGTCCAGATCAATGCAAGTAAGATCACTCTATTCCCTTTAATTTTGGAGCGGCGTTGTGAAGTTTCCTGGCATACGTCCTTGAAGATCCATGGTGTGGTTGGCAAGAGCACTGTTGATGTGTTGTGAATTAGTCACCGAGCGGCATAACAATAGGAGGTATTATAGCAATATGGACCAAGATGCAGAAGTACGAGGGTGTTGAGATCACGAAATAATGATGTGACAATTCCCCATAACTTATTCAACACACATCATCTCCGATGCGTTTTCATGTGACTAACATTAGTTTGCCTACTTATGCCTGATTTTCAAGTTTCATAGTAGTTCAGTTGGTCAAAATTCATCGCAGATCAGTGATTGCATATAGCGCCCTGAGGCAGATTCCCCCGCCCCCCACATACACAGTGTATTACGACAACACTCTACTTTGCTGGGCCACCCAGTCACAGCAACCCTGCATTGGGGCCATCTGCGGCACTGAAACAATGTCTAGAAGCTGCGGAAGGGTGTGTATCGGCGGCGTTGCATATAGACCCAAATAGGAGTGCAAGTGATACACGAAGCTTAGTCACTGATTAAATACGAAACTCAGAAGGGAATATAAACTTACTTGAGTATGCTCGTTTATGGCCTTTTGAACCCCTTCCAAATAGCTTTGTCTCATATGCATTACACTTTATAGAAGTGCTGCTGAATCTCTCGAAATCATAACAAGAAGCACATGGAGATCTCAACATTTTATGAAACGCTCCCAAATGCGGGCTTTAGGATATCTTTAGCCCTTCCTATGGTTATTTCTGCTTGGATACTATGGCGAATTTTGAATTTCAAGGTCTTACCGCGGCTCCATCCTGACAGGCCTCAAACATATCCATATTGGGTGCCCTGTAAGTTCTCGACTGGTCCTCTCATTTTCTCGCTATTCACTGTTACTTCTAGGGTTGGGACATTCGCTCCACTTTGGGCTGAATGCCGATAAAACTTTGGACAGAGCTAGGTGAGTATGCCACTTTTATAAGATCCAAACCCTGACAGAATCTAGGATGTTCTTCGGAAACACGCGAAAACCTTTTACCCTCATCTTAGGAGGGCAGAAGGTTTATGTTATAACTTCGGCGAGGGATACTACTGCTGTATTCAAAAACCCTGAACAGCTTACCTTCCATACCTATATCCAAGACATGATGTTGAGGTTCGGTATTTCTAAGAATGGTGTACATACTACGTGGCAATACTCAACATCAAAGATCGGTCAGGAATATCGCAACCAATCGCTGTTCAAGACACTTGAATCGACGATGAAGACGCAACTCAACCCTGGAATCGAAATGATGAAGCTCCTGACAAGTCTGCTAACTAAAATCAACGAGAACGTTAATTGGACCCGCATTCCCAGTTCAAGTATTAGGGTATCTAGCGAAACAGAAAAGGTTGTTTCTCTCTTGGAGTGGACCAAACAATGTCTGCTAAGGACCGTCACCACATCTTTCTACGGCGATGCACTATTCCAAATTGAGCCTGCCTTCCTTGAAATATTCTCTCATTTCGATGATAATGGATGGAAATTACCGTATAGAATGCCGGCGTTGCTTTCCAAGAATATGATAGTACCTAAAGAAATAGCGACAAGGATCTTCCGTCAATATTTTGATCTTCCAAAGAATCAGAGGGAAGATGCTTGCTGGATGATTCATGCTTTGGAATTCGAGATGCGATCTGCGGGAATGGAAGTTCAGGACATTAGTACATTCCTTTTGATGGTTTATTGGGGGTAAGTGAGAACAATTTCTCCTTAATTCACATCGTTCCATGCTAACTTTCACCGCTTGCAGAATCAACACCAATGCCTGGAAAGCAGCACTGTGGATGATCGCCTCAATTGTCTACGATCACAGATTGAAAAAGGCAATTGAGGATGAAATCATGCCTCATGTACTGGCAGATCCACCATTAACTCCGACTGAACTACAAGACAAGCTGGAAACTTGCCCGCTACTTATAGCCACGTATTACGAGACACTCCGATTCTTCACGTCGTCAACCGCGGCTCGAGATGTTATGAGTGATTGTGTGATTGGAGGCACTCGTCTGGAGAAAGGTAGTCGACTTCTCATCCCATACCGACAGATGCTTCTTGACGAACAAGTTTTTGGGGCGGACTCTTCCCAGTTTAATCCTGCACGATTTTTACGAAACCCTGCGCTGGCAAAACATCCCAGTTTTAGACCCTTTGGTGGGGGTCTTGCTTATTGTCCAGGCCGTTTCATTGCCCAGAAGGAGATTGTGAGCTTCGCCGCACTGGTTATCGGCAGATTCAATCTTCAATTGCACGATCCTAGTCGCCCTTTTCCAGAGATGTACACAGAGAAACCATGTTCTGGGGTTGTCACTTTCGCTTCTGGCCAGGATTTGCTTTTAAATGTTAAACAGAGAACGCTGTAGCTAGAATGGGATATGAGTAACACGATCTGACCTTATGGGAGGTGATTATATATTATGTCAATTTTGAGTCATCCTATTTCTACGCGTTGAGTCTTGTTATATTTCGATCTATATCATGCTCCTGCAAAATCGTCTGTAGTGAAAGACAGTGAATCTAATAAAGGATCTCTCTGTCAACTATGATTATTGGAGACGTACCAAGGGACTGGAGGTTGATGCTGGTATGTATTAAAATTTACAACGAAGTTACCGATTTGTCATGCTTGCCAATGGGGCAGAATAGGCGCTAATATGTTGGGTGGGGCCAACACTGAACCCTGCAGGCTCTACGCTTCTTAGATTCGTACGACGCTTGCAGCTGTTTCACTTCCTAGTATGTGCTGAATGCACACATATTTATATTCGGGCTCTTCGCCTCCTGAGATGTATTTATCAGAGTAAATTTGCTGTCAGCTTCCACATACCTCTTATATGCTGGGATTACATATATGTCATAAACATCATTTCTCACAAAACTCGGATATAGAAATATGTCCTCTTTATGGCACCAAATCATATTTATCATCATCGCCGTTGCGTTTACACTTGTCTTTAGAAGGCTTCAACGTACTTATAAAGTCCGGAGATGGATAATTCAGCAAAGAAAGGCAGGGATGGTAAATCTCCTCCGACCCCGGTACTGCAGTCTCTGTCTAAACGAGGTTATAGCCAATGCCATCGCATAGTTCAATATTTGGGCATCTCCAAATCATTAGAGATACCATGAATTCCCTCCCAGCTGGTTGCGCAGCCGACACTGCTATTGGGGCTATCGCCAAGAACTTTCCGAATGGGGCGTTCTATCTCGATTTTATGCCTTTTGATAAACCCAATATCATAGTCAACTCTGTTGAAGTTGCTAGTCAAGTTCAAAAGCTCACCGAGCTCAAAAAACCTGACTACGTAGCCAGTGTCGTCGACACGATATGTGGCGGAAAGAACATGTTCACTATGTCCAGACACATTGCGAAATACTGGCGAAGCATTTTCAGCCGTGGGTTCTCAGTTGCATACATGCAAACTTTGGCACCTTTAATTGCCGAGGAAGTGTCAATTTTCCAGAGGATCATGACCGAACATGCCAAAAGGGCAGATGTTGTGACGCTTCAAGACCCTGTCACGAAGCTCACTATAGATATTATTGCGTCGATCGGCATGTAAGTTCCTTTGCCTGCTAGTAGCTTGCTCTATTGAAAACGCCAATAACAATCAAATTAGTGATTCACGCTTGCGTTATCAAGAACGTGACTCTGTTTTATCATCGACTATGATGCGACAACTCCGATGGGCTGGATTTGCTGTTACTTCGGATCCTTGTAAACGTTTCAACCCCCTTCGCCCGCTGATCTTGTGGTACAACAAGCGAAAAATACACGATTTCATCGGCACTGAGATCGACAAACGTTACATCGAGCTGGGGCTCCAGAAAGGGAACGGAAAATTGCATCCCAAGTCTGCCATTTCCCTCGCACTACAAGAACATGCAGCTCAGATGAAATCGAACGGGAAAGTTTGCGAAACCGTGACGAGAGAAATGAAGTCTTTGTTAGTTCTCAAATTATGCTATTTCTCATGGCGGGACAGGATACGACTAGTAGTACTATAACCTTTTGTCTCCACCTTTTATATACTCACCGCCCCGCTTTGGATCGCCTTCGAGAGGAGCACAATCGAATATTCGGTCATCATACCTTATCGGCACACATTCTCAAAATAATCAGAGAGGACCCAGATCGATTGCACAGTCTTCCATACACGCTAGCTGTGATCAAAGAGGTTCTTCGCCTTTATCCGCCTGCCTCTACCCTACGCTCTGGTCAACCTGATGTGACACTAACTGATACTGAAGGCAGAGTATTACTAACTGAGGGATGCAATATATGGGTTGTGCATGCTGCTATACATCGAGATCCGAGATATTTCCATCATCCTAACTCATTTATCCCAGATCGTTGGCTTGCGGAGCCAGGTGATCCATTGTACCCTGTCAAGGGCGCTTGGAGGCCTTTCGAAACAGGACAAAGAAGCTGTGTGGGCCAAACGCTTGCCATTTTGACTATCAAGATTGCATTACTCATGGTCCTGCGGAGCTTCGAGATCGAAGCTGCTTATGAAGAGGTGCCACCGAATACAGGGTTGCTCAAGAAAGAAAATTTGACATCAGACACCAATATTGATGAAATGGGCTTTGGCAATGCGTACCCAGTATACGGAATTGGATTGGCGGTTCTTCCTAATCAAGGTTATCCTTGTCGAATCCGGCTATTTGAGGGAGCTACGCAGTCCTCCTAGTTGGATCATGTTAACGTCAGAAACGACGACGAAGGTTAAATGGCAATGTTGAAAAGTTCATACAGCGAGTACGTCTGCCAGAATTTTGGAGAGTTGACTTGGCACCCTAAGGCTAGCAATTAGTGCCAGATATAGGAGATTCAAGATGAAGATTAGGCTCTGTTGCGACGTCAGTCAATGTTCAGATTGTGTTGTATTGTGCTAAGCATTTAACTTACACCTTCATTTTAGTCATCCACCAAATACCCCAGCGAGCACAATATTTGCATGCCAGACTAATGCTTCAACAAAGAGCCATGATGAAGATAGCCTCTCTGGGTCAACCTGATGTGTGGGGTATGTCAAGAGCGGGAGAGCGGAGGGTTTCTTTGATTTTTGTTAATCGAATAAGTTCTAAAAGTGTTTCGCATTTGTATACATGCCATTCGTTGCCACTCCGGACTTTGGGTGTATGTACTAATATAGTTTGCGTATTCGAAAAGTAAGGATCTAGTTAAGAGAGAGACTAACTGCAAGATGAGAGCGTCAAGGAAGCGTGGTGGAAATATGCCAGATCACGATCAAGAATGCTGCGGGTGATATTCGTCTGACGGACTAACTTAAGGCGAACAGGGCCCAAAAGTGAACCTTGGGCTACGATCTAGCGCGTCACGTGTTTCTAGCCTTTTGCCTGACAAATAAGTCTCGGCATTGCTGGTCTCGTTTATTCAGGCAAGAAAAACGTTTTAGCAACCTCAGGACACCACCGTGCCGCTCCGCATTGTTATACTGCGCTTTGCAGCTGTGACCGCTTGCGCAAGTGCTGGAGAACCTTCAGACAGATATGGACTAGAGACTGAAAACATTCTATAGGTATTTGTTCTGTATTTCTGCAAGTAGATTTAGCGTGCTAGCTGCTAGGGGTTTGCTGTTGGTTGCAGGTTCCACACTTGTGCTCTGTACATTATTGCTGACTTGGCTACTGCTGTGTATAGAGGTCCCCATGTTGACGCAGTAATACGCGCCATTGCGTTGAACAAGCCCTCTCCTTGCTTAGCTGCCTTAGTGCTATGTTCTTTCTATTGGATCTTGGGGTTGATCCATAGTGTGCTTCAGTTAGCCGTCGACGGTTATCCGCAGCATTGTGAATGAATATATATCGATTAAATTCATGATTTTGCTGGGGCCCGCCGCAAAATAGTGAATTGCTTGGCATTTCGATCATTGAGCCCGGGACCACTACTATTAGCGTGTGCTGTGAGTACACTTAAATCCTAGACTGGAAACCAACTACATGTATAAAAATGCGAAACGCTTTTAGAACTTGCTTGATTAACAAAACCATGGACACCCTGCCCTCCAGCTCTTGATACACCCCACACCTTAGGTTGGCCCAGAGAGGCTATCTTCATTATGGCTCTTTGTTCAAGCATTAGTCTGGCATGCAAATACTGCCTCGCCGAGAGATATAAATGTGCTCGCTAGGGTATTTGGTGGATGACTAAAATGAAGGTGCAAGCTAAATGCTTGGCACAATACAACACAATCTGAACATTGACTGACGTCGCAACAGAATCCAATCTTGATCTTAGATCCCCTAGATCCGGCACCGATCACTGGCCTTGGGGCGATATAAGTTCCATGCGACGATATCAGCAAGAAACATACACAACGCTTGTACGCCGGAGACGGGGTGCGCAGAGATCAAGGACGGAAAGAAAAGACAAAGAGATAACGTGTAGCTGTTTCACAGCCCAAAGTGGTCCGATCAAGCGTTCGGGGGTAGTGAGCACCTCGCTGTACTTGTGCACTGCTGCCCGAAATCCTACGAGTAAAAATCTATGAGAGCAGACTCGAAGGCATATGTTGGTATGGCTATAATAATGGCTTCTTCCTTGTCTCCTTATGCTTAGGCATAGCTCTGTAAAGGAAAGGATATCAAAGTTGCGAATAACCTCTTAGCTTCGTGCTGAAATCACCTTGGTAGTCAATGAAATCCCGGCGATAAGTCCGCGCAAGGCCAAGGTGCAAACCAATAAAGCCGTTGATTGTATTGTTTACACTTTAGAGAAGGTGTTGTTGTTCTTACATTCGTAGCCCCGCGGTTTAGCCTAGCTGAGACGGCAATGCTAATGCTCGCGTTAGTGACTAATGACGTCATCGTGCAGATGATCTGACTACCGAACTAGAAATGCGGATCACGCCCAAGCTTCTTCTCAACCCCAAAACTTGGAAAGAGCCTGGAGCTGGGAAGGATTTAAGAACGTCCTGGAGCCCCGCCTCGCGGCGTGATGTCGATTTCCAAGTCTCCTCGCTGCTGCCGTTGGCGTTGAAGGCTGCAGAAGTCCCATCTCCCATATCCCACTTCGTCTATCAATTACCGCCGTCTTAAGAAATATTGTTTCGAGTACTGAATCTCTCACATCTGGAACGAGTCGTCTGATTCCTGGCTTGAATTCCGCGTCTTGGTTCCCCAAAATGTCGTCCCTAACCCAACCTCTTCAAGGGCCCGGTTTCTTAAACTTCCATTCCCACCCGCCTCGGATCTGGCTGACATCCGCTTCCACCCATGCCCCCGAGAAAATGCTTCTTTCCTGGAAAGAAGAAGGCTTCGAGGCCAACTATCTCCCCTATACACCTCACGACCAAGCCGGTTATTCAAAAGCTCTCAAGAATCTGCAGAACGCCCTCGAATTCGGAGAGACATATGCGTTGATCTGCTTTGGAGAGGCGGCAAGCGTAGTGCTGAAAGCAGCCATCAAGCCAATGAAAGGGTGCTGCGCCATTATCGCCTTCTATCCGACTGTATTGCCGAGCCCAAAGACCAAATTTCCGAGTCTGTTGCAAGTTCAGATCCATGTCGCAGGGCTTAGCCAAGTGTCCCCACGGCAGGAGATGTGCGACTGGAAGCTCTATCGCTATGAGAAGTCGAAAACTGGGTTCGCAGACCCATCATCGAGGGAGTATTCAGACGTTGAAGCGAATCTAGCGTGGAGTCGGAGCTTGGCATGCATCAGGAAGGCGTTCAAGAAGGACATCGATCTGGAGCCTGTAGTGCAAGCGGCTTGGAACGCGAAGTACGAAGATGATTCCCCGGAACGGGGAAGCATGGCGGTGGTCCAAAATATGACACAGAACAGTCCTCACCTCACTATCCTGCCCACTCTTCAAGGCGGAGTGGGCAGGAAGAAGCTGGTAGAGTTCTATCGGGAGTTCTTCATTCCAAGTCTGGTCGATGATTTCGATATAAGGCTCGTTTCCAGGACAATTGGCATAGACAGGGTAGTCGATGAGATGGTCGTGTCTTTTACGCATTCGGACGAGATCGATTGGATATTGCCTGGTGTCCCGCCAACAGACAAGCATGTCGAGATCGCAATAGTTAGTATTGTTACGATTAGGGGAGGAAAGCTGTTTTCGGAGCACATGTATTGGGACCAGGCATCCGTTCTGGTGCAAGTCGGACTTCTAGATCCCAAGGTTGTGCCAAAGAAACTTAAAAACGAAGGCCTAAAGAAGCTGCCTATCACTGGAACGGAAGCGGCGAGGCAGCTTTTGGCACCCAAGCAAGAATATTATAATGACTTGCTGAAGGTACATGGTTTGATGGAAGGCCTGAGTGTAAATGGAGTGAACGGCTCCTAAAACATCTGAACTTTTTGCATGCAATTATAGCGTTGGTGTTGGGAATCGGCGTCCGGTGTTGATTGATCAGCCTATGAAGCTGCATGTGGGTAGTTTATATGAAGAAGGAATCCAATATTTACGCCTTACGCCTTCCCATTCGCCTTCTGAGTCGAGATCGGGGATCGCGACGGTTTCAAAGTCGGTATCGAATCCCGCCTCGAAGAGGTCCATTTCTACAATTTTGTTGTAAACATCGTAGCAGACCTGACCTGATATTATGGAGCACAGATTAGCAGGTATTCTTCAAATATGCAACATAGCTTGGCTTACGGTCTGCTCCCATGCCATTAAAAAAACCAAATTTTCCGCCGTCGTCACCTGCGCCTCCTGCCGGATCGAGCAGTCCGATAACGTGCTCAGTGAAGAATTCCCGCAGTGCTTGGTACTCCTCAGCAAAGGTGTCAAAGTAGATTGCGTCGAATAAGTCGCCCTTCTCAACAAGACCTGGTACTACGTCCTGCCACCGCCCTTCGTGAACGACGACTCCAGGCTTGTCATACCAGCCGTTCTCTTTCATATGTTTCAGAACATCTGGATGTGCTTCTATGATGTGATGCGACTTCGGACTCTTCTCTTGAAAGATCCCATCGATAATTCCCATGCCGTGACCTACGTTCAACACGCGGAGCCCGGTTGCTGGAAGTAAGAGCTCAGCAGACCTTCGCATGAGTGCAGTTTCCCATTCCATCATTACGCCGTTGGCAGAGCCATCCAGGATCCGATTACGATCGAAGGTAAGGGTGGAGGCGAGGTAGGTCGGATTGTGAGTTGACTCGTCGCCTTCCACGACGTCTTCTTGACCTGCAGCCATGTTCGCTAAATCTTTAGCAGACTCCTCCTCTCCTTCGTCCTCCTTCTCTTCTTCCTCTTCACCGTCTTCCGAGTCTGCATCACCAAGAGGCAGATACCCATCTAGTCGACTTAAGAGGAGTTCTGCCCTAACGCCAGCGTCTACGCATATCTCATACAATTCCTTCAGCCCCAATCTATGCGCAATGCAACCCGGCGTCTCGTCATTTCCATCTAGATCATTCCATATTGCGCCGTTCTGGAGCAGAAGTCGGACAGTCCTCGCAGCTGCCTCCAGCTCCTGTTTTCTCTCGTCGCTTTCCCCATTTGTATCTCCGTTACTTTGGCCAGGGACCTTCTCTGATGGATCACTGGGCTCGCAAGCCGCGATTGCAGCATGAAGCGGTGTGAATCCCGTTTCGGTATCTTGGACGTTGGCGGAGGTGTTGCGGAGGAGGTCGCGGAGGGCTGTAAGGTCATGGTTGGCCGATGCGAGGAGGAGACTTTGGGTCTGGAGATCCGTTTCGACGTCGAAGGCTGGGTCATCCATTTTCGAACAGTTTTTGAAATGGTGTGTAGATGTGTGATATTTGTGAACGCTGTGTAATAGTTGGTGGGGTAGCGAAATTTTGGGGACCGCGAGTCATGCACAATGGTCTGTGCGCAAACATCTCTTTCTTGGGAGTCAACTTTGATGCAGTATCTATGCATTTATACTCAAGTGCCTACTGCCCGATCTCCCCGAGTACTTGTCTAAAGTGTTGTCCAGTACAAAAATCCACTCACATCTGCAGCCGCAGAATGCGTCTTGAAAGAAGTTTGGAAGTTTGATAATCGGCACTATGAAGCTCAGTATGGGCCACAAGACGATTTCCAAAAGAACCAATTGCTTGTTTTTTTATTAATCTGATATCAAACTCATCCTAATGTTCTGTTATATTGAGCCCTTTTGCTCTTCCATCACCATGGCTTCGCATCGACTCGCCCTTATTTTTCCTAACGAAGTAATGGACTTGACCATCTCTTCTCTACCCTTCATTACTTTCCTTCACTTTCAACGTGTTTGAAGGCCTGGAGAATCTTCATACCGGGGTCACCAGTCACAAGCGCAACTCTGTTCTAACAAACAAGACCTACAAGACCTACAAGGGGTAAACACTCTCAGCCAAGGACGAAGCTCAAGATCGCCCGTATCATCTAAGTGGGGATGGCTGATCCTTTGGTATCATAGCGAAAGATCGGTCCCGGTGTTTCACCACCCTCACCGAACGCATTAGACACATCGAGCTAGAAGCTTCTCAGATTCCACCTGAAGTTGGAGAATTACTGGGGAAGACCAATCCAACTTCAATTTTCCTAAGGACGTGCAGACCTGCGGCTCCCAATGATAAATTTTCAGCGCTTGTTCGACTTTCGCAACCCTGACGAACTAACGAGGGCATCCTAGAGAATCATGTTCATTACATACCCCCGATGACAAAAGTTTCACCTAGTCTGCGCTTGTGTAGAGCGACGCGATGACCCATGGAGGGAAGATAGCTTTGTGATTTGCCTCCAATGTCGATTATTATTTAAGAAGAGTGCGGAATCACATTTGAATATGTCTTCCGATGTCTCTTCGGGAAAGGCTGGAGAGAAAAAAGAGAATGGATGCGCAATCTGACATTGAATAGCGAAGTTGCCGCTACGTATCGCTACCAAAAATATATCTACAACGATTGAATGCAACATGCTTGCCACTTCTAGGGCTTGATTGTTCCGCGGTTCGCTCTTTTGAGTGGATGTATCAAGTGAGCGTGAACCCACCTTAAGCTAGAATTGACTGAGCATACCACTGAATGGCAATGGAGACGTTTTAAAACCACAATAATTGCGCAGAATGGAGTCTAGATAAAGTTGTTTCGTCTTTCCTTCTTCAAACACGGGGTTCACGTGTTCCTGCTGGGGCTGGACGACTGCGCATAGCGGCTGGGGAACAGGGGTCTTGTTCGCGACGATTATCCTTCTTGTATCGACCAGCTGCAAATTTACTTCCAGCCCTCTCAAATCTCTCCTTGATGAATTGCGTAATTCAAATGCCATAAATATGATCATGTGAACTTTGAGAAACTTTGGGAAGACATGGAACTGTGGGCTTCAAAGCCATGAGTGTGCAAGAGGGTAGCCGAGACTTCATTCACACCTTACCTAACGAAGCTAGAAGCACCATGGCACCACTCAAAGATCGTCTCTAGCCTAGCCGCTGATTTGATTGATGTGAAGCTGAATTAACGAAACCCCGCGCACGATTCACACCGCTAAAATATTTCCTCGAGACTTCATCGTGTTGATGCTCTTACTATTTGGTGATCATAGATTTATTAAGTTAGAAATAATGCCATTCTCATCATGAGAGCCTTCGTAGCTCAGTGGTAGAGCGCATCACTAGTACCGCAACGTGGCTATGATGAGGTCGTCAGTTCAATTCTGGCCGAAGGCAGTTGTTTTTGCGGTCCTTCGCTTTTTTTTTTTTTTCAAGAAACGTCTTGCTGAAGAGAGGCGCTGGGTTGGTGGGTGTTGTTGTTGTTGCTTGTAGCGAGGTAGCAACACCTGCTCGCAGCCCCCACTTTTTGCTTGCAACACCGCTTCTGATGAAAACTCAATTTCAAGCGCAGAACCTTTCTCGGCATAGGTTTCACCATTCTCATGTGTACGAGAATGCGCGAAAGAACTGCATGGTGTCATCGTTTTCACGAGATGAGCTTACCTAGCTTGCGCCGCGACCATTTAATTACTGTGAGTTCTAAAATTGCGACGCAACACGTTCATTCCCGCTTCCTTCGTGATGCTGGGAAAGCAATTTCTTACGTCGGACCACAGGGACCGATCTACCAAAACTGTGCCTCTCTAACAGCGGCGTGGAAATACTTATGAATTCGTCTTCGTATGGCGCAGCGCTTTCTTCGTATTTAGCTTCTCCGCTGGTTGCCGCCGACTGGAATGTAAAGTTTGAAGTGGAGAACGGCCGGTGCGCTGTGTCAGCCACTTCGTAACTCTCCCGCGTGGTCTTGGAAGCTTGCGATGGAGCCATCTCTCGCGGTGACTCGTGCACAACCCCTTCATTATTTTCCGAGAGCCTGGAGGCTCACGTCAGGCTGGGAGCGCTGATAAGTCGATAATGGGGCCGTGTTGCTTGCTGGCTGCGTAGGGCAAACGAGGCGCGCATGGAAATAGCACGAGCTGATTCACCGAAGCGGGACGATAAATGAGCGGGCCAATCAGCGCGGCGCTGTACCTGACTAGGGCTCCCTGGCGAAATGATGAACAGGCCGCTAAATTGCCGCCAGGCACAAACGAAACGGCGAGGGCAGCCGTGTTTCCTGTCCTGACCGCTCTCACGCTCCTCTCCTCTCTCCTCCTCCTCCTCTCCCCTCGCCTCCGCCCTCCTCCCATTGCTTCAGTTCGCCTTCACTCGCGACCCGGCTGTCGTTCGCCCTTCGTTCATCGAGCGCAGCCCTCGCCATTCACTCTTTACACCCATCCGCCTAATTCACTCTCTATATTCAATGCAGAGTTTGCGGTCCCGTACATAAGCACGCATTCCAATCGACGTCGCCCGGTCTGGAGCCACCCGCATTCCTTGCCGCGATCCTCCCTTGGGCCATTGTCACTGTCGTTGTACATATTCGACCTGCCGCTCGACTGTTCGCATAATACCATAATCTTGACAAAAGCATTAACAATCGGATCGACAATCGAAAATAGGGAAGACTGCGCGCACAACGGGGACGTTCGCCGTAGTTCGGTCCCATATATAAAAACAAACGCGACCTGGAAAACCTCCGACTGCACCATACTACCCGCGGGGCATCTCTGCATCTTGCGCACCCAATCTCACGGCCACTATGGATCACCAACACGGCCGTTCGCACCTCGAGCGACGGCAGCGACACCGCAAACAGGATGTGGTTACCTCTGTTCGCATAGTGACGCTGGCAAACACCTGGGGACCGGACGTCGTGTGGATCACACAGGGCCAGGAGCCGCAGACCGTTAACGGCGACCCAATTCAGATCTCGTCTGCACCCCCGTCCGACCCAAGCTCCACGGCAGACGCAAACTCCGACAAGGCAACCGCCACAAGAAATACCGAGCCCCAGGAGACCACCAAGGCCGCCCCCAAGTCATCCTCGAAGCACACGGCGTCGACAATAATGGTCGCTACCTCGTCCCCTGTCCCGACCAATGCTGCGACGACTGTTGGTATTGCTTCCGCTTCTGCTTCCGCAGCGTTGTCCGCCGCTAGTGCTACATCAGCGGCCGCAGCAAGCAGCGGTATGTCGGGCGCCGCCAAAGCAGGTCTTGTCTTGGGTATTTTAGTCGTCATCGGCGCCCTCTTGGGTGGTGTTTTGTTTGTGTACCACCGCAAGAAGAAGCAGATGGCCCAGCAGAAGTTGGATGACGAGAAGGCCGCCATGCGCAGTGCTCCCCCGCCACCGCCTCCTCAGGTCAAACCGGCACCTCCAAGCATCCGGACAGAGCGCTCCATGTCCACTGCTCCTCGTCTCAGCCTGCGGCCCGTTACTCAATTCTCCCCAACGTTTGGTGACAACCGCAAGAGCGGTGGCAACTTGCTTAATGTCACGGCAGCAGCAGGTGCCGGTTCACAATCACGCGGCACCCCGTCTCCTGACCGTCCAATCAGTCCCTGGGAACGGCCTGGAGCTGGAAATGCTGCTAATCCATTCAATGACCCGCAACAATCGCGATCGAGCAGTCCACAGAATCCATTTGGTAACAACGCCGCCACAATTGACTCTCATAATTCACTGCCCAACACTCCTCAATCCACAAATCATCCAAATGGTTATGAGAGCGATTTCGCGAACCCTGCACCGGCCATCGCTGCTGCCGCCATGGCTACTGATCCAGTCACCCGTAGAGAAGTCCCTCCCCCCAACATCAGAGAAACCATCCCCCCGAGTCCATCCTGGACAGAGGATATCCCAGCTTCTCCTGGCCCAGCTCCAACTGGTCCCCCTCCTGTTGCCGTCGCTGGTGGAAGCATCAACAGTCCCGCCACTGCCCCAGCTCCAATCGTCAACAATGTGTACCGCATCCAGCTCGCCTTCAAGCCTTCGATGCAGGACGAACTTGAGCTTTCCGCTGGCCAATTAGTCAGGATGCTTCACGAGTATGACGATGGATGGGCACTCTGCTTGCGCATGGACCGTTCGCAACAAGGTGTCGTTCCACGTACCTGCCTCTCAAAACACCCCGTCAAGCCTCGCACTGGTCCTCCCCGACAAGGTCCCCCAGGTCCCCGCATGCGAGGACCGCCCATTGCTTCCCCAATGGGCCCAGGAGGTGTGCCCCAACCCAGGCCGCTCACCCCCTCCAGTGGCCGTAACTCTCCCCAGCTACCCTATCCCGTCAATGGTCGCAACTCTCCCGGTCCTCGCTCAATGAGTCCGGGACCCATGCGGATGTCCCCCCCGAACATGGGACCTCCAGGGGAACGTGCCCGATCAAATAGCAATGCTCCGTACGCTGGCCCTCCCCGCTCTATGTCTCCCGGGCCATACGGCGGTGGTCCTCAGCAACTGCCGCCGCCTCACCCGATGAGCCGCCCACGCGCAAACTCCGCGAGCGACGCCGTTCCCCGTCGCGGTCCCGCACCTGGTCCCAGCCCTATGAATCCCATCTCCAACATACCGATGCCATCGAGGAAACCGCTTCCGGGCCAGGCGCTGTAATGCTCTTCACGCGATAGATAACGGTTGATTATGGCTTGCTTGCTTCTATTTCATTTGTAACTTCTTTTCTCAGCTACATGGTGGTCTGTGACATACCCTTATACGGGAATGCGAGACTGGCCTATCTCCTTACTCTATTTTACCCTTACAATTATATTCGTATAGGGGTTGCGGGTGGTATACTTCACTATCATGACAAAATATAGTGTTGTGTCGCCCTTTCGAAGCAACTCCTCCCCTATTATCTTATGTTTATACCCATATTGAACTCCCCCTATTTCATCCTTTAGCCGAATGAGCCTGGTACGAGGAGTTCAAATTGAACAACGAGTGCGGGGTGATTTTGGTTGAAGGTATGATCATAGAGTGAGATAATGTATGTTCTTGCCGTACTTTCCTTGGATTTGGTCGGTCATGGAAGGTGGTCTGAATTGGATATTTGGAGAGACAGTCTGGATCTATGGGAATTCAATTCCCGAGGGGTACCTCCTGGTGGGGTTGGGCGGGAAGGAGGGACCCCGTGTAGGTAGTCGGTAGAGAGCATTGAATTCAGAGAAGTTCTTACATGAGATTTATTGTGGTTGGTTTGGATTTATCATTGTGGTTATCCCTGCCTTGTTGTAATGTATGAGGAGAGGGCTTAGGCACGTATTATAAGTCGTCGGACTAAGAAGACATATGCTAAAGCATGAGAAGCAAAGCGAACACCATTTTCGAACTGTTGGAATGACGACGAGATGTCTATGTTTTTGAGGATGTAGTTCGGCCCGCACGGGCGCGATTAACGCAGGATTATTTTGGAAAGAATCTTAGAACTGAATACTGCGGGGTGAATGTCCTTCATTGATGGCGGGTAGGGGTGTATGTTTACTCTTGATGGCGGGTAAGGGTCGTGATCGTCGTAGATATGGGCTTGTGGTATGGGTATCAGATGGAAAAGTACTCGAAAAGCAAAGCTACGGCTATCGTACTCGCAGGAAGGAAACGCTTAGAGGGGTCTGGGATGAGGCTCATGTATGCTTCCTGAGAGAAGATGAGGTTGAAAGTCCACTGGTCGGATAAGCTTCTGTTCTGTGAGCAGGGTGACCGGGAAGGCAGAAACACACCGGGGGCTGTGCGGCGACTCTCATATCGTCCTAGCCCACCAAGGCGAATCAGAACCCACCACGGAGAATGCACCACGGCGAACCAGCGGTGCACGCACATATCGCTAGCCTAGCCCACCACGGCGAATCAGAGGTGTGCACACATGTCATGGTTATGATTGTATGTGCGTATTTTAACAGCCACAAAGATCAGAACTTCGATATTTAATACCCTCGTTCCGGCTTGCAACTCTGGTTCGAAATGCACTGCACAATCAAGCTTTGTCTTTTCCAACATTATTTCAGGCTTCTAGCGCTTGTTGAGAATCCCCTACCACCCCAGCTTATTAAAGTAGAGGGCCACGCGAGATTTAGCGATAGAAGTTGGAGCACGCGAAGCTCTTAGCACTCTAGCTCCCACCTCGAGTTCGATATCAGGTTACAATACAAATACAAAGGCGTATCCCTCATTTTTGAGGAGAAGTTACGGGTTATTGTGTAATTGTCTCTCCGAAGGCTGTTATCCGTAATGCCATCCTCGAACTGGTCTAAGGAAGCTATTGTTGCATTGGTTGGCCTGCTCTTTACCTTCTTCTGCACCATACTCGGTCTTATCTGGCGCGTGATACGGAAAAGGCTGAACGATAATGCACAAAGATGTATGTTGAGTGAGTCTGGCATCAATCATATCATATCTGAGTACTAATTTGAGAACAGGTGAAGATCTTGAGATGGGATTTGTAGAAACTGCCGCTTCAGGAGCAGGTCACATACGTGCAAGGCTAGAATTTCAGAATCGGAGTTTGCAGGAGATCAGACAGTTGCAGCAGGAGAGGTATTCAGAGCTTTTGGAGATACGGAGAGGGACCTTTTGAAGGAACGTTTCCTAACAGAGAGTTGCGGCCACTTGTTGAGAAATATCTTTAAAAGACAAAATTTCTACTTCTTACGTGTTATTCTGATATGATGAGGTTATGAACGTTTACGCAACATCTGGAAGAGTTGAAAAGGGTGCTCAGTTGCTTAGTTACCGGTGAGCAGGCAGCAACGCCACACTCTGCCTTTACCGAGTCTGAATCGTTCTCACTCAGCAGCTTTTGCTGTGAGCTGATTGGGTACTAGTTGGACATTTGCCCGCACTCTTCCCATGTTCTTAGATTCTTCTATTTGACTTTCCTAACGTTACCGAATCAGCCTTAGTGCTTTTCACCTTTCTCTCATTTCCACATAGAACCACGTCTAATCACGAAATGGGTAATATGCCTAAGGCCGCCGTTATTTCTTCCATACCACGATTTAGCACTGTCTACCCATAAGGAATGTTCATGAACTGAAGTGCCCCAGTACTTCTTACTTGAGAAATCCAGCTATAACGCCAATCGCAGTTAGTGAAGTTACCTTGGAAAGAGCAGGTCTTGTTTTCGGTGTCGCCGTACTTCTGCCATTTCCGCCGATACCCGAGCCAGTGGACAAAACTGGGTTGGAGATATCTGATGCATGATTTTAGATTCACCGCCATAATCGCGAGTGACGCCATTTGCTTGCATGTAGGTTCTTGCCATCGCATTTAGACTTCTTCTTTTGTTACTAGGGCATCTGCGATCGACGAGCTCCTATACCTCGTAAAGCTTACCCTCGTCTATCTCCGTATCTGCCTCGTTGGTCGGACCACACGATGGGGAGCACAATAGGGCTGCATAGCCGCTATAGATCTTAATTTGAAGGCTCCTTATGGCTGACCAGAAAGCACAAACCGGAAGTAGGAATAAGAAATGCAGCGCAATTTTTAAAGTCGTGTCCGCACCGTAGAGATTCCACGAGCATTTAAGACCGCTTTGCCCTAGGTTTTGCTTCGCGGCATCAATTTCGACTCCATCCCCTGCCTTTCTTACGCGCTTCGCTAAGAAAACAAGGGTGGCACATGTGGCGCTGTCTTCGACCGTAGGATTGATCAGAAATGGCAGGCCGTAGCGCTCCTCCTCGCTCACCTCTATGTCGGCGCTATAGTAGGAAGCACAAAAACGCACCAAAGAAGCCGCTGGTGGGTGACATAAGGAGCTAATGGCATGTAAGTTCTAATACCGTATAATCTGGCACAAGAGGGTTATGCTAGGCTTAATTAGGAAGTTTGGTCCTGCAACCTGATTGGAGAGTTTCCGAGGATTTTTGGTTAAAGTAGGCCTTCTGTGAGAGCGGCCTACACGTGGTCCACTTTTGCTGCGCAAAGCCTCGAAAACTCTCCAATCAGGTTGCAGGACCAAACTTCCTAATTAAGCCTAGCATAACCCTCTTGTGCCAGATTATGCCCATTTTCCCATTTTGGTCCTAGTGCGAGCCTTGAAGCGGATCTTGCCATACCCCAGGTAAGAGCCGAGTTTACTCCACTTTTCTCCAGTTGTTTCGTTGTCTATATAAGTCGCGCTCTACACTTATCCGTCATTAAATATATCCTCTCCAGGTCGCTTTTACTCTGATCCCTCTTATTCAACTTGAAATTTTTGATTCCTTTTCACTTAGCTTGAACCGACCTCTCTATGAATCAAACAAAGAAGATCGCCAGCACCCATGTTATATAAAATGAATTTATCTCGAATGGAACCGACGTTAAAACCCTCGCAATGGTCACTTGAGGCTATCCTCACCCTAGTAGGAGTGGTTGTAACAATCATTTGCACACTTCCCGGGCTACTGCTCCAGTACTACTTGGTCCAAAAACGTAGGCGACAGAGAGGTATGCAAATACAAAAATCTCAGGGGCCTTGAAAAGTTGGAAAACATACTGATGATTGTCTACAAGTAGAGAGTGATATAGAAATGGACAACCCAGCGTCGAACGACAGTTATCACCGCAATGTTCCAATACAGCAGAACCAAGATATCAGACGAATCAGAATGAGACAGCAGGAGAAATATTCGATGCTACTTCGAACGCGCCGAAGCTACTTCTGATCGGAAAAGGATTTGGTCTTGTCATAGATGTCACTAAAGAGTCTCTCAAAAAGTATAATTTTATTATATACCTTACCTTTTGAGAGATTCCCGGCAACTCAGAAGCAAAGTTCAAGCCACCAGGGTCTTACAACGAGATGCATTGACGGAAACCGCCTTAAGCCAAGCTTTCCTTGGTAGTCCCGCAGCCATGTGAGATGAAGGCTAAGATATCATTGGTCGGCTTCACAGACAGTGACTGGCACGGCTCCTTCGCAAGCTCCTCCACTGATTTTAGCGACTTAATGCAAGCTGGTTGGACAATACATATGCAGAACAAGACATGCGCTTCGATTACAGGCACTATGAATCTTGTCACTCGGGCGCAGTCTTAGCGTCTGATGCCATAACACAAGAGCTGGCTGAGAACAAGCGTGCAAGGATCGGCCCGCCAGTGCCTGCCTTCATGATAGGTACCGGATTTGGGCATTGTGCACCCTATATTGTTTCCACTTGGTTTCTGCGCTTCGATATTCGTTTCGCCAATTGGTCGGTGGCTCTTCGAGTCATGCCATGCATATCGAGTGGCTCGTGGCTCCGACTTGTTGTGTTCGGTGTGGCCCTTTCCAAACGGTGTTGTAAATAAACCGCAGAGAATACAATTCCCACAATCCGAATCGCTCAGATCTATTCTAGTTCTAGTCCTACTAGCTCAGCTACGTAGCGTATTTATAGAAAAGGAAAACTGCAGGTGCCTATCAGACGCATCCTATGTCTCACCAGCTTCCAGATTAACGTCTATGAAGATTCTGTTTCGAACTCCAATCATTCGCAATGGTCATATGAGGCCATATTTACCGTCGTTGGGATCTTGGTTATGATGGCATGCACTTTTATGGGAATAGCGTGGAAGTTTTGGTTACGCCGGTCAACAAATAGTACAGTCTCTTACAACTTCCCAACCAAGTACAGAGACTGATAATATCATCGAAACAGAGCCCGATATTCAAATGCATCCGAGAACAAATCAGGATTTATTGTCAGGGATACAGTCTCAAGGCACGGTTGGGGCCCTGTTGATCTTTATTTCAATTGGCTGCTCGTGGGAGGAAGAGGCCCAGCATTTTGACTGCCTCACCCATCTAGGTAGTGTGCGAGCTTGAAAGGATACAATGTTGTTACCGAACTAACTACGCACGGATAGTCCATTTACCAGCACCAATGACACTCAAGCTCCATGGCCGCTCCAATCGTGAGTGTCTCAATTATCCGTAATAGCGACAACGGCCCCAGAATTCTTTTTCCTATTCCTCTTCTTGTTCTTTTTCGAGGTAGATGCATTGTTATTCGTACCATCAACTACAAGTGGGGCCTCATCTGTGAGCTCAGGCGAGACAATAGTCTTATCCTCGACATCTGGAGACTGTACAGGCAGCACATTTTCAGTCACTTGAATGACAGAATCCGATCTTGTATGAACGGGGGTCACTACTTTGCTTTCGGTGATGGAATCCACCTCCCCATTCTCTGTCTTCTTCCCCAATTTCTGATAGGTCTTGCTTGTTCCGAACCCGAGCTCGTCTGTAAATGGCTCCGGTGCTTGAGGGGACTCTACAGTAGATTCGGTGACCTCAGGCTGAATCGCATCTTCTTTGGTGAAATCCGGAGCAGCTTTGGCTTCCTCGGTGGATTCGGTATGGTTGGGCTGATCCTCGCTTTTCTCGACCGGTTCAATGGGCTCTAGGTCTAGTGTTTCCGGCTCATTTACGTCATTTGAAGCAAGATCTTCAAATTTCGACTCGGCAACTGGTGTTGAAAGTCCAGTTTGTCGTTCGTTGTCAACATTTAGTCCTCTAGAATACGTGTTCACAATGGCTCTCATCACGACCTGGCGGTACTTCCTGTCTCCTTCGATTTGGTCCACGAACGTAGGTTTCGTGAATAGCTCCGGATCCTCCGAGACAGCGCTCTTGATCGCGTCCTCGAGATATGCGGAGAACCACAACTCGTCCTCTGGCAGTCCTGGAAACGCATTCTGTCGAGCAACACTCAGTATATCCAATATACTCTGATCCGCGCCGAAAGATCTAACTCTCTGCTTAGCCAATTCGGCTAGACCAGGGAGCTTGTAGCGTGTAGCAGCGCAATAGACGCAAGTGCTAAGCTTGTATGCCAAGACCGATCCATCCTTGTCTGAATCGTGAGACTTCAGCGCCTGGTACTTTCCAGTGTAGAGATAATGCACCAAGGTATGAGCTGTGACTTCATCGAGTTCAGGGAGTGAGATAGAGCCGTTGGTTTGTTCGAACCAAGCTTTCGCGTCGAGCTCGGGACTTTGTGATAGGATCATGCGATGGACATAGAAATTGGTCTGACTTGCACCGACAGCTAGGGAAATGACATCGGGGTCTATATAGGGCCTGTGAAGGTTAGTAGGTGCTCTTGAGGGGACATGCACGACTTACGATTGCTCATACGAGCTCACCGCCAAGTCACCCACACCATACGCCTGGCCTTCGAGCAATTGGTACGAGCCTTCATTGTCAGGTACGAAAGGAAGAAGCGTCGAGTTATCGCTGACCGACATGCTTCGAACGTCCAAAATCTCGAGGAAAACAGAGGACGAGATGTATTTTCTGTAATCGCAACCTTCGTCGACGCCATTTTAAGTCGTTGATCTGTGGGGAAGTGCATAGTGAGGCTCAATTGAGATGTGTTGTCAGTCCATTCATGGATGAGGGGCTTGCATACTTGATGAGCTGGCATTGTGAGCATGTCCTCAGCCTTGTCCGATCCCATCTCTGGTTCGTCAGCCTTGTGTCTGCGATGCATGTTTTATGCAGCCTTTCATAACGCAAACGATGTATGGTGCTAAGACCATCAGAACCGGTCAGTTTTGGGCTTCAAAGCTCTCCAATTGGCCGTTGCGGGCCGTAGATGAGCCCAAGAGGTCCGGACGCGCCTCCGATCGCGCCTTCCCGAGCCGTCAACTAGTAGAACTGCATTTCCCCGGGATTTTTTTCTCTTCTTTTCAAGTCAACATCCTTTCCAGGAGCAATAATTAATGCTGTTGCATTCTCTCTTGTTGCAACGGATGAGCACGACTACTATGCGTAAGGTTTTGTCCATGGCGTGAACCTTGCTACGACACAAGAGTAGTTGAACAGCCAATCTACGTTCTTCGTACATACGTACTTCGTGCAGAATCACGACCAATTGAAGTGTCATCAGCGAAGGAGGGTCGATCACGTGGCGTAAGAAGGAGCCCTGGGCCTGCAACCGTGACCGCTCAGCTCGACCGAGCGTTTGGTGTGGGATATTGCCGGCAGAATAGCCACTACCACTGATAGCGAATCAAATTCTCTTGATATTGTTACACAATATCGGACCCTTGGTTACACAGACATGAGGGTGGATGGTTACACAAGGTGAATGGTCGCTCCGCATTTCGGGAGTATGTCTCCATATCACAGGTGCAGAGATGGAGTTAGCCATGGCTGAGGAATTCATATATGTAAGCGTTAAATATTGAGAGCAGAAAGATGTGGTCAGGGGCTGGCGTGCTTAAATAATGTGGACGAGCCTGCGTCGGACTAGCTTCTCTATTCCCTCCAGAGAGATTGGCGCTATCAGCTAGCAACATATTCTTACCCATACCTTAGCCTAGGTACGTTACTCTCACAGTCTCTCATGCATATCCGCGCAGTTGATTTTAGTGCAGTATTTGGGCACACGATACGAATTTTTCAACGCACATCAAAGAGAACAGTATCATAGATTCCAGCTCAAATGAGCGACAATAGTAAGTATACCCTGCATGATTGCTGACCTATGCAACCAATGACGAACTTCCGCAGAAACAGCCATGGAACACATTCCTGTCACTACATCTGGCTGGTCTAAGGAAGCAACGCTCAACCTGGCCGCTCTGTGTGTCATGATCTTGCTTCCTATTGTTGGGTTGTTATGGAGGAACAGATCTTGCAAGGGAATATTCCAGAGATATTTGTTTAGCCGCTACATGAGACGGCGAGACTCGGTACTCCCAGTTTTCGACCGATCGAACACAATCAAATCATGGGAACTGTACGACATCACAGCGGTGAGGCGTCGTCAGCAGCAGCTATATACAGGCCAACTGGTGGATATTCTCAGAGTACGCAACGCGAGGCAGCGATAGAATCTAGGGTGAAAAGGAATGGGTATATAAACCCGGCATATAATACAGAACTTTTGAAGGAAAATGCCACAAACATTTGTAATGTCCACTTCGAACCTGGGCCGAAATAGCAATCAAGGTCTGTTGAAAAACGCCCCGATCGGTGTCAAATAGAAAATTCCAGCACCATTCTACTTTTTCAATGGCCTGGCACTCCAGACGATATCTATTCTTGTCCCAGTCTCCAGGTTGTAATCCAACCTTCTTGTTTCCAACGCCGCACCAGGTAAGCCCGTAAATTCTTGTCCTAAGGGACGACTTTCTGCTACTTAGGTGCGATCTTGTCACCCTCTTCAACCTCCTACAATATATCCCGACAGAGGATCCGGTACGAATCGAGCAGGTATTGCCCTACTGCTGGTAAGTGAGCAATCTCCCAACCGAGTTGAATGTTATCGAGAGCTAGAATCTCCCTGTCTTTCAGGTGGAGTCCCAAGTCGGAACAAAAGCTGGGGTAATTGTTGCGGGCATAGCGGCGCCCAGGATACAGCAGCGAGTCAACCCATATCTTGACCAGCTTAATAATCCTTGCCATTCTCTTTTCTTGAAGACAGAGAGTTCGTATGATATCTAGGATATCGCCGTACTGGGCTGCCGCAAGAACTTCTGGTGTGGGATACGCGAACAGGTGCTTGAAGAGAATTGGTCGGGCCGCTTTGCGGTGGTTTGATTCCAAAGAATAGTCTGGACGAGGGCAAAATAGTTACCATAGATGCTTTCTTGAATCACGCTGATATAGGAGGGCTGTAGCTCGAAACTCAACCCTTTTGGGGTGGGAACCGCAGAAACGGATCATTATGAAAATAGGGTGAAATGGTCGTAGTGGCCTTTTTCTTTGGTTTAGGCTTCGTGGCTTGAGCATAAGTAGAAGGAAGGATTGATATCCTAACCAGTATCGGAGCTGTTGTTGTAGGTGTTGGTGATTTTGAAAGTAGTTTTGTCTTCGAAGAACGGTGACTTCGTGAATTGCGACAGCTGAGATGCGGGCAGTGGAGATTCTGGACTTGATGCCGTCTTCTTAAAGAGTGGCGATAGAGTTGATTGAGATGCATCTGATGCTCTTTTTTTCGCGGCCTCTTTTGGGTTTGGAGGTGTTCACCGCTTGTGATGGCTCGGGTTCGCGGGAAGGGGAGGATTCTGTTTGTCCGCATGGTGCTATGTGCAGAGGGCTGATCAGGCATTAGAGAAACACGGACACTTCTTTTCACCTCAATTATGTTCGCAGTTAACACGACCATACAGTGACGATGATCGAACTCCTTTCCTATATAATGCTCTTGACGAATGCGACGTAGGTTTCGAATAGCGGATCCGAGGTCTTGAAGTGTCCAGCCTCGAGTAAACCATCTGTTCTTCCGAATTGCTGGTGTTTGTCTCCGGTGCGCTTCGCTATCTTCTTTGGAAGTACTGGTGGAAAACGTCAGAAAGATAAACGTAGCATTTCTTTGCATTTTTGTACCAGCGAAACATGAAGATTATCACTTCAGAAGCTCTAGATTTATCGATGCAGAAAACACTACTACGCACTCGGCTTACCGCTCGCTTATTTATTTCTACTTAGACTCTTTTAAACCGCATCCGGTATCGGAGGGCATGGCCTGTTTTGTTGATAACGAGGCTGTGTAAGTTTTGTTTTTCTCAAGCCTCCAGCTCTTGGCAGACAGCTAACTCATCCAGCTTCAGCCTCCTCAATGTTTCCCACTGACACGATCCAGAAATTACTCATTACGACTACGCGGTGCATCTCGATCGATCTGATTCACCATGAAGATATGTGGAGGCACATTGAACTGTACGGCGCGGCAAACAGTTACGGTTAGTTCAGATATAGGGGGAAATGGAGTAGGTGTTTCTCAGCCTCGTTCGATTATGCCAGAGAACGAATGTGCTACTAGAAAGACCGCTTAATCTGCTATAGGTACTTACTGCATTTCTTCTATCGGCATTGATGACTTTTGTGGCAATTATATACGGCTATCTATCCGACTCTTTGCCACCTGAATGTCTTAACAGCCACGACCAGACGATCATTAGAGGCTTTCACACCTGGAAAGACACTTCGAGGTTTGTCAACTTAATACGGAGTTTCCACAGCATCGTTCGAGAAAGGATTCGCAAGACAGCACAGGCATCACAACTTTGGAATCTTTCTCGTCAGGAACGGCAAGATGCCGTGACTCATTTTATCCTCACACTTAGTGATCAGCAACTGGCCACAGGACTTGCCATTCTTATTGCCGTCATTGCAAATCAATGTACGCTGTCATGGTACGAATGGATCTTGTCGAATAATCTTGCATGGTTCTCGGCGATTACTCATCTCGCAACCCTCGACTGTTTACGGGAGTACTTGAAAATACACAAACTTGTTCGTAACTGGCGAGTGTTTGGGATGCTCATATTTGTATGCATTCTAATCTACGGCCAAATGATGAGCAGCCTGGATCAAAACTGGACCGTTCCAATGGCATGCTCCTTCGTTCGATATCGCGCTGGCGACGATTCCGACATTTCGGATAAAATACCGTTCACTTGGGATCAATTCCTGTCTTTCTGGGCTAGCATTTTCTCTTTTTTTGGGGCCGAAAGTAGCTACCCGCTGATCCTTGTAGTTACTTACTACCTTGTTCGAATCAAGCGGTCTTACGGTTCGCGTAGACATAAAATGAACATATTACAAAGATGGATGATGACGGTGCACCTATGGACTAAAAAAAGGGTGCTGAAACCGTCCAAGGCCGAATATTTATGGATATTGAACGAAATGCATCAAGAGTGGGAGTCAGAAAGACGGCGCACTGCTATTGTCGGAATCTTGAAACCTCACCGTCAGATAGCCATCTGGTACCGCATATATTCAAGAACGATACTGAACTATAGGTCATCTTTCCTCAGTGGTTTAGGAATTCTCACATTAATGCTCTCCGACAGCCTCACTCGTCTGATAATTATTCGATGGTGCAACGTTACGGAGCAGACATTTCAATTAGATACGTCTATGACATTCGGACAAATAACCGTCCTCTTCCTCCTCGTACTTCCAGTATTTGCGGCTGCAGAGATATACAGCGGTAAGACTTTCACTAACTGCTAGGAAAAACTGGTTCTAATCGTAGATAGAAGCTCGAGTTAGAACGACTACTGAAAAACCTGCTGAGGATGAAACGGCCAACGAGATTACGGAACAAATGGTTGCGACCGATCCAGTCCTTGAAAGAGTAGAAACTTTACCTCTAACAAATACAATCGACCAAGAAGACTTACGAAAGTTAGAGAGAGCTGCGCAAGAGTACGAAGATATGCTGTCTAGGATTAAGAGGTACTGGTATTTAGAATCTAAGCTTTTGGAGCAGGATTGGGCTCAATCTCAAGATCAGGGTACTTTGATCAATATTCTACGCCGTAAAGAGGAGCTTGTCGCTGCGTCTAAGGATTACGAAACTGTTGAGAAAGACCTGGATTCAAACGTTATTCTTGCTCTGAGTCCATTTTGCTTTGTGGTAGCTGTCAATGTCACCTACGGCGTCCTATTAAACTATGATGAGGCGCGGGATGCTCGGATCGCCATTTTCTGGGGATTGATATTCACCGGCCACGTGGCACCCGTGTTGGCTTCGTTGTCGATCATTAGAACGAGGAACAAGAACGTGTTGACGCGACTGATGAAAGAGGTTCGGTCAACAACCGCTCCTCAATCTAATTACACCTAGGCCACTTATACGACGTTCGATGGCTCAGCGACTTCTTTGCAACAGCTACTACATCGCAAGTCGATTCGTAACGTGGATCCGTCTCCGGCGCTAATAGTCAGAGTACGCCATAAACTCATTTACCAACCTAGTCATTACCGTCATAGTGAAGCTATATTCGGGATTAAGGACTACTTGGTGGATGATTATAATGGTCTCAATTTGGGTTTTCTTTGTACGATACTATCACTTCTTCTGTCCAAGGCTAAGGCAACGTATATAAAGCTTTTTGAGATTTTGCCAAGTAAAAAAGCGTGAAGGTAATAATAGAGGATACTAGTGATCAATTCCTAAAGAAAAATATATTTGTGGGCAGCCTTGATAGTACATCAAACGAAAGGTTAGGTCCAGGTCGGGACACATTCCCGTCCAACGGCACCTGAGCCGCAATCATAAGCTTTGTCATATTATTTAATATTGTTGCCTAGATCTGCATATCCCATTCGACGGGTAGGAACACATACACGATCACCATAAGCCGTAGAACTAACTATAAGTGATGTATTCGCGCACGTTTCTCTGCAGACATGCGGAAGTACACCTACATCTCCGTGTATCGCGACGCTGAAGATATTGTAGCCGTAGAGGACGTCTAGTGCTTCAAAGTTAATCCGGTTGGCGATGCGCATAATGTCTGTCTTGAGTGCGCTTGCCTAGCCATAGGAGGAGAATTTTTAAGCAGTGTTTATGGATTTGAGAGAGATTGTGTGGGTGGTATCGGCTCGGATGGGGAGGTAAGAGATATCCGTGAGTGGGGTTCTTCTATTGGAAGGTTAGAAAGCCTGGTTCTTGTGTGGAAGTCAAGGTGTCGCGGGGATGGGGCTACGTGTGGCCATGTATAGTGTCGTTTGGCTTGGTGTCACCAAGCTTCAATGTGAGGATGTTTTAGTGAAGTGTGGAAAATGTGCAGGGCAGACTTTATCTGACGGTGCCTGGGCGCCACATGAGAACAGTTGTGGGGGTCATTGTGTCACCTTATCGCTTAGGAGGAGTAAGCGAGATGCATTCGTGGATGGACTGGATGAGCAAATCGATCTGCCCAATTGAATTCTGGCTGTAATCTTATACCTTACAGCACAATAGAAAATTCCATAGCTTCATCCAAGAACGCTGGGTATCACAAGTTATAACCAAACCCTCGTTCACGATCCAGCCGGTCTGGCACCCGCCAGCCTGATAACTCCTCCGCCAACAGCTTCACTCAAGGCCTCCTTTCTCCACCCGGGAACATCCTGGCTCTTCCTCTTACTAATGACCTCCCAAATATTTGGAAACCCCGCCTTTAGCGCGCTACCGGCTTTCCTCGCCCCGGTGATGGCAAATCGCTTCGACTTGTGACTGATGAAACCGTTCAAGAACCCCTGCATGATGAGACTTCCACAGATGCTCTCCATCTCAAGAATGTCTGGTGTCTTGATATACGGTTCTAAGCCAAGACCCTCGAAGTCTGGATCAATGTAGCCACTTGATGGAGGTGGTGTCGAGTCTTGAATAGCAAAGATAATGTGGCGGCGTCCTGGGCCGGCATCTGCATGGGCCATGGCGGGCGTCATGTGAGCACGCCGCTCAAAGTACTGAAAAGCAAGCAATACGGCATTCAGGTCTATCGTGGGCGCTGAGCGTTCTGTTGTGCCTTGTTGTCCAGTGAGAAGGAACACCTTTCGGAAGAGACTGCGCCAAACATAGACTTCGCAGTAATTGCCGAGCTGGTAGAACATGCGGTAGTGGATGAACCATTCAGCGTACTCGTGCGTGAGATCGAGATTGGTGATGCGTCGGAAGCTCTCCAAATCGCCTTTTCGGATTGCGTTTGTGATGGGTTCGAAGCGTGCGCGAAGACCGCGGGCTTCGGGGCGGGTATATACCTCAGAACTGGGAAAGCGGCCGAGCAGAATGTTTGCCGCGATTAGGTATATGAGAATGAGGCGCCGTTGGGATATGCACGATTGGCTTGTCGGACTGTCGTCATAGGCTTTTTGCAATGCGAGTTGGGCTTCGAAGAAATTTGTGGAGGCAAAGTGGTAGCGACCTAGGTAGTAGAGATATGTGACGCGTTCTGAAGCTGGATATATGGACAGAGGAGGCGAGGAGTTATATATGTTGTTGAAAATAGTCTGACAGTTTTCGAGTTTGTCTGCCTGGAAGAGGATCTTCAAGCAAATATTGGCCGTCTTGTAGATGCCCACCTTTTTACCGTCTGGCTTACCATCCTTGATTCCGCGGGGAGCTGTATTGCGATCATTGAGACACGTGATGAAGGAATGTCGGACTATATTGGCAGCCTTTTCTGGGAGCGATTCTCGCCGACCGTCGTCTGTTATGGAACTGGCCACGAGATGTTGAATCAATTCCGGGCGTTTGTCAAGACCGATTGCGACACGAGAGAAGACTTTGGCATATCCGATGAGAGTTGGTAATATCAGGATTCCTTTTGTTGGGTGTTGAAGGGCACTGTTAGCTTTCCTGACTGTATGTTAGTATTGCGGACCCAGGGCGTAGCAGCCCATTTCGATTAACTTACTGCTGCAGATCACTCAGCCGCTCATATGTTTCGAGCAAATTTTCCAAATTAATGTCTCGAATGAAAGCTAACCATCCGACAAGGAACGAAACCATCTGGCTCCAGCTTGCAACAGGCCGGCCATCCTCATCCTCACTCTCTCCCGTCTCCGTCACTATTCTTTGCACCACATCTTCTAATCTTTTATCTGCTTTCGGATCATTTCCGGGAAATTTGTTCTTTAGTGAATCGATGAGCTGTTGGTAGATGGGAGGAAAAGGCGGTTCTAGGAGCAAGATGGACTGTAGTTTTGCGGCATCGCGATTCCGCAACGCGATATTCACTTCGTTACAAAATTGTGATTCTAGGCCAGCTTGGAAGGCCGGCATGGTTGATGTTGAGTGAGCGACGGAGTGTGGACTGCATGCGCTTAAATGAAGGCATTGAGGGTGAGGTTGAGGCATGAAAGCTTAGCGCTGCGCTAAGCCTCTCGTTTGCTAGCTTTGTGGTCCAAGTCACCTAGCTCAGATCGCCAACAACTGTTACTCAACACCACAATTTCTCGTGCTTGGAGCTTGGGAATATACACGTGCAAAGCGGCCTTTTGTATATGAATCTGCACAAGATGAAATTGATGCCATTAGCTTCGGAGCCTTTCCTGCAAAGGTGCATAGTCTAATGCAATCCCTATCGTTTCACTGTAAACCCCGTTCACATGTCAAAACTTCCCTGCTGTTCCTGTTCTTGGACAGCAACACCATGACATCACATCCGGTTCTTTCCTCTTACCAATCTCACAAATATAAACGGCTTCCGACACCTCCCGCTCCCCAAGATTTCAGTTTCCGCATTTTCCCCTCTATTCCAAATCCCAAATCGCTCTTCTGGAGCCCAATTGCGCACCATGGGTCTGCAGGCATTTCTCCAAAGGCTCATCACAAACTCGATCCTCTTTCTCTACCAAATCCTGCAATGGATCCTGGATAAAGTCCTTTCTCCCACTCCGCCGCCTCCGCACGCAGAACTCAAGCGCCCCAAAATCGCCATCATTGGTGCGGGTCTAACTGGGGTTTCTGCAGCGTCGCATTGCGTTGGACACGGCTTCGATTGTCGTATCTTCGAAGCAGGATCGCGGAAGAATCTGGGCGGGATATGGAGCGTACGACCCTCTCCGATTCTCATTTAGGTGGTTCAGCTCGATCCTAACGAGATAATAGAAAGTCAACAACACATCTGGGCTCCAAATCCACAGCATAATGTACCGCTTCCATCCTTCCGTGCAGTGGAAAAAAGGATATCCCGACCGCAAACAAATCATCTCTCAAATAGTCCAACTCTGGGAACGCTACGGCCTTGAGTCGAAGACCTCGTTCGACACACCTGTGGAAAAAGTCTATCAAGACTCGCGCGGCCGTTGGATCATCAACAACCCCTCCAACGGCCAGTTCGACGGAGTCATTGCCGCCGTTGGAACCTGCGGAGATCCTAAAATGCCGACTCTGCCCGGCCAAGAGCATTTCAAAGGAGAAGTATACCACTCGAGCGACCTCGACGGGAAGACAGCTACAGGTAAAAAAGTGGTTATCATCGGGGGCGGGGCCTCAGCTGTTGAAGCGCTAGAATTTGTAGCTCGCTCTAACGCAGCACACACGACTGTTCTCGCGCGATCCGAGAAGTGGATCATACCGCGGAACCCCCTTGTTGATGCTCTCCTCGCCATGAACATTTTAGGATCGGAAACAATATTCTCATGGATCCCAGAGGGTATGCTGCGGCTATTCTTCTATCGTGATCTGTCTGATCTGAGCCCTCCGCGTGATTCTGGAAAAGGCATATTCACTGAGACGCCCATGGTAAACTCAGACATTCTGGACCTCGTGCGCAGCGGCAAAGCCTCGTGGCTTCGCGGCGACATCCTCGAATACTCGCCATCTGGCAAGGGCATAAACTTCAACCAGCGCAGTCAAGGTGTACCTAAAGGCGGGCCCGGCTGGGAGAAACTCATCGAAGCCGATATCGTGATCATGGCTACGGGATACAAGCGCCCAAGTCTCAAATTCTTCCCCGAGTCCTGTTTCGAAGATCCGTACACCCCGCCAAACTGGTACCTCCAAGTCTTCCCGCCCGCGCACCCCGAGATCTGCGCAAACAATTGCACATATGTCAATGCTATTGGGACGGTCGGAAACTACCACATCGGCATCTATACGCGCTTTCTGCTCATGTATCTGGTAGATCCACTGGCGCGGCCCCGCACGTATTGGATGAAGCGCTGGATCGACATGACTCGGGTTATAAAGACGAAGGCGCCGGGCGGTGCGTTCGAATTCTTCACGTACGCGGAGCTCATTTACTGGTTTGTATTCACGATTGTGATCAACCCCTTTAGATGGAAGTGGGGACTCTTTGTGCTTTGCGGGATCGGAAAGGGGTTACCAATGAGTGTGGTGGAGCGCGAAGATATGTTAAGGAATGGAATGGGGATGAGGAACGCGTGGACGGTCGATGAAGGCGCTTGGCTGGGAAACGGGAGAAAGAGGAAGGACTGAGCGCGAGAAATGGAGATGAAAGTGCCCGAGAAGGATACTGGTACCGATACCCTCGTCAAAGTTAAAAGCTGTATTCGAAGCAAAGTGATCTTTTACATGGATCTACTCTCGTAGCTCCGTGGTATATGTCTACTCATCAAAATCTTCAAAGCCCATAAAAGTAGACTGCTCTTGAGGAGGACGTGATCTTGCACTGGTGTAGATTGCACCCTCCGCGGCTGTCATATGCGGCTCCTGGGTTGAGAGACCTGCCTCCTGTTTTTGCTGCTCCACCTCCTCCCTCTTCTTCTCTTCTTCCGCCTCTTCGGAAATATTGATGTCCTCCGGTTTTTTGCCCTGATCTAGGAGATGCTGAATCGCCATTAGATTCCCGCTCCGGATTTTCTGATCGTCCGGCCACGGATACCAGGTCAGCTGGCTCTCGCGAAGCTTCGTAAGCCACTCCTCCTGCTCGGCAGTAACCTCCTTGGGGGCTTCTCCTTCACCCTCCACAGCTGTCTCTTTAGATGCTTCTTTGGTCGGTTGTCCTGCATGTGCGGGTGCACTCGTGATTGCGGGTGTGCCCAAGCCATTGGAGGAGACTGGGCCAGAGCTGGTATCGTCGTTCGCCTTATCCTTGTCCTTAGCTTCGGGCCCATCCTTGGGAATGCGCTCGCGGTACGTTGGCGGGACGGTGTGTTTGGAGATGTTCTTGGCGAATTGGAGAAGCTCATCGAAGGGCACGGGGCGCGAGTCGTCAGAGAAGGTCGTGGCGGGGGTCTCAAAGAGCTCGCGGCGAAGTTCAGCGAGGGCGGTGATGCCGGACTTAAGCTGCGATGCGAGGGCCTCGTCTTCGGCGCGCAGGGCAAGGATGCGAGCGTGATTGGCCTGGTGTCGGGAGACTCTAGAGATCAGCATACACATGGAGCGACAGAGTGAGTGTTTGCATACGCTCATCCAGTCCGTGGCTTAGTTCGTCATCGGCTGCGACCAGGTCCAGGGCGGCCTGGGGAGACGGATTGTAGGATGCTATGGAGTCGACGAGGGTGCTCAATGCGGCCTCGACGCGCTGGAACTGCGCCAGCAGTACAGAGTCCATACTTGGAGCCGAGCGTGAGTGTGTCGTGGAGAGGTGGTGAAGCTCGTGTATCGAGGTTTGAACAAGCTCAATGTCAAGCTGCTGTCAGAACCGAAGCGGAATCAACAAGGTTTGAAGCGGTCACGTGATCGTCGGGGTAAGCGCATTACCACGTCTCCAAGCGGGAAGGATTGCGATGGCGTAGGGCTACAGAGTTGCAGCGGCCGGGCGCCAGCAGCACGGTGCTGGATGGCCAGCTTATTATAGGATTGGTGAGCAGCCAGATGCAGCTCTCCCCACTTCCGGTAGCCAGCCAACCCTCGCCGGCTCACAGCGCACAGTTCCAGCTGCAGTTCGCGCGCGAGGCCTCGGACGAGTGCGAAGGGCAGCGGGCACGCGCATGAATGCCTGCCGCGAAGTGCGTCAGGCATCGAACGGGGGACACGGGGATGCCTAGGCTCCCGCTACATTTGCCCTAGTAGCCCTGGAGCCCACCGCTCGCTCCAGCTGCTCCGGCCATCTGCTGTATAAGACCGTTTCGTACCTTCGCCGTCGTCCAAATATCCAGAAGCCCTGTTGCCTCGTACTGCTGATCTGCATTGCCGCACTGTTCTCAAGGCTACTGCCACTGCGCCTCGCTGTCTGCAAACCCCGCTACTACCTTACTGTTCCCCTCCGCCACATCTCTACCGCGCCTTTTGCACCTCACCTCACTCGACTGCTTCCTCTATCCTCCCGAAACACGCCTGCCACTGCCTATTTCACTCCCCTACGACTGATATATATACAGCCTCGTCGCCGCTTCGTCGCAGACGGTGAACTTGTGCTTGAGATATGGGTAATCGGTAAGTCCGCGCTTTCTTCGTCATTGGTTTCCTCCCGCACCGTCAGTGGCGCGCCCGCCGGCCACCACCTCAACTCCGGACGACACCTTCCGTTCACCTCGCAAAGTGTCAGGGCCAAGTGAAGGAGGAAAGCCCGACCCGACTGCGCCGTCATGGCCTTCCCGTCCAGGTCGCGCTCCGCCAGAGTGAACCGCCCCACGGTAGAAAGTACTCGACCCGGCCATGCAATCGCAGCGAAACCACGCCGGCGGCCACGACCGTGACCACGACGGCCGCAATCACGACCACGATCGTGACCGCGAAGGATCTCTGCGCCACATGCCGATAGGAACGCGCGACATACCCCTCCTGGCAAACCAACATTCGCCGCTCAACTTTGCGCGCCTGCACAATACTAAGATACCCCACCACGACAACCCACGCTATGCTCGCTACAGAGCGATGCTCGACGTGGCTTTGTCCAACGGCGTCAAGTCATTCGAGGAAGGACTGTCCTCCCGGAGCCCCGTGGAACACATGGTGTTGAAGGACGAGAAGCTGATTGTGCAATATCACAGCCAGAGTAAGCTGTCCCAGCAGGAGCTAGCGGACCTCCAGAAAGCGACGCACTTCGACAAGAAGGAGTTGCAGCAATGGTACAAAGGTACGGATGGTGGGAATTGCACCTGTCTGCGTTGCGCTGAACTGTGAAAGGTTTCCTGAAGGACTGCCCGTCCGGCATGCTCACGAAAGAGGAGTTCCAAAAGATCTATAAACAATTCTTTCCCTTCGGCGATCCCTCGTCCTTTGCAGACTACGTCTTCAATGTATTCGACGCAGATAAATCGGGCACCATCGACTTCAAAGAATTCATCTGCGCCCTCAGCGTCACCAGTCGCGGCAAGATGGAGGATAAGCTCGACTGGGCATTCCAGCTGTACGACATCGACGGCGACGGAAAGATCAGCTACGAAGAGATGCTTGCGATTGTCGAAGCGATATACAAAATGGTATGTCGGTATGCGCCCCAGATGGCGTACTTGGCTGACGGGTGCAGGTCGGATCCATGGTCAAGCTGCCCGAGGACGAAGACACGCCCGAGAAGCGCGTGCGCAAGATATTCCGGATGATGGACAAGGACGAGAACGGCAGTCTGGACATGGCCGAATTCAAGGAGGGCTCCAAGCGCGACGAGACGATTGTGTCGGCGCTATCGCTCTACGACGGTCTCGTCTAGACGAACGCGTTTCCTCTGTTCGTGTCTTTGCCGGTGTTCTTTGTATTCTTGATATCAACAGCGCATTGATTGGGTTTTCTTTCGCATGCAAGTTGGGATGCATGTTTGTGAGGAGGTCTGAAATCGCTTCGGCGTACCGGAACATCACGATTGATGTAAATAGGGATGGTGGAATTGGGGGAGGGACTCGAGCGTGCACGACTGAATATCCAACTCCTCTGACTCTATTCTCAGCCTGCACACTTCTTGCCTGACTCACTGTCGAATCCTAGATTGTGATTCAGTGGACATTGCCGTGAAATGCGCAAGAATCCCTCAGGAAGATGCTTTTGTCCTCTCGGTAGAAGTAATCAGGTTACGTGCTCGCGTGGTGGTGAACATTGCTGGAGCTTTTTTTATGCCCATGGCTGTGATTGGCGAGTGGATTTTCTTGGCGTGGCTGGGGGTTGAGGCGCACCACCATGAGCTAGGGACAGCGGACAGCTTTCAATGAAGGAACAAGCTCACCACAATTCTACCCACTTCACCTACGCCCCCATACACACCCGCCACCACGCCAAACCACGCCAAACTGCCCGCCAATCCATCACTATAACTTCACCCCTCTACCGCTCTTTCTGCGCCAGTCTTCCGAGGCCGTAGCCCGCGGGCGATCTGTAGGTGCCTTGCTGTCCTCCCTTTGATGGAAACTGAGCTGACATGAATCGCCACTCTACAGCGCCCGCCGCCATACCTCCTCCCCCTTCACTCGTCAATTACTACACATTTCCGTGATGCGACGCTCCCGTATAACGCCTTCCGGCGCCATCCTGGCCTCGCTGCTCGCGCTCGCGCCGCTGCCAGGCTCTGCATTTTACTTCCCAGGCGTCGCGCCGACATCCTACAAAATTGGCGACAAAGTCCCCCTGTTTGTCAACCACCTAACGCCAGCCAATTCCCAAAGCGATCCCAAACTACGCTCCGTATTCTCCTTTGATTACTACCACCCGCCCTTTCATTTCTGCAAGCCCGAAGGCGGCCCTGAATATGTTCGAGAAAGCTTAGGGAGTATCTTGTTCGGGGACCGCATACAGACCAGTCCGTTCGAGCTGAAGATGGGCCAGAATGAAAGCTGCAAAGCTCTGTGCCCGGCGCAGACATTTCCCCCCCTGGACAGCAAATTTGTGAACAACAGGATATTCCAAGGATACGACCTGAACTGGCTGATAGATGGGTTGCCGGCTGCGCAACATGTAAGAGTGGGCGACGATGACCCGTTTTATAGCCCTGGATTTGCGCTTGGCACGGTGGAACGCGACCAGCCCACGTTCAACAACCACTACGACATTTGGATTGACTACCATGAGGCTGGACCAGACAACTTCCGCGTCGTTGGTGTGCTCCTGGACCCGTTCTCATTCCGCGACTCTAAATATAACGGTGAAGGACAACCAGCAACATGTGGAGACAAGAGCGCCCCCGTTAAGCTCTCGGAGAATGAAGACACTAGCGTGACCTTTACGTACGGCGTGTATTGGAGGCTCAGCGACACTCCTTTTGCAACCCGATGGGACAAATATCTCCATGTCTACGATGCAAAGATCCACTGGTTCTCCCTTGTCAACTCCGCCGTTATTGTAGTATTCTTGATTGGTATGGTCAGTACCATTCTCGTGCGTACCCTTAAGAAGGACATCGCGAGATACAACAGACTCGACCAATTCGCCCTTGAGGACTTCGGCCCTAATGAAACAGTTGAGGATGGCGTGCAAGAGGATTCTGGCTGGAAGTTGGTCCACGGGGACGTTTTCCGACCTCCGAAGAATCCCTTATTTCTAGCTGTTGTCGTCGGCAATGGTGCTCAGCTCTTTATGATGGCTGGTCTAACGATTGGTGAGTTGCGCCGGTAATAACATCATGGCGTCTTATTAACTCATAGACAGCATTTGCGCTCCTCGGATTCTTATCGCCAAGCAATCGCGGCGCCCTCGGCACGGTCATAATCATATTCTACACGCTGTTCGGCTTCGTCGGCGGTTATGTCTCCTCGCGCCTCTACAAGTTCTTTCACGGCGAGTCCTGGAAGCTCTGTTTCTTCTACACGCCTGTTGCATTACCAGCCTTGGTCTTCGCGACCTTCTTCCTGCTCAATTTGTTTGTGTGGGGTCGGGGTGCCTCTGGAGCCGTTCCCTTCACCACTATGCTGGTCCTTGTGATCATCTGGTTCGTCATCAGCGTTCCACTTAGTTTAGCAGGTTCCTGGATCGGCTTTAAGCAGCCCGTCGTCGAAGCACCAGTACACACTAACCAGATCCCGCGTCAAATCCCCCCCTCTGGCGGCTACCTCCGACCTCTTCCTTCGATGGCTCTAGCAGGTGTTTTGCCCTTTGGTGCCATCTTTGTCGAGCTCTACTTCATCATGAACTCGATCTGGTTCTCGAAGGTCTACTACATGTTTGGGTTCCTCTTCATCTGCTACGGACTCATGATCATGACGAGCGCTGCTGTAACGGTCTTGATGATCTACTTCCTGCTCTGTGCGGAAAACTATCATTGGCAATGGAGGAGCTTTTGCACTGCGGGCGCAAGCGCATTTTACGTCTTCGCCAGCGCGCTTCTGTACTGGGCGAAGGATGTCAGCTTCGGAAGCTGGACATCCGGTGTCTTGTATTTGGGTTACAGTGCGCTTTTGAGCTTGCTGTTCTTCATTCTTACTGGTAACTTTTCTCCCCCTTCCGTCGAAAATTCGATTCGCTGACGTGATTGTTGTAGGTACCATTGGTTTCTTTGCTAGCTGGCTCTTCGTCCTAAAGATTTACAAATCTATCAAGGTGGACTAAGACTAAGCAAGCCATCATTATTATCCACTCTCGAATACAAGGCAGATTCCACCAACCTTTCTCTGTATCTCTCTGTTTCTGCCATCCTTGAAGACCCATCGATATTTTCTCCCTTGCCTTGCGAAAGATATCTTCTCCAAAGATCTATGTAAGCGTCCTCATTGCAGAAAATTGTGGTCTATATGTATATTGTTGTTGGCTAGACGGCTACGGTGTCAGGAAGGCGTTTATTCCCTTTCTGGTTCTCCTCCATATATGATTTGCGCAAGGTATAGCTTAGGCGGCGTCGCTCGGATTTGGGAAATGGAATCTGGGATTTGATTCATACAGAGGTTGAGTTTTGAGCTCCCCGTCAGTTTCGCCCGGCGAGAATGCACTGCGGTGGTCCGTAGTGCTGTATGTTTGTACAAATGCATTATATTAGGATCATATCCAATTCCACGATAGTATTGCAATGCATCTCTCCCCGTCAAGAGGTATTTATATATTTCCGCCTCCCATTCCATTTTCCCTCTCCATATCTTAAACAGGTATGCAATTCATCACACACAAGCAAACTCCACATATACTGCCACCATCTCAGCATCAATCAAACGCCTATACATATGGCCTCCCTTGCTCCCTTCTCGCAGAAGTCGACCCCAACATCAAGATTGGCGAGATAACCGTGGGCGAAATCGCTGCTGCTATTACCACCATCTTCTTCATCTGAAAGCCCTCGCTTTACCCCCTTGGTTCGCTGTGGTTGTGATCGTACTTGCCGAGTTGCGTAGAGTCCGCAATTAGATGATGGCACATAAGAACTTCAGTCATGGAGCCCTTCGACGAAGTTCCAAGGCTAGGCAGGTGCACTATTCCTCGAAGCAATGGTTAATTTGCTTGCGCCTCATATGGATCCATTGATCTGGAATTGGGTGGAGGTGTCATCGTGCTGATTTCTGGTAGGTAGGTTTGCGCTGGGGCCGAAGGAGCGGATGAAGGTGTCTGCGCGGGTTGGGGTTGTATATTTTGGGACGCATAGGAAGATTCTCGGGTGTGAAACTTCGGCTGCATAGGAGGCGGAGAGTAAGACTGCGGAGAGAAAAAGTAGACAGCTGTCCTGGACACCTGATCTGAGTTTTGTTGGGCAAGCGTGATGGAATGCTGTTCGGATGGTGAGTTCGCGAACATGTTGGAATTGTCCATACTTGGCCATATAGGCAACACTGTAGATTCTGAGGTCTGGAAGAATTGTCATGACTAATGTTTATGATGCGTTTCGATTGAATGTGAGATTGAATGACGACTTTGGTTTAGAATTGTTCTTGTTTGGATGGCCGAATCTGATCTAGTTGAGCTTCAGCTTATGAGGATTGGGCAACATGCAACAATTGTTGCGCTGCTATAGGTTGAGCTACTTGGAGTTCAGTTTGAGATCGTTGAGATGCATGATATTGGTCTTGGGGGGTATTGATTATGTGTTGGTGGCTGTATGTGGTAGACTCCATCCTCATGCGGATATCGACCGGCATGTTCAGACATGCCTAGGAATTAAATAAGTGCATGGGCCAGAATCCGGCGCTGAGAATACTGATTCTGAGATAGAGGTGATCACGTTATCAACTGGAGCGTAGATTTCTGCAACAGTGTTTGATGCCGATTGTGAAGCTCCTCTTTCCACGCTTTAGTTCCCCTTACCATTGGTCTCTCTCAGCTCAAATTAGAATATTTTTATCGTTCAATTAGTTGTTGTGTCTCTCTCACAAGAGTGACAGCAGAGGTGGCGCGCAAAAGTTGCTGCATTTCGGTGGTATAGTTTAGGAGTGGTTGAATTTAAAATTCGCCTTCTTTTAGATCCATTGCGAAACCTACTGGTTGAACATCTGGGAATTTGGTTTTCGTGCTGCTTATCCTTTGAGTGGTATCTGATGTTCTCTTCATATTCGCCCAGCTGCAGGAGCCGCCTAGGTACACAAGTGTTTGTTTCCCTTAAATCTTGAGAAAAAGTAGAGAACATAATTGGAGGTTGCGACTTGATGACATGGTCGATCGATGGTGTTCGGGAAACTATGGATGGGGCGAATAGTTTTATAAGAGCTGTACATCGAAGATCTGTGGGTCTCGATCATGTCTATACATCCCAAAGACTGTAGTAGCTGGCCATAGTTCTCCTGTAATTCCTTATATCGCGCATCCGCGATATCCTTGGCGCGTCTAAAGCCTTCGATTTCTACAAGAAATCGCGTATCTCTAAAGCAATGAAGCATTAGACAACAGCATGGTAGGGAGAAAGATGGAAAGGGCTCACTTGGCTAGAGGTACGAGTAAGCACTTCTGCTCCGCTACCTGTTTGAGATAATTCTTGTTCTTCACGATGCTAAGCATGATGTGCAGCGAGCTCTTGAGCTGCTCTAAACAGGCGTCTATGAGCTCTAATTTTCGTTCTTGTAATGGATGCCGCCAATTCGATATCCTAAAAGACTTTTTGAGTAACCCATCCCCCTTCCAATGAGGTATCCTGACATAAAGAGGTGAAACACTTACTATTCTTTCTTGACACACTCACCCACCTTCTTGAAGGCGTCCTTACACCGAAAAAGATGGCACTCAGTCGCCGTCCGCATCTCCTTCTGCGCAAGCGTACCCCGATATTCATCGTTATTGAAAAGATCCCCAATATGGCGGACAATAACTGGTGTGAGGCGAACACGATCCGCTATTTCTTTCAGTCGCTTGTCTGCACACTTGACTGCTTCGGCATAAACGACTATTTCTTTGGAGATGCGAAGACCTGCGACTGTAATGATAGACGCTATAACAGCTAGATCCTCCATGCCACTTGCCATGAAGGAGAAAAGAAAGATGGAGTGAAGGCTAATTGAAATCTCAGGCAGATGATAATATAGATTGGTTGCGGGGGCTTGGGGTCAGGACAGAGCAGGACAAGAGAGCGAGGCTGAGCTTCATGGAGAAGGTAACACAGTGTTGAGATTAGCTAGGAGAAGAATATGGCGATATTTCGACATACGTATAGAGACTCAAAAGGTATCAAGTCTTTCAATTCACCTGCCTCTTCTCTTACTCACATATTAGCCTGTAACAAAGTCTCGATAGCTGTCGTATACAACGGCATTGTCCCTTCCGTGGACGCAAACGCTCTCTCCATAATGTCCAATCCTTCTTGCAGTTCATCATCCGAAATCGTAATAGGCGGCGCGATCCTAAATACTCCAGAGAAACTTTGCATAGTGCCTAACTGAGCCCACAGTCCCAGCTCAGTCATCCTCGTACCAATCCGATCACCTAGTCCCAGCGCGGGCTCTTTCGTCGTTCGATCCCCGACTATCTCCACACCCGCCATCAAGCCCCGACCGCGGATATCGCCAATGCATCCATAGCGTTCCTCTAAACGTCGTAGTCCAGCTTGCAAAACCGCGCCTAGCTTCCGAGATTGCTCGACTAAACCGTCACGAACGACGATTTCGAGCACCTTGTCACCGACGGCGGCCGGGAGCGGGTCGTTGATATGTGTGGTGTAGAAAGTGAAGTCAGCCTCTTTTGCGAACTTGGCAATCTTGTCACTCGTGACGACTGCACTGAGAGGTATCCCATTTCCAAGCGTCTTGCTTAGTGTAAGAATGTCAGGAACGAACCCGTCTCCGTCATGCTGGAAAGCAAACATGTCGCCAGCTCTTCCTATCGCTGTTTGAGCTTCGTCAACAATCACAAGCATGCCCCTTCTCTCGCAATTCTCTTTCAAAGCTGTAAGATAGCCTTGAGGAAGCGGATGCATTCCTCCAGAAGACAGGACTGGTTCCACGATGATGGCTGCAAGAGAGCCGCAGGACTGGCGGTCGATGAGTGAAAACCCGTATTCGAGTTCAGTGCGCCAGTCGTGAGAACCGTCAGCATGACGAAATATGCTTCTGTAGGCATTCGGGGCTGGAAGCGCAAAATTTCCCGGGAGCTTCATTGTTCAGCTTCTATAAGTTGGGTGCAGGACAAAATTTCTCACCACAGGCCCGTACCCTGAGCGTCCGGAGTGATATTGTGCACCAACAGCGGCACCTCCCATTCCATGCCAACTTGCACTAAGGCCTACGATCTCATATTTTCCGGTGTAGAACTTTGCCAATCGAATTGCAGCCTCATTGCTCTCCCCGCCGGTGCTTAGGAAAAAAGCCTTGTCCAATCCAGGTGGAGTCAGATTCGTCAATAGTTTTGCAAGTGAAATAACAGGCGGTGATAACATGCCACTGAAGAGGTGATCAAGGGATGTTGCATGTTTGGTGATGACTTCTACGATTTCCGGGTTCCCGTGACCTATCAGACATGACATTTGGCCAGATGTCCAATCCAGCATGCGATGACCGGAGGCTGTGTAGATGTAGATGCCCTTCGCATGGACGATGATGTCCGGGTGAAACTTAGTCCCATAAGTGAGGAGAGAAGAGGAAGCATCGCTTCGGAGCTGAGCTTCATCGATTTGATTGTAGAGATCTGCCATGATTCCAGGAACGAAAATTGGAGAGAATGATTAGTGAAGAAGAATTATTGACTACGCGCATATATATACAATGAACAAAGACTGCAATCGCAGAATTCAAACTGATTATGAGCCAACTGATACGGTACTGAGGAGTTTCCCGTCGGAAAACGAATACGGGGGAAACCGGACGGAGAAGTCACATGTCGGGGTGGCCATCAAAGACTATTTTCACAGCGAAAAATTCGTCATTGCAGAAGGTGTATCCCACAGAGCCTCCCAAGAGAGGTCGAATTCGTTCGGGTCCAAAATGTCTGAGATTAAAAATGCCGAATCATCGAACACTGTGCTATTATTTTGAGCTTCTCCATCTACACTTGAACCGGGTACTTCAGCATCAGGAGGCGGCGAGGACTCCCGAGCAGCTAGCGACGAAATCTTGGCCACGGGATCTGCGCATCTTTCCAAGCAGTACAGTGCTATATCCCAGTCATAGTTGTCGTAGGCAAATTGAATGTGGGATATGAATCGTTCCAGTCGTGAAATAGAAGCCATTCTAACATCCATTGGTGCACCATAATCGACGGCACACCGTAAAGAGACCGTGACCGCATGCACAAGAAGGTGCGTGGCGTATGGAAACCAAAAGTCTTGGAATTGACTTTCCCCCAGGTATAGGATAAGATCAAGAACTGCAGATGAGGAAGCCCGCAACTCATCTAACCGAGTACGTTCCAAGCTCGTGTCCCCCACTAGAACCGCCGCCCTTAAAGCGACGCGGCTAAGTAGTAGCCGCATAGAGAGAAAGCAAAACCAGAGGTTACTTGAGCCGGGGCGATCTGGCAGTGGAAGCCATTCAGGGAGTTGCGATTCAAGATCGTTAAGAACAACCTTCAACCGCTGGACGGCGTGGGAGAGTTCTTCTGGGTCCGGGTTTATGCGATAAACTAGTGGTAAGATATCACCCAGAAGCTCTGTGAGGGCGCACAGATGGAGAAAGCATGTAGATGCATATTTTTGCGTCATTGTTGCCTTCGTCGAAAGGAGTGATTCGAGGGTAGGCCTGGGCACGTCATAGAAGCCTTTGGCGATGTGTGGAGGCGCCCCATACGCGATACTAGTCCAGTAGTCCGTGATAAGCACACCCCACCACAAACGAATGCGCGTTAATTTCTCGTCGTGTGTTATATCCCATTTGGATGGATCTCGATGCAGACCAAAGGTTTGAGCTAGTGAAACGGTCCGCCCACATAGCGTCGTGTTACCAACAATTGAGACAGACGGTCGTCCCACTTGGTCGAGAACAGCGGCAGATACGGTGGCCATGCTGGGTGAAAGGAAGTCTTCCAAAACCGCGGAGATGGCCTTATTCCAAACGTAATGGGAATCTGGCTTTGCGTGCATTTTCAGGGTGTCTGACCTTCTCCAATGTGGTGCTCCAATAGCGTAGACAACACACACCACGTTCTTTGGCATGGAGTCGCTAGGGCCTCTTCGTAACGCTGAACAAGTCTCGTCGTCGAGAACGGGAAAGTGATGATGGACATGGCTGAAATAAAGCTCGACAACCTCCTTTTTAAAAGGGCCCAGAATCTGCTCAAGAATCTCCAGTTGCTCTTTGCCGGCCCCAATCTCTGGGCGTAGGCCTGTTCGATATCGAGGGACCGTGAGATAAACGATTGGGTTTCTGGTGTCATGGGATAAAGTCTGATAGGGATCCGAAGCCTCACCCCCCGGCGGTCTGTGTTGTGAGATGTGTCTTTGAAGGATGTCGACATCTTCAGCAACATGCGGTGCTAACATAATAGACGCGGAAGGATGAGTAGAGTGCTTGTGTAGGATGGGTGCTGATCGTGGACGTGTCGGATTCTCCTTGTCTCCATTGCTGAGTCGGCGACGTTTTGGAGGCTTCGCTCCATTTTCGTCGGTCGGCGTTGTCGCATCCACGTATTGACATTTGAGACGTCGTTCCCGGCATGATAGACACGGTTCACCAGGTATGTCAATATGACAACGGATCTTTCTAGATCGGCATCTCGTGCACGCTGGAACTCTGTGGGAACGATACGGCCGAATCTGAATGGGCGTGTTGGCGGTGGTTGACATCTACGCGTGGCCAAAAGTCTGCATTTCGTGGATTGAGATGGAGGATGGATGAGTGCAAGAGTCGGCGACATCGGAGACTTCTATCTAGAAAATGCCGACGCGCTTGGATCACGTGTGATAGTGTGTTGAACCCGTTCGATCTTGCATCCATTGTACGTATAAGCATATGAGGAAAGAAGTCAAAAACCTTTGATGATTCTTTATTTGCTTTTTCTCATTGTGATTCTACATATAAGTCTTAGGTTTCACGCTAGTCTCATTGTAGCTTAGCGAAGTTTCCCCGTACATCACTTCAGCGCTACTTGCAACATGCTTGTATCGTCCCATTCATAGCAGGCTTCATCGGACTGAGCCCATCCGCATTTGCCTCTATAGCTTAGTGCAGGAATTCTCCATTAGGCATTGAGAAAATTCTCTCATGAGGCTAGGAATAGTCCGCGAGTACGTTATCAATCCTCACTTCCTCCAGTTTGCACACTCCTGATCTAATTCGATACTTCAGCAACGCTATTGCACAAGGGAAGTAGAGACCAACCTAGCGTGAAAGTGAGACCATCGATTTTTAAATTGTCACTCCGTTCGAAGAAACGCACCATCATGTCGTTGCCGTTTATACGACCATATAATGCCTCGGATTGGGACAATGGACTGCATATTGTAAGTCTCTAGAGCATCCACCTCCATGATCTCTCTTTCTGAAAAATATATCTCTTGATAGTTCTTTACGACCATCGACAGCAGTGTCAACTTTGAGCCCGCACGTACTATCGGCTCTTACATCTGGTTCAAAGCCTACGCTCTGCTCACTCCGAGCACGTGCTTCGTTCTTGACGACGGAAGTGGGAGGGCCGTTGGCTACATTATCGGGACTTCATCTACTACCCATCTCATCGAGAGGTGGAAAGAAGTCCTTGTACCTATGGTGGACCCTAAGCTTGTTCCGAAACCAGAGATTGTAACGGACAATCCGATGATGGAACGAGATGATGTAAAGGATTTGCGGGGAGCAGTTTATGCTGCTGAATGTAACATGCTGCAGTCATCACCTGATTTGCTCGAGCAATATCCGGCACATCTTCACATCAATGTTCTGCCTGAATTCCAAGGCAATGGGTACGGGGGGAAGCTGATGGATACCTTTCTTCAGAAGTTACGCGAGCTAGGAGTTGTGGGAGTTCATCTTGGAATGGTCGCGTCGAATGTGAATGCCCGAAGGTTCTATGAAAGGATTGGGTTCCAGCTCTGCGATGGGGTGTTAGACGGTGGAGCGAGTGGAGAGGTGGGACGACAAGGCCATGCTATATGCTTGGTCAAGCGGCTATGACGGTTATTCCTTATATGCGCTGAATCATTGTTTTGGATTTTCAGCTTATGCTCAAATTGTCTCTCTCCCAAACTCTTCTGGTCATTTCGGTCCCTGTTCTGATATGAGTGACAATGGCGACGTTTGTAACGTAGCGGTGAAGTCGCCGCGAGATCTCCCTATCCGGTCACGTAACGTAGATCTAACCGTGAAAACACACATAAAAGTCACTACTCTAGACGTCACTGACTCATCAAGTATGGGTGAAAAAGAGTGATGAAAAAGGTAAATTAGATGGTGGAAATTCCATGCTGATGCAACGTCCTCACAGATCTCTTTACGAGGTAGTTGACGATTGCCTCTATGCTGGCAAGATAAGCAAATGCGAACTCTTCGTCAGCAGAATACCTAGCAGTGTCTAGTCGGTTCATGCCGTCGCATGGCGGCTATCATAACATGCAGAGATGTGTAAAGTCTTGAAATGCTATCCTACCTAAAGCAAATCGCTTTTCTAAAACTTTCACACTTGGAAAAATCCTGCTCATCATGCAAACCCCCTCTAAGCGTCCCGATTCCACGGCTGTCGCTTCTTGTCTAGCTCCCTTTGAAGATGAAGCTTTATTCATCTTCTCCAGAAACTTCATGTCATGCGCCAATCCGCATAAGGTTCCTTTTTCCAGACAGTCGTCAATTGTAAAATATGAATTACAGGAGCTCCTTGGAAATGTGTTCTGGCACCTTGCCAACATATTCTCCTTTCATCTGCCCAATGCGTCCACAGATCAACATGGAAGTGAACATGACGATGACCAATCTATACTGAATCATTGGCGAAGAGTGCTTCGTACTCAGTCCATCATGTCTTATGGTCCCATTACAGAGCTAGATGTTAGCCTGCCTTAGTATCATCAATCTGTCCTGTTAGGGCCTGAGAAGAACTATAGCACTAGCTGGCCGAGAACTATAATCTCACTAAAGCTCGTTGGTGTGGGTCGGAGGGAATTGTTGAAGGAAAGGTCAATTCTAGATATCTGGACAGAGAAACCATTTCTCTACTTACATCGCTATGAAGCCTTTCCTAAGAAACCGGATACGTTCGCATACATAGCCGTGTAAAAACATGGCATTTGACATTTTCAACGATCCAGCCAACCCCTAATAGCAAGCTCCACTCGAGCCACTCAATCCCGCTCTCTGATATGGGGAGAGAAACCAGCGAGGGTAGCATTCACCATGGTATCATTCGAGGAAGCAGTGCCGTCAATACTGGTGACCTCGATATTGGGACACCATGCTTGCGTTTTAAGTGCATCTGCACTGTTCTCTAGATGCAGCGCGTCTCGCCATGGTTGGTCAAAACCTGCATCGTCGAGGGCGATTTTAGCTCTGTTGATAATTGCAACACAGTCGAAGTTGCCGTCCAACGATTTCCCGTTGAATTCAAGTTTCATCTTCAGGTGGGCGTTGCCGCCCATTACGGTGGCAATCTCAAGTTCGTGTCCGACGTTGCACCAGAAGTATATCCTGATGTCATTATCGAAATGGGCCTTGATGCAATTCTTTTCGTCACGGGTTTGAGCCGTATAAATTTTGGCCGCGGCATCGATGAACATTCTGCGCGACTGGAAAGGAAAGTAAGCATCCACCACCCAGATTTTCACATTTGCGTTGTTGCTTATGTGTCCTCCACCGTCGTACTCGATGTCAGAGAATTGGTACGGCTCCTTCTTGCAGGGGTTGCGTTCAGGTGCGTCTGAAGGGCAAAGGGCGCTCAAGCCCACAGTCAAGTTAGTAAAAATGGTATCTACTAATTGGCCTACATGCTGTTTCTGGTTGGATATGATGGCCTGGAGGGTAGGAACGTTCTGCGCAAGGGGTTAGCGACATGGAATGGGCTAGCGCGGAGATTGCATGATTAAACAGAAGGACAACATACCGCTACTTCATCGACAGCGCGAGCTGCGAGCTGGCGAGTGAATGTTGGCGTCACGAATGTCAAGTTGGCAAAGGTACGGTTGGAGGAAACCCCAGTCTCCACCTGAATTTGCAGACACCTGACCTGCTCTTCCGGAAGAACCCCATACGCTTTCTTGAGAGATTGCAAGTGTGGGAGGAATTTCGTACCCTCTTTGACGCCTTCGACGTGTGCGACGCGGTCGAAATGGCCCTCTCTTGCTGCACCGTTGAATTGAACCGTCATCTTTAGGTGCGCGTTGTAGCCCGTGACAGTAGCAACCTCGAGGGGTTTCCCAATAACGCACCAATGTTTGTCTCCCTGCACGGACGTGTAACAGTCATTTTCGTCATAGGTCTGTGTCGTGTAAGCTAACGCGGCGGCGTTGATCAAAGGAAGGCGTAGATTCATCGGAAATTTGGCCGACCATACTGAGATGGTTATGTATCCATCAGTAGAGACGCCACCGGTTTTGGTGTCATAGTCCTCGACACACCTGATCCAGTACTGATCCCCTACGTTACAAGGAGCAGACCTAGGCCAGTCCTTAGGGCACAAAGTGTAAAGAGCTTCCTTTATGCTATAGTGAAGGGCATCCTTGGTCCCATTCCCCACATGCTTGGCATTCCCATTGGCGGTAGGATGCCCCATGACGACTTGGATGGTGGAACAACTCTACAGCTCAAGATCAGTAACATGGGACCCGGACTAGTGAATGAGTTTGGCGACATACCACAACGTCCTGGTCAACGCGTGCTATGAGTTGGTGAGTAGGCGTGGGAGTCAGGCCCTCGGCTGCAGGGTAGTTATTTGCGACTAGGCTGGTGCTAGACAAGGTGTCGGGCTGATGTGAAGCGAGGATTACAGCAGCTATATGGTGAGTGAGCATATCGCGAGGAATGACGGTTCAATCTTCTTCTTACTCTTGCTGGGACCGCGAGGAAATGCAGTGACGAGGGGAATGAGCGCCGCCGCGCCAAGGGAGAAGAGCTGCATCATGGATGGCAGTAGCGACGAAGATGCGGAGAAAGGCTGGCTGATCAGGGAAGTTGAGCAGGCAAGACAGTTGGAGGTTTCGAGGAAGAGTCAAGACAGAAGCGGTTGAGGGTGAGATTGTTGTCTTTGACTCGGTGAAGGAGGCACGACCCTTTGTACCATGAAAGCGCAGGTGACGTCGGGCTCGTTTACCTTCATTTTATCTCTGGTCATGCCAGTTCAGTATGAAGCATCAAGCCTTTCACCCTCACTTGCTCTCACCTTGCCCGTACCAGTTCGCGTCTGCACGAGCATACAGCACGAGCATGTCTCCGAAGCGGCAGGTTTTAGAACCGATACAGGGCCAAATCTGCAGTTCTCGGGTCTACCACTCCCAGATATCCAGGCAGCAGCGTAGATGAATCGCCAGGGCCAACTGGATATATACATTTTCAACCAGTTAGTGAATAGTGGAAAGAAATAGATGCCGTGAATGCGGGAAGAGATTTGAAGGAGAAGAGGGCTGCTGCTGAGAAGGATGAATGTGATTTGCTGATGCATCATACAGTGGCGTGGGTTGATGTTCATTGCTCAACATTGACCGAGAGTGATTGATGAGAGAAAAGGAAGAATTGAACGACTTCATTATAATATGGCAATGCAGATGAAACAGCGTTGACTGTGAGGACGTTTGTAGGACCGATGGCCGTGAGATAAGGATCATGATATGGTGGCATTTGGATCGACAACACACAACCCTGTTCCCAGTGCGTTCTCACGTTCTGAAAACGGTAACGGAGCACGTGAGGTATTCTCTCCAAGAACGCCCAGTTACCGAGCTGCGGTCTGGAAGAGGGCGATTGAGGGCACATTGGCTACCACATGGGCAGCAAGTTGCCTCTGAAAATTTTGCCATGATGGCTTTTTTTTTCTCGCAGCGAGCCAGGGTCCAGGGTCCAGCTCGAATCTTGTGAAAGCCGACTGCCCGCATAGACCGCACGGACCACCCTCACGTCACAATCAGGTAAAGTCGAAAGAAGCTGTTGGTAGCTCCTCCTAGCGACGCACGCCGCGCCTCCTCCTCTCCCTCCTCCCCCCCTCCTCCCTCCTCCTTCTATGTGCATCCACCGCCGTCCAACCTATCCCCGTCGCTTCTCTCGCTACGCAGCACTCGTTCCCGACGCCGCACGTCTCTCTGCGTCTCCGCAATGGCACCTACTCCACAGCGAGATTCGGGCGGGGCGCCGTCAGCGGCCTCCAACGCACCCCGAACAGCAGAGAGCGCCGCTGAGGGTCCAGCTCCAGCAGCTGCGAAGAAGCGCAAACATCGTGGCGGAAAGAAACGCCGCAATCGTCGCCAGTCGTTCGCTGCCACGGCCGACACCATGGGCTCTGGCAACATGACCGACGAGCATCGCCCGAGCTTGGTCGACGTCGCAAGCTCATCGCACTCAAGGCACACCTCCAGCTTCTATCGCCTGCACCGGAACCACAGCAGCACCAGCCTCGAGAGCGAAGCCCTGCTCGACCACCGCGACCAGCCCACGCTCCCGCCGCGCCGACCGAGCGTGCAGCTTCCCCAAATCTTCCAGCCGCGTCCGAGCCTGCCCTTCTCGGCCCAGCACCAACAGTCGTCCTTGCAGAACGCCTACGGTCGGTCCAAGCTCTCGCGCCAGCAGAATTTGGAGGAGAGCGACTACGACGATGTGGATGACAGGACGCCCTTGATGAGCACCTCCCAGCGGGATATACGAAGCAGCGGCCTCTACGGCGGCACGAGCGCGCCCTCGAGCGCCGACAGACCGGAGCGGCAGCGGAGAGACAGCAGGTCGTCTGGCGGGAGCGCCCGCCGACGGCCTGTCTTTTCTCAACACCGCTCGCAGACCAATCTCGAAGACTACAATGTCAACAATCCCCCCTCGGTGCCCGCCAGTCCAGTACTGGGCCCGGATCTCGGATTTGACGATGTCATGCTTACCGCACAGCTCGAGCAGAGCCGGTCGCTAGACGAATCCAGGTCCAAGAATCGGTCGCGCGATGCTCTCATCGACATCGATGAAGAGCCGCCCCAGAGATCTACATCCACATCCCCGCCCATCTCTCCGACTGCTGGCAACTTACGCCGTCGCATGACCGCTATGCAGGCTGCAGAAGACGTATGCTTCCCGATTGAGGGCATGTCAGAGATAGGCCAGGAAGACTACATGCACCGACCAGAGGGGGGCGATCCGCGCAGCCGTCGAAGGCGCCGTCGCTGGCCCGATCTCAGCGTGCTCGAAGCTTGGTCGCACGAGGAGAAGGAGCAGCGCACCATGGAAGGCATGCGGACGCGCAAAATCAGCGAGCCGCTCATGGTGGGAGGGCGATTGCGACCCCAGAAGCAGCCGTGGCACCGCGAGGCCGACGACGCGCCGTACCGCTTTACCTACTTCAACGATGAGTTCGACAACACGATTCATAGCCAGACCATCAGCGAGTTGGTCCAGCCAGGACAGACATTTAGGAACCTGTTCATCCCCGACCCGCCCATCATCGAAGATAGTACCGACGGCGAGACGGACGAGGATGAGGATATTTTGCCGCTTATCAGGGACACTACATTGGACCGCACCAGCACAAACGGAAATTCTAGGGCGGCCACGCTAACCTCTGGAAAAGTAGAACCAAAGCTGCCGTCTTCGGGCGAACAGACACGTTCCAACACCCCTCACCGCACGTCTACTCCCACCCCTGGCTACACCCCCACCCCGAAACAGGACCAAGAGAAACCGAAGCGATATGGCCCGCGACCGGCATTCTGGCTGGACGTCTTGTCCCCTACGGATGCTGAAATGAAGATCATATCAAAAGCCTTCAGCATCCATCCGCTGACAGCCGAGGACATTCTGATGCAGGAGCAGCGCGAGAAGGTGGAGCTGTTTAAGCACTACTACTTTATCAACTACCGCACATTTGAGCAGGACGAGAATAGTGAGGACTATCTAGAGCCTGTCAATCTCTACGTCGTCGTATTCCGGGAGGGAGTCATCTCGTTCCATTTCTCAATGACTCCGCATCCCGCCAATGTTCGCCGCCGCATCCGCCAGCTGCAGGACTATCTCATTCTCTCTCCCGACTGGATATCGTACGGCATTATTGATGACGTTACGGATGCGTATGCGCCTCTCATTCAACGTATCGAAGAAGAGGTTGACGACATCGATGAGGCGATCCTGCGCCTGCACTCTCTCGAAGAGGAGAACGAGGCCAAGAAGACAAAGTCTGGCTATGCTCCTGAGAAGCAGGATGCAGATACTGGAAGGGACATGTTGAGGCGCGTGGGAGAGTGCCGGAAGAAGGTGATGGGTCTGTACAGGTTGCTGGGCAACAAGGCAGACGTGATCAAGGGGTTTGCGAAGCGCTGCAATGAGCAGTGGGATGTAGCGCCTCGCAGTGAGATTGGCCTCTATTTGGGTGACATACAGGATCATATCGTCACCATGACGGGGAACCTGAGCCATTACGAAAAGTCAGTGGACCAGGCGTGAATGTGTGTGCCGGGATTTGCGCTGACCATGTATTAGCTTGCTTTCCCGCGCCCACAGCAATTACCTAGCCCAGATCAACATCCGCATGAACGAACGACAAGAGAAGACGTCTGACATTCTGGGCAAGCTCACTGTTCTCGGAACCATTGTATTGCCAATGAACGTTGTGACGGGTATTTGGGGAATGAATTGTAAGCCCTGGCCTCATCTGTCGTACGTTACGAAGTAGTGTGCTCGCTGACATTTTGATCAGGTCTGGTCCCCGGACAAGATATCGAGAGTCTGACGTGGTTTTGGTGCATTACTGCCGGCTTAGTTGCATTCGGGCTGCTGTGTTTACTCATCGCGAAGAGAGTGTACGGTATTGTTTGATTGGGGCGGATCGGTCTGCATTTAGCTCATTGGGTTTTACCCGCGTACATAAAAGCACCAAAAGTGTTTCATTTGGGCGGCTTGCATCCTGCGGCGCATGGTTTGGTTAACTCAAATTGAGATAGGAACGTTAGACTTACGTGTCGTAGTATAGATGAACAACATGGCTGTCCCGTCATCGCGATGCGGGTGAGGGCGGGTGAGTTGTATATATATATATATAGATGTGTGTGTGTATTGATTCTGTCAAACACATTCGTCGGGATTTGCTGCTAGTTTGAATTCTTCCCAGGCCCAAATCGAGTTTGTGGCCTTTTCGCACTAGCTCTCGTATTTCTAGTATTCTTCTTTACTTCCAATTTCGATTAGTCAATGAGTTGGCCCTTCCCTTTTCTCACTCCAGGTAGGGTGAAGGTAAAGAGGTAAAAGAGATGCAGCCAAGTCCGCCAACGAAGTGCCAAGTCGCTCCGCCACGTTCCTTCCTCTCTTGATGCTTTGTTGGAGGAACGCAGTGTGCAGGGTATGAGTGCCCCACCCTGGGGACTTGCTAGAGGACGAGAGCTGACCTGGGCTGGCCGTAGAGGCATGGTGTTGCTGTTGACAATATCTTGCTTTGAAGCTGCGGGTTCTTACTCCCTTCATCCCGCCTTGCGATAGCAACAAAGACACCACTACATCGTTCCCTCGTTCCTGCGAACCTGAGTGAATACGGATAACTGCATATACCTGGCCGATCTCTCGGGCTGCGGGTTGGTGGTCGCTTGCCAGACAGTGAAATGGATACTATTCTCATCCTCCGATCTGCCGGCGGAGCAGACTTACAAGTCCCCTTCCATGCGGGCCCATCTGTAGGCCATGAGATGGGAGTCTTGTTTGCGGGGGTGGGTGCTATGGTTATGGGTATGATCCCTTTCTTCTCTCGTCTTACTTCATCCCGTCTTCTTTGGTACGGATGTTCGTTGAGATTGAGATATTCGATGCTAGATTAAGGCTGATAGTGATGGAATAGGGACGCTATTGTTCTACCTTTGGTGGCGTGTTGTACTTGCAAAAGATCTAGAAGCGGAGGATGTGCGGGTGAGGCGGTTGAAAGTGAGGGGGTTGTTGGATAGGAGCGGGGAAAGAAGTGAAAAGGAGGTAGGCAGACGGTGAGGTTTCTTGATTCAAGACCAAATGGCTTGATCTGTGGGTTTATTTGGGACGAAAGGAGGGAACGACAGCTTGCGAGCTACGGAGTTCGGAGTCATGCGTATGGTGTGAAGCGTTTTGAATAGGGCGTACGTGGTCGCACTTCTGTATAGGTTTATGTTTCACTTTGGCGACTTGAATTGGGTAATCCATTGAATCCTTGCTTTTATTCATTCCATTGTCGTACTAGTACACAAGAAAAGATCGCTTGGAGATGGCGACTATATACGTCCGTCAATACCATTCCACAAGACACAGCCCGCATGACGGTTCCCAATTCGAAAGAACAAACAAGATCCGATACTAGACGTTCTCCAACTTCACAACAGAAGATACGGACCCAGCGCCTGAACATCCCAATAGAAACTGCTCCTGGCTCCTCGCCATCCCAACTAAGCACCCTGCCTGGCCTTCTCCGCACAGATCAACGCAATGATTCTCGATAGCTCCGCGCTCTGGTTGTATTGCTCCTTCTTGACCTTGTCCTCTACATCGTCACTGGCAGCAATGTCCTGGCTGACCTGCAGCATGCGGTTCTGCAGCGCGAGCAGCTTCGCGAGGGTGTTGTCGAGGAAGGGCGCGGAGAAGGTGACTTGCGCGCCGGCGGGAGTATTGGGAATGCGCACTTCGAGTTTCCTCGGGGGCTTCTTGGCTGGCGGTGATGTGGGGGTTTGGGGTTGGGACTGGGGTCTGGGCACTCGAATGAGCATGGGCACCGGGAATGGAGGGGACGCACGTGGTTTACCGTTCACGCTCAACAAAGGTAATGTTCTCGGCCATCTCGGCGACGCGATTTGCGATGCGCGACGCCATGATTTCGTACGGCGAATGGTAGGAAGCTCCGTTGACGGCGCCGTTCGCATGCGCGGCTTTGGGAGCTGCTTTGGCGCCCACGGACTTCTTCGTGCGTGAGGCCGTGGTCTTGGTGGCTGTGCGGTGGACGGGAGCAGAGGCGACGGAGGCGGGCATTGTGATGTGTGGTTCCAGGTGAAGGGGTGGTGAAGTCTGAGAAGTTGTCAGATCTGGTCTGAGGAGAGATGGCATGCAGAGGTGCAAGCGTGAAGGGGCGCTGGCAACCAACCTTTTGCGTTCAGCACCAGCTTTCTCAAGAGTCAAGCAGATGGGATTTGGATCGTAATTACGGCCTTGGGATGAATGCGAAAGGGAGGGAGCGGGAATAGAAGGAGGAGAGTCTTGCTGCGTTGTGCCACAGGGAAGTTGGCAGCTCCCGCCACACCTACGTCGCACTACGTCATATCGCGTCCCCAGATGGCAGGCAGAACGCTGCGATCGGCAGAGCTCCGGCCACCCTCCAACGTTGGACCGTGGATGACGCCCGCCATCGTCTCCCCTCTCGAGGCCATGGTGAATTAACCATTTGGACCCTATCATTCGCACGCCAAACTGACAATGTCGCCCGCAATTCGCAAGAAGAAAGATGACTTGGGTGCAGGGCTGCGTGTCTCCAAGGACAACATCGCTGCGCATCCCAGCGGGCCGCCAAAGTATGGGGAGCTGACCCAGGCAGAGAGAGCGTTCACGCTGGCGTCGACGTTTTTGTCCGGAGTTCTGGCGTAATGAAGCATTGTCCCGTGACAGTAGAGATGCGAGCTGACCATGGTGCAGTATCAGCGCGTCGCAGTTCCTTGGGGCGCCTCTGAAGCTCATCGATCCCGTGTTCTACGAGGGATACATGGCTTACACGAAAGAGTGCTTTGCGATTCTGATTACCTGCTTGACCCAGTGGTGGGCTCCGACCGCCGTGAATGTGAGCGGCGATTCGAGCATGCTCGGGCAGCTCATCAAGAAGAAAGACGGGAGCTTGCAGTGCAACTTTGCAGACCGCATGGTTCTTATGGCGAACCACCAGGTACAGCAACAGACCATCAAGATGCATGGGGGCCGTGCTGACCAACACAGCTGTACACGGACTGGCTCTATCTCTGGTGGATCGCGTACACGAACAACATGCACGGCTTTATCTACATCATTCTGAAAGAGTCGCTGAAAAATATACCCGTCATTGGATGGGGCGCCCAATTCTACAACTTTATTTTCCTCTCGCGCAAATGGGAGGAGGATCAGCGCACCTTCAAGAGCCACCTCGAAAAGCTCAACAACCCGAAGGATCCAATGTGGCTCATCATCTTTCCAGAAGGGACCAATCTGTCATCGTCGACAAGAGAAAAGAGCAAACAGTGGGCCGAAAAGAACGGTCTACAGGATATGAAACACCAGTTGCTTCCTCGAAGCACGGGATTGCGATTCTGCTTGCAGGAGCTCAGACAAACCACCGAGTGGCTATACGACTGCACCATTGCGTACGAAGGCGTCCCCCCCGGGCAGTTTGGCCAGGACATCTTCACCCTCCGGTCCTCCTTCTTTGAAGGCCGTCCTCCCAAGTCGGTCAATATGCACTGGCGCCGTTTCCACTACGATACCATTCCCATGGACAACAGCAAGGCTTTTGAAGTGTGGCTGAGGAACCGATGGCGGGAAAAAGACTACATGCTCGAATACTTCAGTCGAAACAACCGCTTCCCGGCTGAAGACTTCTGGAAAGATCACCTCGATATGGGCGAGCGAAGTTCAGGGGGGCAGAGCATCCGAACCGTTCCCAGACCGGCAATCACCATCGAGACCGAAGTCAAATCCGGCAATTGGAACGAGTTTGTCAAAATATTTGCCCCCATCACCAGCGTTATGATGGCCCTAACCGTGGCATATGGAGCTTCGCCAGGTGACATTATCCCCGGTGGTGCCGAGTTCTTCGAGCAGCACATGAAGGCTTTGTTGAGCGGGGGTGAGATGAAGGGATTGCCGAGTCCAGATGAGCTGGAGAAGCTGATCGAGGGCGCCGCACGAATGGGGGCCAAACAAGCAGCGGATCCACAGAATGTTGGGAACGTGCAGAAGCTGACACAGGAGAATTTGGCCAAACTGGTCAAAGAGACCGCGATCAAGAATGGCATGGTGGTTACTACTGGAAGTACGAGGCGAGCCAACACCGCACAGCCTGCTCCTCGTCCCAAGGCTCCAGCACTCGCCCCGAAACGTGTCGGAACGAAGGCAAAGAGTGTCGCCAACCTCCCGAGTGCAGTAAAGAAGCCCATCGCTCCGACAGCGAAATCCGTTTCCGCAAACCCGAAGCCGGCTGCTCCTTCTGGGCCTATGCAGACGGTTATGACAAGCTCCGGTGTTTTCATCAAAATCCCGAAAACAGAGGTCGAAGAAGCGAAAAAGACGGGGACGATTGTGACGAAAACCGGGCTCGTGATCAAAGTAGGGAAGGGCGAGATTGAAGAAGCACAAAAGAAGAAAGGCACAACCTACGTAACGTCTTCAGGCGTACCGATCAAAATAACTCCAAGTGGGGCCATCGCCGTGGAACAAAAGGCTATTTCTCAGCAATCATCAGCGAACAAGCCTCCTCCCAAAGTAGCGCCTACAACTAAGAAGATCACGCCGACTGTGAACAAAAGCATACAGAAGCCGACCATGGCACCAAAGGCCGCCGCTAAGTCGACAGGGGGGACCCCAGCTCTCCCGAAGAAAGGCCCTACTCTCAACAGCAATGTTAAGAAACCTGTTCAAACGCCTGCCAAGACCCCCGTTACGAACCCCGTCACAAAAAGACCGGCGGCATGACACCACGCTGTGAAGAAGTCATATTTATTCCTGAGCTCCATGGCCAAAATCGGGCGAAGTGACATTTTAGCCCTTTCACTAGACCAAGAAATTCTACCAAGATGGACACGCTACTGTATACCGAGTGTCATTTTTGACAAGGGCGCTATTATTTGGCCAACTGCCAGTGCAGTTCGTCACAACCCGCCAGCCTATTCGTAGTCTTGATTTTGGTTGCGCATTGCCTTGACGGGGGCGAAAATGTGGTGCCTGAAGTAACTGATTGTAGCGGTCATTGTTTTCACTGTCCAGGTATAAGACCGTTGGCACACAACATCGTAACTTCACTTGAAATCAAGGTGAACTGGGCCTTCCAAAATGGTAACGTTAGGGTTTGCCTCAAAACACCTCGACAATCAGTTCTCGGTACAAACAACAAAGAAAGGCTATCAAAATGGTGCTACAACCACTCCTGCTACTTCTCAGAGCGGCCTTCTCCTTTCCTTACAATCCACCGCCTTGTGCTGAGCGATGAGAATTCTCAAGCATAATATCTATGCCAACCATTCAAAAAAAAGTTGCCACGATACAGATCTAGGGAGGCGGATGGAGGGAATCGGGGTAGATTGATGGGCATTGAGTACTCAACAGCAGTTATTCCACCTTTGATCCGTGTGCGGCGGGGAAGTAGGTGATGTTTGAACAGCAGGATTGGTGAGCTTTTGCGAAATAGCTAAATTTGAATGGACGGAGCCTCGTTTTCTCTACATTTAAACTGTTGTATATGTACACTTTCTCATTATGCACCATTTCGCGCAGAAAAGTTATGGCAAACTCAGGCTATTTATTACATTACCATGCTATTCTCCAACATCAAACATGCCAAACTACAAATGCCCGATCCATGATCGATCATCCCCTGTCCTACCCTTTCCGTTCCTGCAGATCAACAATGCATTACATCCCTGTTGCCCTAGCGTAGTGCGTACCGCATCGACGTCATACCCTAGCGGGGGCAAAGAACGGGGCCTGCATGCAAGCCCGCATCACCAGCCATCACATCACAGCAGCCAGCCCCGGAAACAGGATCTGGAAGTGTGGCACACAGACGAGGCCGTCATCCTACTATTCTCAACCACATCGAAATTCGGCAACAGCCACTCTTGCTACCTGGTCTGATTTGTGATAATTTGAAACTACTGGCAGAGGAAAGATGAATTTCGTATCAGACATTATCTGGAACAGCGTCGAAGGGTTCGTGGAAGCTGGGACGCGCACAGCAGGCGGCTACGCAGGCGATGCGCTGCTGAAAGCTGGGGATCTGATTGAAGCTACCGGACGAAGCTTGGGCAATGGTATTTCCTCCCTTCACCCACGAATTCTCATCTTCCAACTGTCCACACAGCGCTAATGGAAAGGATACAGGCATCGAACGCACCGCCTCAGGCTACGGCAACAAGATATCTGGCGGCGCTCCGGCGCCCACCACCGTTGCACGAAACCCAGCAGTCAAGCGCTCGCACTCGAGTCCCGCGTCGAGCAAGGCAGCCACCACCATGCGAGGACCTACGAGCAAGACACCCCTCGGAGCGAACAAATACCCTGGTGGAAAAGGCGTGGGCGTAGGCGTAGGCAGCGGCACGGGGGTCAAGGCTATCGCATCCGGCGCGAAGAGCACGGTGGGTGGTGCGCAGAAAAGCATTGGAGGTGTAGGCGCAGGAGCAGCCGGAGGAGCCAAAAAGACACCCGCAAAGTCAAATTCGCTTCCCAAACCATACCCCAATAACGTCCCTTATGGCACGGTCACGAAGCCCACTGCCATAAGATCCACCGCCGCTGCCCAGTCCAAACCAAACAACCTCCCCAAACCCTACCCCGGCACCGCCTCCCTCCCATCCTCCAACGCCACGGAGAAGAAGACCGCCGTGCGGCCTGGTGGGGCACCCAAACCGTTCAACGGTGCGAGCGCGGGCGCGAAGACAGGTCCTCCTGCAGACGAGAAGAAACCGTATCCGGGGACGAACACGCTGCCAGGACAGGCGAGTAAGACGCCCGTGAGGCCGCAGAAGTATAAGCCGTTGGAGAGGATGAAGCCGCCGGTGGAGAAGGGCAAGGTACAACATATTGCTGTGTAAGGGAGGTGGAGTGATGGAAAATGTACGTTTGGACATGGAATCAGTGGGTTGGAATGGGCTGGCGTTTTGGTTGGAGAGGGCTTGGGTGCTGAGATATATACTTGTGGTTCGGAGACTGCCTGGATGTACTATTGGTTTGTACCTACGTTTTTAGCTCATTTGCCTTGTGCCCCTTTCAATCGACCTTACTCGGAACTTGCTCGAGTTTCCAATCCATGCATTTTTCAGCGATGGGTTGGTAAGTTGGAAAAGAGTTTGGACTATTCAATTTTTCGGTGTCTGTAGGAAAAAGAAATCCACGGATACCGAGAGATGCCATCTCAATCTCCAATGTCGTCTCCATGTCCCCTCAAGTCTCCGAAGTTCAGCCGCCACGGGAAACAAGCCCAAGGGTTGAGCCAGAACACCGTAAATAATGCTGGAATGCCACCTTTGTTATTATCTATTTCTTCGGACACCACGCCTCCTTCGGCACATCCATGAGCCGAAATTCATGTCTCTTGAGCACAGTCTCCTTATAGCCACTATACAAAATTAATCAATACCCTAAGTATTTTAAAACCAAAAAAAGATTGCGTAACCAAAGCACCGAAAAGAAAAGCACATTGCCAGAAAATCCACATCAAAGTCAACACGTGATAACATTACCTCTTGTTCTTCGCCGCCTGCTCCTCCTGCAAGCGCATAGCTGCGCGAGCAGATCGTGATCCGCCCAGTTTCGGGCCCTTGGGTGGCTCTTTGGCGCCCTTGGGGCCGGGGGGTATGGCGGGCTTCTTCTGGATACGGGGCTCCATGGACTCGAGGAACTCGCGGCGGAACTGCTCCACCATGGCGTCGTCGGTGTTTTCGCTGCCGTCGGCTGGTGGAGAGGTTGGCTTATCTTCTTCAAAGTAGTCCACTGTCGAGGTCAGCATGTGTCTATTGGTTCGTGGGTGGGGAACGCACGCTTGGCCTCGCGGAGCACGGCCTCGACCATCATGTCCCGCCGCAGATTCTCACTGTTCCTTCTATTCCGCCATCGTCGGGGTTTCCCATCCTTGCCCAGCTGTACTTTGACAGAAGGCTCTTCCTCTGCAACACCAGCCTGTCCGCTCTCCATCCGCCTCCAGGCTTCCTCGGTGCGCTGGATGTTCTGTGCCGTAGCCTCCGGACCGAGGTCAATCTCTTGCAGCTTACCCATACCAGCAGCCAGTCGGTGACCATAGTCCGTGTTTGCGCTTTCTGGTGCATTATCCTCAGCTTTCTCTGAGGTCCCCAATCCGGCTTTCCCAGAAGATGTCGAGATGGCGTTTCGTTCCACAGTCGGAACCAAGGTCGCTACAATGTGTTTGAGGTGCGCGGGAATGGGCCAGCCATAAAGACGGTGGTTCTTTTCAGCCGTGCGAGCTTCTACGTATTCCATCCTAATAATTAGCCTCGGTCTCGCGACGCAGACGGAGTCTTATTCTAGGCACTCACATTTGCTTGTCGTCCCGATCCACGACCTGCCCAGTCTGCGCAACGAACCGCGAAGAATACTGGTCTGGCTTAGGCGCATCTACCGGCACCAGCGCGACAGATCCTGTGTCTTCCACTTTGCGTGCAGCCGTCCTCAGCCGGTCTCGAGGCCGCTTTCGGTTTCGCAGGATTTCCTTGAGGTTCGGTACCGAATCGTCTTGATCTGCGGAGGGTGGCTGTGAACTTGGAGTTGCGAGAGACTCCTGCGCGTCGGTTGAAGACGCAGCGTTCGGAGGCGGACAAGACGACAAGGTCGAGGCTTCGTCTTCGGGGCGCACTCGTTTGTGGGGTAGCATCTTCCGGCGTTTGAACCGGAAGGCTGGCTCGCCACTATCTTTGTCGACGGCTGCCATGATTGTTGTACTTGAGGGTGGTGTTGAGCGTGGATGGTTTGGGAAAGGTGTTGTTGACCAGGATCGGGCCGCGGCAGCGCACAGGCCGTCGGAGTCTGCCACTGAAGGAGCATTCACTGCCAAGACATCACCTTCGCGCTTTTCTTTTGACAGTTTGTAGACTTTGATTGTAATTTATCGCAAGACACAACCCTTTACAGTGTGTTACAAGAGTGAAAAACGAGTGATTCCGAGTTGTGAAGGCACCAGACCCGAACGTCTCAGTTTACATAGGCTGCTCACTGACAGATTTCACCAAACCAAAAGGAGAATACAAAAAACGAATGATGTTTTCCACCATATCCGCCATGAGCTGGCGAGACTATTGAGGAAGGACGTGTTAATGAAGGAAGGGGAAAACATTATCAAGGAAATATGCAGGTGTTGCCGAAGATGGAGCGTTGCTGAAGGAAGACTAGGAACTCGCTGAAAGATGAAGAAGTCGCTGAGCAAGAGGAATACTGTGCTGGGAGAAAATGAAAATGTTACGACGCAAGGATTTGGACCCTAATCGGATAATTGGCCTTATAATAGAGAGAGCAATATGATTCTGATAGAAAGACAGCATACCGACGACCTGTACATACTAGCTTGGTGCTTGCGAATGCCCATTTCCTCAATGCGGGCCATCACTTCTCGGTGCACCCGTGAGTGTAGGCATAACCTGCGAAAGCTCAAGACTTCTCTTGCATACGCAATAGAGGGCCTTAACGCTAGCGGGACACGCTTTATAAGTGACCAATAAACATGCTGGAGACGGTTCTGCTGAAGAATTAGCGGTAGAGAAGCAGAACCCCAAAGCTATTACCGATAGAGTAATGTTGGTCACCCTTTGAAGACGAAGGGAGTCAAAGAAAATGGTATTGCATGTGTTCTACAAAGTGCTCGACCCGTCAGCTTTCTTCAATCCGTCCTCCACTGCAGGCGAAGATGTGTTTACACATATTTACAGCCTCATAGAGCACCATCCTTTCTTAGCGTCTCGTTTCCCCACGGCTCGCTTGTCAAGGAAGTCAAACCACCAGCCGGCTCGCAGCTCTTCCTCCCGCTCAAAGGGCCTGGTGTCGGTACCTTGACTCCTCCCGCCTCGCCTGTCACGACACCCTTGCCGCCTTCGCCGCCCAGGCCAGTTTCTGGCGTTGCGCCTGTTGCTTCGGCGGCGTACTTCAGTGCTTTGAGTAGTGCTACCGTCGAGTCATAGGTAAGATCCTCGTAGTAATCGTCATTAATTTGTACCATGGGAGCATTTGCGCAAGCCCCCAAGCACTCGACTTCGGTAAATGTGAATAAGCCATCCTCAGTCGTCTGGCCGTGGTGGATGCCAAGCTGGTCTTCGACGGCCTTCATGACAGCATCGCTGTCTCGCAGCATGCATGGCGTCTTCGTGTAATCAGCAAGCCATCGCAAATACGATCATCCTCCAAACTCACCGTTGTGCAGACCTGGACGTGAAAGCGGCCGACAGGGTTCCGGTTGTACATGGTATAGAAGGTAGCCACCTCATAAACGCGCATAGGGGGCATCTCCAGCAGCCGTGCCACCTCGTTCATGACGCTAATGCTTGTGAACCCGTGCTGCCGCTGTCCGAGGTCGAGGATGGGCATTACGGCGGCCTTCTTGTATTGGGAGGGGTAGCGACTGAGGATCTCCTTGATGAGCTCATTGTTCTGGGGTGTGAACTTGAAGGGTATAGAGGCGTTGTTAACGGGGGTATCACGGTGCTGCATCCGAGGTCAGCGATACAGTGGCCGGGTTGGTGAGGTGAGGTATACTGACGACGTTAAGAGAGTCGCTCCGCGCTGAAGCTGTGACGCCGAAAGACCGCCATTGAGTCCTCTGGAGCTGTCGCAGAGCCCGAGGACCGCTTCGGAAGAAGAACGGGGTCAGCTTCGAGGCCATTGTGCGTGCGAATTGGGGTTGGTGGTGGCAGCGGCGATTCGAGATGTTAATGTCTTAACCATCATCGAGTTGTCGGAAGAATCTCGGGAGATGGACCAATCAAATGAGCGATTACGGCAAGCTTATGTGATTGGCTCACGACAACCTTGCACTTCCAACATGCACCCTCATTCATCAACTATACCCTATCTCACGACTGTGGCATTAGAACGATGGCCCCCCACGGTACCATTGCTACGAGGGTGCTAGTGGGGTCCTCGGGTCTAGTACCCAGCATGCTGCTGGAAAACTGCTGTTGTGGATGATGCCATGTGTGCTATTTCGATTACGCTGCCAGAATTGCAAACTTCAAGAGAGCATCAAGCCAATTAGATACGCCAATGTTTCTGTAAGCCCAGGACACCTTACCGTCACGTGGATATACCACTGACTAATCAGTCCGTCATATAATATATATCAATGTACATACCTCATATACAATACACATCTTGATACTCTTCCCTCACAACCTGCTTACAGTTTCCTCTCGTCTACTTTCGCGTGAAGCTAGCTATTCGTTGTTTGCTATGTCCTTTACGTTGCTCCTCTCGCATAGTAAAGATGAGATTTCTTTTGCATACGAACGAACTTTACATGCATTCAATGTTACCAAGTACATACAACGTGCCAATGATGGTGAAATTGCACCCAAGTCTACAGCATTCGTATTTCAAGTTCAAGTTTTCCGCATCATTATTCATTCTAGATAACTATATCTGTCGCCTTTATTCGAGTTAACTATTATTATTTAATTATTATTATTTAATCTACTCACCGTCTGGTACCGGCCCCAGCTGGAGCCATGCAGTCTATTGCCTAAGGAGAAACCTATCTACGAGGAAAACCTTTCGTATGCCTTATATGCTGTTGGTACGCTCTTGAGCGTATATAGCTATTTTCCTTAATAATCGACCGTCGGTCCTGTCACACTTGCCCAAAGAAGGATAATTTAAGAGAGAGAGAGGAGAAGAGGAGGAAGAGGAGAGTCTAGGGACCAGGGTTGGATTCAGGTAGTCGCTTCGTCGTCGTTATTGCTTCGCTCCCGCATCGATAATCCGTCTACTTACCAGTACTTGTCGACTGTCTCGTTTTCTAGCACTTTTGCTACTGTGAACTGCCGCAAAACGTTCTGTTGTATAAACCTGTAAGCAGTATACTTATATCTCTATTCTAGAAATATATAATTAGAACGTCTTTTTGGTTACAAAACCACTTTACTACTGCACCTGCCTATTGGGGGGGGGGGGGGGGGGGTCTCCTAGCACTTGGTGCAGATGTTTGCCACGAAGGCGGCGCAGTAGTGCTTCGCGGTTGTATCTTGGGCAGTGTTAAACTACATGTTGTACCGTCTGTTCGCACTATCCACATGTGCATTCCTTTGTAACGCCAGGGACGTGTCGGGTAGTTAACCATCTGTTCAGTTCTATTACTTCAGTGCGCACAAGAATAGTGCTGTTGACTAGGCTTTTGTAAGGTCGTCATATAGTTTCTCTTCGGTTTGCTCCGAGTTTGCGCCACCGTTTTGCCCATTTTAGGTCTAGCCATGTTCTAGTTGGTTGTTTTGTTCGGTTGGTTGGATTAAGGTTACTCTGTGGTGGCCGTTGGTGCTCCGCCTAGTGCTTATTCCACTCCTGTATCTCGTCCAGCCTCGTGTTCGGTATTGACCCTTGTGGTTTCGCTCTGGGTTGGTGATTTTTCTACGCAGGTGTTTTGATGTCGTGTTGCTAGCGAGTCTCATACAGCCTGTGTTGTCCGAGATATTGCTTGCTCTACCAGCGTGTCTGCAGTGCGAGCCGCGTATTGCATTGCCTGTTCCTCCGCCCATAGGTCTAGTGGGGGAACTCCTATCTCGCATTCAATAGCTGCACGGGGGGTTCCTTTGTAGGCTCCTGTGGCCTTTTGTAGGCATTTCTTCTGTATGTCTGCGAGTGGTTTTGACTAGTGGTTTGCCGTCAGGTCGCAGGCTCCACACTTGTACTCCCGTACATCATTGTTGGCCTGGCTACTGCTGTGTATAGGAGTCTTGACTTATGCATTGAGGGCCCCCATGTTGACTCGGTGATACGTGCCATTGCGTTGAACAAATCCTCTCCTCGCTTTGCTGCCTTAGTGCTATGTTCTTTCCATTGCATCTTGGGATCAACCCAGATGCCTAGAATCCGAATTGTCTTTTGGCACATCTCTGCCTTGCGAGTTAACTACACACTTCCTGTTACTCTATATCTACACCTCGGAAAAATGACGCATCATTTCCGCATACAGTTTGACTCATGATAACTCCCTGTCCCTTCCATCACACGTTTCAGCTTCGGGGCTCTGAAATCTGTGCTACGAAGATGTGCAATTTCGATATTATCACAGCCCTGGAATGCAGACACAAATTTGATGATTCCGCCGACCGGTACTAGATAGCAAGCGAGAGGTGAGTCGCTATATTTTCAGTGGTACTACACGGGGCAGGGAAATACCCCAACTACATCAGAAGAGCCCATGAGCAGAACGCAAGGCGTGAAAGAGAGGAACATAAAACGGCCGCATAACAATGTGAAGGAGAGATGAGAGCAGACCGAAGAAGGGACTCGAGAAGAGGAGGAAGCCAGATGATCCATACAGGAAAATGAACGACTTGCACGAGAAAATGATCAAGCCGACCTGGAGCGACCCATGCGTGATAAAGGTGAGGATGCTGGGCGTGAAGACACCGAATATGCCCAGAAATTCGAGAACAGTCTCCAAGAAACCCCGCGGATGACCCATGAGCGATTCCAGCGAGACCTGGAGTTTCATGATTAGAATTATGAGGCTGACTTAGCAAGCGCCTTACGAATATCGCCAGCTGAACATTGGGCCAGGGTTGTATCTCACGACGCCGAAGACGAGGCTGAAGCAGTCGAAAATACTATCCGTAGGAGCATGGAGACGCACTCTGAGTATCAACAAAGTTGCATGGAATATTACGGCTAAGCCTAGTCAAGGCCAAAAAAAAAAAAAAGAGCACCACTGACGAAGGTATATTACATAAGGGGCGCTTTACTGACCCAGCAGGCTTAGACTCTAGTTGAGACGTTGGAAAATAGTGGGCTGGAGGGTGATCAGAGCTAGGCTGCTCTAGTACGACAACGAGCACCACCAACGTGTAGTAATTGCCATATCCAGGGTCACATATGGACTCAATACCCTAGTATGCAGAGAAGCTGCTAGGCTAATTTTAAATCTATTATTTGGTGGTGTCGAGCAATCATACAAAAAAGCGTCGCGATTTTGGTGGGAGTAGGCCGAGGACTGGCGTAGACGTCGAACACGTTAATGTGTACCCAGTATGGTAATTTGAAATTATCTTTCTCAAGCCCAGAAGTGGTTACGAAGTGGCATGATGATAACAATCGTACTATCGCGTGACCTCAAGTTCAGCTTTGGCTCAGCCAAGCGAAAAGTAACAAGCCATTGCTCATATCATCGGAAAACGCCTTCGACGCCTCCCACAAAACCTATAGGCCACTCGCTATGTACCAAGGCATAGTTTTGAAGCATTATTCCTTGGCTGCCTTGTTCATCTCATGATATCGTACTTCCAGTGAAGAGTTCCGAGGGAGGCTTGCTTATGCGAAGGAGTGTGAGAGGCATCCGATTTTTCCCACCAGAAGACTGACGTGATGCATGGTAGAAAGATACGCCAGGAATCATTTTGGTAGTGGGCTGGCTTATAGATAAATTGAGTCTCCCAAGGGGTCAGGAATGAGACTTAGTCCTGTATTCCATCTGCTGGAATATCTGGACACGCCATGTCTTACGACAACTCCTACTTCAGAAGTGCCCCTAATGGGCCATGTGAGCTTACATTGAGCGAGCCTGACAACCGAAACAGTGGTAATCCTGGGGAATGCCTCCCCAAACGCATTTGCACAAATCCTCCATCACCTAAACTCCTATCTATACCAACATGGCCAGAAGAACCTTTAGTTTTGAATCTGTCAATCTTCCATCGACTCTTACGAACCCTGCCGGACGTATTATTCCTCCTCTTAGCCCTCGGTTTCGCCGGCAAGCAATCCCAAACATGTTGAAGCTGCTTCGTTCTAACAATGGCTGCAAGGTCTCGGAGTACTAATCATCCTCATGAAAGATACGAGTCAAACCGAATGGGCTTTTAGCGAAACAGTCATACAAGTGACAAAGGTTGCTCCTACAATATGGCCATTAGTTTTTGCAGCTACAGTAGGCAGCATGCTTAAGTCTGTGGCTCACAATCGAGCACAGAGAGGTACTACAGTTGGCGTATGCTATTCCTCCCTTATCTCCTGATCTCCTGCTTACCGAAATTCTTAGTCGTTGGAGCAACTCATGGGTAGTCAGACTGTATTCGGGGCTGTGAAATCGGCCATTGTTCTCCATATTTTTGGCATATCAACCCTCATGCTTCTTGCGTTGTGGAGTTTGAATCCGATAGGTGGGCAGGCTTCACTGCGTGCAGTGAGCCTTGAGGAGAACCCTACCGTCTCGGCCAACTACACCATCGACTATATGTCTTCTGACCCTAGGTTGACTGTACGACACCAATCCTTGATAGGTGCTTCTTCATTTAGTATGTATCGGCCTCTGATCTCGACTTTGTTTGGAGCCGCTTTATTTTCTCCAGAAGCGGCGCTTCAATACCCAAACAGCACAGAAGGCTTCGGGGGGTCCATGGAATTTAGCAGCCTTGTGGAACGCTTAGGTGACATTGACAATGCCGTGAAACGCTCCGCTGTTGATGTGTGGGGTAATGTCCGCATTCCAATCCTCCATTTACTTCCCCTTTACAACACATATCCCAGCCCCGAATGGGTTGAAGTTCCAGCCAACGAGGTCCTTCCTTACGAGTCGATAATTGGGGTTCCAATTCGGAATTTACCATCTTCGGGGGTTGGTAATATTAGTTTCACCATTGAAACTAACTACAACAGCTTCGAGGTAAGTATTGAAGGCTGCAGACACAAGATAAGCCAAGGATATTCTGACACTCAGTCATTTCTCAGTGTTCTGATTGGATCATTCTTACAGCAGAGAACGACACGACATGGTACAATCAGCACCAGCCCTTATTACAAAGTTGGACCAATGCATCAACGAGTCCGTACTCTATGATTTCAACCGGGTTTTTCATGGACACCACAGTGCCTCTCACAACGGCAGAACGTACTGATATATGCTGGAGCAACGATACAGCCTCAACGGTACCAGCTCGGAATATTCTCTTCGGCTCCCGTGGCAATGGTCGTAGCGTCGACCGGTTAGATTCCTTGACCAACTGCTCCCTCACCATGCCATACGTGGAAGCCCGCGTTAATTGCTCGCGCCAAGCTAAAGGTGATATGTCCTGCGCCGTCACTGCCATACGCCAATCCCGACAGCCTCACCTATCCTCCAACTTGACACAGGCCGACTTTGGACACAGTTACGTTCCATGGAATTGGTTAGCCTTAATTTTTGATAGACAACACGCCGACACATCGACGCCGCAAGAAGTCTTCATGCACGACCCTCTTACTGCATTCACACGCGAGACTCTTCTCGCTTATCCGGTCATTATGCACCAAGTGCCCATCGAGATATTCCAGAAGCGACTCACATTAGTCTACAACACTTTTGTCCGCTCAACTATTGAGCCATCTGTCATTCTTGGCGGTATTTTCAATGACACCTTCGGGCTTGGCAATATCATGGTCACCACCAAGGGCGACTATATATGGCTCGCAGAACCAATCTATCGTGTCAACATGATCTGGTACACCGTTTACATGATCTCTGTTCTTGTACTACTCGTCTGCGCTATTACCGCTGTCATTATCCGCGCCTGCTTGAAGGTTCCGGAAATTCTTGGGAACATCTCATCGCTGACTCGAGACTCACATTTTGTGAGTATTCCGGCTCCGGCGAGCGCCCTGGATGGAGACCATAGGGCGAGATTGCTGAAGAATTATTGGGTAAGGTTGCAAAATGTGCAGCCCAGGGAACAAGTTGGAAGGATTGCGTTAAGTTCTGACCAGTCGTTAAGGGGGAATGAACTTATTGCTCATGGGCTCTATCAATAGGAGTCTAGACCAAGGAGGAATCGAGGCCAATATCTGAATTGTAGTATAATAAGATCAGGTATAGCGTTAAATAATATTTGCACTTCGCCTTCTCGCCTGGTTCACTTAGAGCCTGCTCTTATGACGAAACACTCTCCATTCGCTAGAGCTCCACCATTAAGTTTTTACTACTCACAATACACATAAGGGCTTTATCTGAGCCTTAGGGCCTTATTCTGATGATAGGAAGTTATCATCAACTTTGAGCCTACTGTCGCGCACAAATTCATGCGAGGTCGACACTCCTGTCGGTACCTCTGATCAGAGCAATTGTCAAATCCAGTTAGTGCAGAGCAACCCTACCTGACATAATCAATTATCAACATTGTAATTTTACATACGGTGGCTGTTTGCCCTGTGGGTGAAGAGCTGGATTGGGCTGAAATCAGGGTTATTGATCTTTCGAACTTTAACAACCCTGGAGAGAAGCAGAGGTTAGCAAAGGAGCTGAGAGATGCAGTAAGCAGTATCTATCCTCTTGCAAGCGTTCTATTTATCGAGTTGCAATAGGTGCAAAAATCTGGATACTTCAGCGTAACTGATACCGGCGTAACGCAGGCGGAGGTAGGGCGGCAATATGACATTGGACAAGCGTACTTTGATCTTCCGCTGTAAATAAAAAGGGATCCCTCCTAGTACCGATGCGATTTTAGGAAGGGGAACTACTTTAGATATCGTGCGGTAAGCCGGGAGCTATCCGACCGTAAGGGTCCAAACAAGCAAGCACTCTCATCTGAGCCCACTCGTAGGCCAACGAAAAGAAGATTATGGGGACTGATGTCCTCGACAATATAGAGTCTGTCAACATCCCAAAGTGCATCGCTCAGAATACGAATGAGCCATTCCACCCTTTCTTCCAGCCATTCCAACCTGAGATTGAAGACTTCTCACGACACGCTTTGGAGATTGCTTCCAAGATCTTCACCCTCTTTTCGCTCATCTTGGAGCTTCCTGAAGACTACTTCTCCAAGCAGCATCAGTATGAAGACCAAAGCGATGACCATCTGCGCTACATGATCTACCGTCCACGATGCAAAGAAGACGATGCCAAAGTACAGAACACGCCGTCGAGAGCATACACAGACTCCAAGCCCTTGATTCTTCTCTGGAGCCAAAATATCGCCGGATTGCAGCTCAAGACTCCCTCCGGCGAATGGAAGTACGTACCCCCGGTCGATGATGGGATAATTTGTAAGGTTGAAGACACGTTGGACTTCTGGTCTGTAGGGTACTTGAAGTCGACCACTAACCGGGTAGTACGGCCCCCGAAAGACCAAGCATATCTTCATCGTCTTGGCTTGTTCTATTTTGTGAGACCAAGGAATGAGGTGGATATTAAGCCCGCGCTATCTCCGCTGCTCAAGCGTTTGGGTCTTGTGGGCGAAGATGCGGAGAAGGGTGAGCCGGTGAAAGGATTGGATTATGTGAGGGAAAGAGTCAAGAACCATCATAATCACACAAATTACGCTGACACGAAACGGAAGAGATTCAAATTAGGGAACCTGGAAATCGGGGATGAGGCGAACTGAGGTTTGCTCTCACCGAAACAAATAATTCCCCTTTAACCCCCACGTAAATGAATGCTTTGATACAGGCTTCAGACAGTCGACCGCGACCTCCAAGGATGTTTAATGTATGCTATATCGTTGTACCCGTCGGAATAATGACGGTGGATGAGCCGGGAGGCAGGGTGTAAACTGGCGTAGGAGAAATGAAGACCACCATTACTGCCGAGAAACTAATAGATGTCAGTGGAAACGAACAAGCTAAACTGTAGTCTTGAATACTTACGCTGCGGTGGCGGCGAAGATTTCCGTCCTGGTGCTGGTTCCTTGGGTAAGTGCCATCAAGCCGAGAGTGAACAGCACTGCGAATCCCGCCAGGCAGAGTAGCAGATTCTTGAGCCCGTCGAGGTGGGACAAGACAATGATAGCTATGACGGGTAAGAGACATGCAACCACCGTGGAGAGTCCATTAGTGAATCTGAGTGGGCCGCTCTCCGTCCAGGACTCCAGGGCTCCTTCCTCTAGAACTTCCTCCTTCTCCCTGGGCCGCTTTGGAGGCTGCGGGACATCCTCGACGTCCACATGAATCCCAGTATTCAATGACCTCCGTGGGTGAATCAACTCTTTCCAACGTGGAATAGCTTCAACGACAACCCACCGTGTCAAGCCGTCAACTTTGGTTGTAGGCGAGGTGCAGACTAGGTTTTTGGGGTCCGACTTGTGTCTCTCATGGGATTTTTGCGACCAGATTAGGTTCAGAAACACTCTCCCAGCCCATCTCCAAAGGCCGGGGTCAAGTGTGTCGGGATCTACATCGATCTCTCCCCAGGTATTCTCAAGATCATATTGGCCGCTGACAGCACAATCCGCGCTTTTCGGATTCCGAATCCACCGACGGAGCGTACGCATATTGTATATTTCGGGCTCTGGTAGCGCGCAGATCTTTGAGAAAAGAAGCAGTGATTCGTCTTGAAAAGCGGCGTCAATCGTGACTGAATATCATCTGAGAGTCAGGGAATAGAGCTTACTGTACTCTTTCAGGACGCGCCGAATTTCCTCCACCTTATGAAACTGCGGTGAGTTACTTTGGACCAACCCATCAGCAAAAGATATCCAATCATTCTCAGAGTCATCTTTCCATTCCATCTCGTGCAGCTCGTTCCGAAGAACAGCTAGTTTGCACTGGTAATACAAAAGGCTTTTGATGTTGAGGTCCTTAAAACGCGGGAACGCAGCTAAACCAGGGTTTTCGGCCATTAGTTTCGCCAATAGAGGCCATCCCCCGGGTGGATGTGGTGGGATACTAACATGGGACAGAACCCGGCCGAGGTCTGCCCCAGCTAGGCTGGCCGCGTCATGTGGGGAAGAAGCCGGGTTTGGAAGTGTGCTCCCGTTTGGACTGTGGTCTCTAACTGCGGAAGTTGCTGAATGAAGGGAGTCACGGGTGGGCTCTTTGGCTTGTCCGTCTTCGCTCGTTGGTATCTCTAACATCTCGACGTTGAGTGGAGCGAGTGCGATATGGTTGGATTTCATGGCTAACGACTCCAATCCGGGGGCTACTGCTGATATATATATCGGCAGCCTCCGTCTCATTCACGCCATCAGACTTGCAGCACGCATACTACAGATCATCTGGTTTCTTCCATTTGGTGATGCGGCTTTCTCATCTTGTGGTATGAGATGTCGTTGGCAATATGCAGCATTCCCTATTTACAGCTCGCTGGCTCTCTCTAATAGGGTATTCCTGCTTCGTTCTTGCTCTTTTCATGCCGATGCTTCGCTTCTGAAGGTTTCGAATATGCAAGCAGAGCGGGGGATGCTTGCTCGAGTCCCAACTTTGGTTCGTGTCTAGATTAACCTGCAGCTGCATGCGGTGTCCAGGATGGTGCCGATTTACACTGATCTTTTCAGAGCAGATAATAACATGACTGCTTTAAACTCCTTCTATATACCTTCCTGCTTCTCTTCGCATTTCTCAGTCATTGCTTTCTGGCGATTTTGTGAGCACCGTTGAAGGCTACGTGAGGCTGCACGTGGAGGTGTTGTGGAGGTTTCCGAAGCTAATAGAAGTCGTTGATCGAGGGTCGTGAGTCGCTTCGCATCAGAGATTTTCTTGCCTTGCTAATGATGTAGTAGTCTCGTTCTTCTTTCAGGATATGTAACGAAGCTTTGAAGCCCGAGGGGCCAGTGATGTGATTGGAGGAACCACTCGAACATTTCGTGGGCAATTCAGTCACTCAAGCGAGCTGTCGTGTCGACAGCAGGAAGTGCCTTCAGGCCCGAAACATCCAATCCACTCGAGTATCGATTTGATGATGCACACCAAAGAGTGAGGAGATCGAACCACCTTAAGTGCAAGTGGGACCATGTTTTGTCAGTCCATCGCAGAAAAGGCATTCAGGCTCACCAGATTCCGACGCCAAACAGCAGGCTGAAGCGATGTGGCGCTTCCTGGGCGACCGGTGACATCGGAGCGAATCGGCTGTAGACGGCCGGCACCACGGCTTCGCAACACTCCGAATCCAGTTCTAGTCGTCGCTCTTCGGCCCCGCAATCTTGCATACACGCTCATCCACGTCGACTACTTGGAAGCATCGTCATATCCTTTACCATTTCTCAAAGCGCAATATGCTGCTATCCTCTGATCGGGCGACGTGTAGACACTAGGCTCAGCCGATGTCCGAAAGGTGAAAAATATTTTACGCGGGCGGCTTGGACCAGTCATCAGAAGAGACAGTCTAGAGGCTGCCTCAGGATATCCTAAAGGCACCCTCTTATACTTCATAAGCCACTGTCCCGGAATCGCAACACCTTAAATCAAATCCCAGGGTGAAATAGAAGCTAAGTCGACTGTGACGCTCAGGTGTTCTTTCAGCCTTCGTCGCTTCAGACTCCACTACCTAATGGAGTCGACATGGCGGTGGCTCAAGATCGCCAATATGCGTAATAACCCACATGTTCGCATGATTGAAGGAGTCTTCTAATGTGCCCGACGAAACAAGTGCGCGAGTAACGAGGTGGAATGTCTGATCGTCGATTCATAGACGGGAGACAGGAGGCTTGAATCGGAAAGACGCATTGTCGAGAGAGGTTTGCCGACTCCGTTGTTCCATTATAAATTCGAGCCGTCTCAGCCTTTACACACACAATTTAGTTGCTCCACTCTAACAACACTTTTACATCCTATTTCAATATAGAATCTTTAGCACATATGGACACCAAAGAAACAGGTAACTTTATTCTCGAACCCGACTAGACTTCCTAGAACCTACTCTAACAAATCCAGAAGAGCCGAATACGAGGGCCGATCATCAACACCTTGCTGTTCCAGGTGCCGAAGTATCAGATGACCCGAGGCGCTCCCGTTCTCTCTCACTTGCGTCATCGACCTACACAATAGTTGAAGAAGATCCCAGTATACCAGATGCACACCGAGCAATAAGAAGAACCAAGACTCAGGTAGCAATTTCGAAATTGTCGTGGTGGGATTGTTTCAAAGGCCTCTTCGGTGGGCTTAGAAAACTGAGGCGTAAGCTGGCAGTAGAAGTGGAAACCGCTGTTTGGGAGGATGCCGATGAGAAGGTAAGAATACGCACAGAACCTACATGGGAACATGGGACTAAACCTGACTTTAAGATGTTCGACGGGCGGACAGATGATTCTTATATCATCACAGTCTCAGTTTATCCGTGCCCTGGATCGGATGTCATCGAGCGTCTAGAGGGAAGATGCGTACTAGATACAGGATGTTTTCAAGGGAACATCATTTCGGCCGATTTCGCGAACCGCTTAGGCTTCACCGACTTTCAACCACTGAGGCGAAGGGAATTGAATGGCGGCACCGTGGCTACTGGCAACATTCATACAGTATCTGGTGCGGTTCACGTCTCTTGGTTCCATTCCACCAGCCCCAAGGTATACAAGGATATGCGCTTTCTCGTGTCAGAGACTGCACGGGTCGACATGGTGATCGGGACTCACTCCATCGTAAGGCACAAGCTTATCCAACCTCCCAACCTGTGCCTTGAATTAACCAGGTATAATCCTAAAATGGGTAAGTGGCCAACATACGCAGAGATCAGTTGAAAAATTAAGTAATTTATAGACAAAGCCCGGATAAAACTTATAGGGTATGTCACGGACTGGGGTAGGGAACTCAAAACGGTAAAGAGAAATTTTGTCGCCCATATCCAAGAGTCGCACATAGTCCAGCAAGCTAAAGGCAATGAGAAGACCGAAAGCGACATACTTATGTACGCTAAGCCCGATTGTCGGTCCTGCATTGCCCATAGAAGGACCGTGTCATCGACGCAAGATAAAAAGCGGGTGGCCGATTTGACGCTTGATAAGTACGACGCCGAGGTGTACAAGCAGCTTCTGGACGCGTGGTTGAAAGCCGATTCCAGCTGTTCTCCCGAAAATTTCGAGGGCAATAAAGACGTGGAGGCAAAAGTCAGGGCAGTTAGATACCGTTACGAGACCTTCCGGGATGCGTTGTGTGGGGTTATCAGTGATATCGCAAGGGACTTGAAGCGAGCGAATAAAAAAGTTCGAGGTGAAGGGGCAAGTTCGTCCGAGAGCGTACCGTCCAATCCGACCCTCCCGAAACTTTAGGTAGCTACGTACTCTCCTCTGGCACAAGGACCCTAGTATTATTTCTTCTATTAGTCTCTCCCCTCACCAAGCCTTGTAGTGTATAAGGAGGGTTCCGTGGGTAACAAATTGTGAACTATCTAGGGCCAGATAGCACTTGTATCTCGTTGTTTCTTGTTTCTTATTCTTAGCTTTACAAGCCAATGCAGCAAATTACAGCTGCTTGAAGCACTTTATAGTAGTTTCTAATCCTAGAAACACTATTTCTTCAAACGTGTTATTCCCTGACAATCCCACCCGTGGCCCTCAAGCAACTAATGTACTGCATTGCCTGGTTTTCATAATGCTAATTGTATCACCCTCGCTCGTTATTGGAATTTTACTTGGCCTAGGAGCCTCAGGTCCTTTGAATAATATGCCATGGTGGTTGGAGATACGGTTGGGAGAATTATCGCAAAATTTTAGATTGCGATTTGACAAATGATACCCTATAACGGATGTTTCCCTAATATCCCACCAACTTATCACAACTCAACGTTATGCATCTAAATAGGATCATGGTTCTTCCCGCCTCTATCATACGGTCACCAATCTCAACACATCCAATAAGCACCCACGTGTGCAAAAGCACGGAGATCATCGAGAGACTCGCGATAACTTCGGCATACGAGAGGCTTCCTCCGCAATCGCCATCCCGCAGTTAGACGTGGTCTGCCTCAATGGCGACATACGGGGCGTTATCAAAATATCAATACTGTAGTGATATCGCTCAGAATCGCGCTACGTGTTTTCTGCATCAAATCAGTCCGCATATCACTAGAACAGAAAGGTTCGGTTGAATTCAACATGGCTTCATAACGCATGATAGGCCCACCAACAAGAAGGAGACTGCCGTTCAGGGCGGGGCTTTGAGCTGTCATCTAAGGGTGATATCTATGAAGAAAGAGCTAGAGTATGGTACTCAGAGGCATAAAACAGTATTTCCCGCAAGTGCAGATGAGTTAGGGGGACATTGTAATGTCCTGGCTCCAAATCCGTATCTAGGTGTCGCATTGTTGTCATACCCCAACACATATACAGCACTTAACTCCCTCCATATCCTCCACACGAAGCGTCAATTCACTGTTAAGGGGGCCTTGGGGTGTTTGGGGTACCATGGTCTGCCATTTTACGCATTGGGTAAATTTTGTAGCAGAACACCGTTACTACAGGGGAGATGGAAGCTATGGTCGTTTCCTGAACGTAGGGCTATTTCTAGGGCGAGGATCTTGAAGCATATTATCCATTGCTGAATTATGTTATCACTGAAGTGATAAAGGGGACAGTTTCTGCTATATGCTAGTTCTAAGAGATGATCCGTAGGCGGACCAGAACAATCACTAGCGCTAAATTAGAGACGCACAGTTTCACGGCCGGATTGGTTGTCAACAGAGCCCTAAAATGGTTAACCATACTATAATTAATGGCAATAGTATCCATGGGCAACATAAGGTTGGACCCTAGGCATAAGTGTGTTGGCTCGATGTAGACTCTGGGGATTGCCCCGTATTATCATAGGAAGATACAGCTACAATGACCGTGTAGCGACGAATTATTCGCATACGTGGGTTAACTGACCAAGCTCATACAGATATCAACTCCCACATAACTCCCCAACTAGATGCTGTCTGGAACGCCTGGAGTAGTAAGGAAGTCATGTCACTCCTTGACCGGCGAGGAGCAGACGTCCAGATCACCGAGCAGGTGGTGCTAACAGCTGCAGGCGGTCTGGATGGTGAAAAAGTTATTCAGTATCTCTATCGAGCAACATCCATCGAAATTACAGATACGGTTATCCAGTCATCAGCTACAAGTAGCAAGAAAATACTCTTTGTCTTTTCAATCAATGGACCGATACCGGAAGGGTGGCAAAGTACTGGGTCGATATCGCACGTCTCTGCGCTACTGCAAAGGAAAGAAATGCAAAAGCTGTTCTTCAACTTACTCAACAAGGCGTTCTCCAGATAAACAAGACATTCGGGGTACAACTCTCTTATGGCACGCAGCCGTCTAAGGTCATATAGACACCGTTCAGGTCCTTTTAGCGACGAACGTTGTGGATGTGAATGCAAGAAGTGTTAGTAAACGCACGCCGCTCTTTAGCCTGCCGACCTCTGCTCGCGCGGCCTTGAGGTCCAACTCAACCTTTCTAAGCCTCTAGTTAACACCATAAGAACACCTACAGAATCGCCATCCGCACAAGGGTGTGGCCGGAGCGGGTCGGCCGTCCTCCCTGCTAGTGGTGGCGACACAATGTACAAGCTCCCCCCATGAACGGGTTTGTAGCGCGTGTCAGTGCGTTTCCATACAAATCGATCTTTTTATACAAAATTTGTCCGTGCAGTGGCTCACGCTACAAACCCGTTCAGGGGGCCCTTTGTACCACACTATCGTTCTAACTGCTGCTTTAACATCAGTATGCTTACGCATCTTATACTCACTACAATGCTAAACTGTGACTATTAAACCTTTTAGAAAGCAGCAGATAAAGGTCTAAAATAGTATAGAAGAATGCGAGATTGCAGTTTAAGTTGAGCTTCGGTTCGCGGTAAGTTCTGCCTGCAAATATACAAGATTCCGTTCTGAAGCAAGTCGGGAAGGATGATCGACCCTTAAGACTTTCTCTTTTACTGCAACCACTTGCTCCAGCAGCTCCATTGCCTTCTTGACCTGTCCGTCTGCTCGGTATGCGATTGCGAGCGCGTGCTGCGACGCCAGTCGATCGGGGTGGTCTTCCGCTAGGACTTTCTCTTGTACTGCGACCACTTGCTCCAGCAGCTCCACTGCCTTCTTGACCTGTCCGTCTGCTTCGTATGC
>BCHH01000022.1:0-75651 GCA_001599595.1 Beverwykella pulmonaria | reverse complement strand
CAGCACTTTCTCGCGCACTGCGACCACTTGCTCCAGCAGCTCCACTGCCTTCTTGACCTGTCCGTCTTCTCGGTATGCTCCTGCGAGCGCGTGCTGCGACGCCAGTCGATCTGAATCTTCCTTATCAAGTTTCTCCCTGTGCTTGCAAGACTCCTCCAGACACCTTACTGCTTCTAAAATTCTGCCATCTACTCGCAAGCATTGACCGATCCGTAGAGCCAACACTGCCTTGTCCTTAATATCCCAAGCCTGCTTGTTCTTAAGCAGCCGCATGGCATGCGGCAAATATGCCCTCCACCGCTCGCGATTCGCGTAGTCGTTAGATGGGAATATTCTTGCTACATGACTTATGCCTCTTTCGGCTACTGCTCTTGCATCGCTGCGCTGCCTGATCCAGATTCGTGTTGCCAGGTGTACAAGTCGGTGGATATCGTACCAGTTATCATCCTGTCGTCTTTCTAGAAAGGAGTACCCACAGAGCGTGCCAATAGCGTCTTTCATCCGTACTTCTGACTGCACACTCGGTAGGATAGACCGCGGTATTGCTTTCCACTCAATGCACGACATAAACGACAGGAGGTTGGCAGCTATCTCGTCTCGCGTACGAATCTGGCTGAAGGACACCACCCACGTCGTGGCTACTGCGTTTCCCATGCCCTTGTACCTCGTGTCATCACGGAACTCCTTACTCATAAGGTCGACAGTGTCCTGCTCCATATTGTGAAGCAGCCGTAAATACTCTCTAATAAATATTGTGTTCTTGTTTAGGTAGGCGGCAGCCTGTGCAATTGCCAGAGGCAGGTATGTCAGCTCGTTAAGCAGCTCTGTCGCAGCAGCACTGTCGCAGAGGAGGTCTTTCTTAATCAGGGACTTCGTTAGGAGTTCAACAGCATCTTGTCGGTTCATCGCCCCAAGTTCTATCACGTCGCCGCGTGTCAGCTCCCCTGCTACCTCTAGCGTGCGCGTGGTGAACAAAACCACGCCCTCTTCGCTCTCTGGCAGATAGTCGATCATGCCCTTCGACTGTCTAGTTCCAAAGAGAATGTCTGGCTCGTCGGCGTTATCAAGTACTAACAACCACGGCCCTGCTCGCGCTGCACTTAAGTACTGCTTTACTAGCTCTTTCGCGTCCTCTTTTCTGTCTGCTACTTGAGGGATGCCTAGCACTCTCGCAATATCCACGCATGCCTGCTCAAAGCTCTCCATACTCAGTGCAGGCACCCAGAAGATGGAGAAGTCTGGCCAACTCTCCTTCACTGTATAGGCAAACTGCAGCGCCACCTGCGTCTTGCCTGTTCCACCAAGACCAACCACCGACATTTTCCGGCAATCCTTCTTCACCATAAGCTTCTGCTTCAGCACGTCAAGCTCGACCACCCGGCCAACAAAAGAGAGGTTTTTGAGGAATGGGATAGAGTATATTGCACGTCCTGCCACGGCATTAGCCCTACTAGTCTACATACAGACAACAATAGCTACACTAACTACTTGCGCTCTGGATGGCTTCTTCTGCTGTGCGAGTCTTTGCCACATCTGCTGGCGGGATCACCGATAGCACTTCCTTTGCATACGCCGCTGCCGTCGCTGCCGCGTACGGCTGCCACCGCTTGTTCTTGTGCGAGTCGGCGTAGTCGCAGATGCCGCGGATGACGAGGCAGGGGAAGCTGTTCATGAGGCCCGCGGCCTCCATCTCGAAACAGAGCACGCCGCCAAGCTTGGCGCTGACCCTGTCTCTTTCCGCGGCATTCCTCATCACCTGGTTCCCTGACGCAATCGTCCCGTAGTGCACCACTACCTCCTCTCCGCTATCGCGCGGCTCCCGAGCCTCTTGTCTGTTTGTGCTGCACTTGTCGCATGTCTGTCCTCCCTCGTGGTTGTAGGCTGCATCGAACAGGACATCAGGCCCCGTCTTGCTGCGCTGAAACTTGGGAATGAGCTCGAGCTTCGACATGTACTCGAAGAGCTTGCTTCTACCCCGATGCTCGTTCGCCTGCACCTTAGCCACTGCGCTAAGCAAGATCTGTGGTGGAGAGTTCAGCGATCCTGTCCTCTCAAACCCGCTCAGAGTCGTCTTCCCCATGTCATACTGTACGACGCCGCCGAAGGTTTTGTGCGGTTGGCTGACCACCAAGTCCCCGAGCCGGACGTCCACCTCTGTGCTGGGGACGCCGCCGCCAATGCCTACCATCAGCCCAAATCGAATCCCCTTGAACGTCGCCTTCATCTGGGCACCTACGGCCGCAGCCGGGTTATTGCCAATACGGCCTGCTGGGAGGCACACAATTGCGACGTTATGACCGCCAATCGACCCAAGAGAGTAGAGGTTCTCGTCGTTGTCGTTGAGCTCGCGCGCCAGGTCCTCGTGTTCTTCGTCGAGCATCTCCTGCGCCGCCGCCAGCTCGACCGGGAGCGCGCACACCCATCCCACCGTGTAGTCGTCGCAGCGCAGTCGGCGCGGCATTAGCAGTTGCTACGAGAGAAGTGAACTGGGAGAGAGTCTTGTGTAGAGTGTGGAGGGTGGATAGTAGCAGAGAGGGCTGCAAGCGCTGGCATATATCTGCTGCCGCTCAGCCTCGTGGCGCATCTTTGCAGGCTGCCTACCCGCAGCAGTGACGGACAGGGGTGCAGTCGTTAAGGTTGGGGTATCGCAGGGGTATTGGCATGTTAATTGGGTCGGGTAGCAGTATTGTTCTGGTGTCGAGTATTGCAGGCGGATCAACGCGACAGGTAGTCAATCGTGTCGGGTACTGTAGCAGTATCGTTGCTGGTGTCGTGTTTAGGTCGAGTAGCCCTATCGTAGGTACTTAGCTCAGGCCCTGGTGCCATTGTGAGGATCTTGATGTAATGCCATGATGGTGAGGCATACTAGATATTAAGGGAACAGACCAGATAAAAATTGAAATAGGAAATACCACTAGCTACATTAGGCCCGAAGTTTGGTCATAGAATCTAGAGGTCCTTGAGACGGTAAATTCACTGCGCTCGTTCCTCGCTCCGTGAACAAGACGTTACATAAGGAGCTCAACTTGGGTATGGTTCGTACATCAGGGGTCTAGTTCGTGCGTAGACTAAGCCTGATTAGGCCTCGAATCGCATGCGAGATTGGATCAGTCAGTAATTAATACTTGACAGAAATGAGAGAATTTACTACTAGATTTTGCAACCACATACAGGGAGGATAGCCGACTCGCTCCAGCCACACCCTTGTGAGGTGGCAATTTTGTAGGCGTTCTCAGAGAGTTGACAAGAAGCTTGGTCAAGGATGAGTTGGATCGCAAGGCGCGGGGCAGAGATCGGTCTGCTTGCCAAGATTTCGCACAGCCACCGTAAGTAAAGTTACACGCTAATGATCGATTATGTGGGGCGACGCTTTTCTGCACTAGCCAGAATTGGCAATTGCTTTGAAGTACCGACCAGGGTGGCGACTTTGCATGAATTTGCGCGCGACAGCAGGCACAAAGCCAATGATGACTTCCTATTATCGTAATAAGGCTCTGAATGCTTAGGTAAGGTCCTTATGTGTGTATTGTAAGCAGTAAAAGCTTAATAGTGGTGCTCTAGAGAATTGGAGATTCCTTCGCTGTAAAAGAAGTCTCTGGCGAGTTAAGCGAGAAGGCGACAACGCATCGAACGCAGCTTTACCACGACACATCTGACCGCGCTGTGCAGACACATTGATACCACTTCTTCTGTACCTGCAGACGGCAGCTCAGAATATATACTGCGTATCTTCAACTTCAGGTGCATCTATGAATCAGGCACTGAAATACCTAGATTTTGATTGGATGTTGGATCCGAGGGGCCCGGTTTCAGTTTCCGTGCTGTGACATCATTGTCAACAGGAACCAGACTAACCTCCAATCACGCCAAACCGGGAACAATAACAACAGCGCAGTCCGGCCAAGATCCTCCCCTCAAAACTCCACTTCTTCCCTCGCACATCTCCTCGCCTCCAGTCTGTCGCTTGTCGTCTTTTCTTCCAGACCAGCGCCCTACACTCTCTGTGCTCGCGGTCCGCCGCACATTGCCCCTAGTTGTTCTCCTATACCGCCTCCCATCCCTGGGCTTCCATTGCCAACACAATGCACGCAAAAACGACGCAGCAAGTGCTGGTCCTCAGCGCGGCCGTCGCAATCGCCCACGCCGTCGCCATTCCTGAACCCACCGCGGCCCCCGCCAGAGTGGAAGCGCGTGCCCCGGTCATCACCCCTGCGGCGATCCGGTTCGATGGCTCGCACAGCTACATGTACGATCGCCGGAACATCATCTCAGACATCGCCAGCGGTGCCGACAATGTCCTGCACTCGCTCGGAAGCATACTGGGACAGGACCTGCCCAGCTATGTCATATCTGGTACGTTGGACGGATAGAAGCTTCAGAAGCTCTGACCGAAGATTGCGCTGACGATTCCCCAGGCGTGCCAAATTTCTTCCAAGACTTCCCCACCGGCGACGCGGTCCTGTCCAAGCTTGGCATCAGCTCCAGCGATCTTGACGCGAAACCCACCGAAGTCCTCAATATCCCGCCCTATGCCAACTGGACCGACCAGGGCTGGAACGTCCGCTTCCATGGCAACGTGTACAAGCAGCCAGACATCTCCCAGGACAAGGTAGACGAACTGGCAAATGTCTTCCTGATCGATACCGATATCAAAAATTTACCCGCCGACCAGCAAGCCCAGGCCCGGAACCTTACCAAGTCCATTTTCATCGTGCAACAAAGCGGTCAGAACGTTTCATTCCATTTGGAGCCTGCCGCTTCCCAGGGAGGGGACGGCGAACCCGGAGGGGGCAACGCTATTACGCCCCCTGGTGGCTCACAGAACATCTCCTTCCCTAACCCGACTACTGCAGAAGGCGACTTCGATTCCTTTGTTGTCATCAAGAATGGCTCTGGCGTTGGCCTCCTTGCCGGAAATGAGACCAACAACGTACAGCGTCTGAACGTGTACACCAATGGCACCCTGACCGGCAACGCAACAGCTTTCCTCGTCCCCACTGAAGGCATTACCTTCGTTTCAGATATCGACGACATCCTGCGTGTGACCAAGATTTACGATCCAAAGGAAGGCCTTCTGAACTCCTTCGCCAGGCCATTCACGTCCTGGATGAACATGCCAGAGATCTATGCCAACTGGTCGAGGACCCTGCCCAACAACACCCATTTCCACTACCTCACCACGACGCCGGAGCAGGCTACGAGGCTCTATATGGACTACATCTATAAGACGTATCCAGGCGGATCTTTCGACACGCGCCCTCTTAACTTCTCTGACGTTTCCGCCACGCTCAGCATCCGCATGTACCTTCTCACCAAAGTCTTCGAAACCTTTCCCAAGCGAAAATTCGTCCTGGTTGCCGACACCTCCAACTCGGACGTCATGAAAGACTACCCAACCCTTGCCCACGACTTCCCTAACCAGGTCCAGTGCATCTTCCTCCGAAACACGAGCTCGACCGACCCCACTGACAAATTCCCATACGACACTTCCAAGTTTGAGGGCTTGAAGAACACGAGCTACATGTTCTTCAATGTGCCTGATGACCTGCGAGGCCTAGATATTGCGAATGGCCAATGTCTGAATCAGACCATTAAGCAGAACGTGACCTTTGGTATTCAAGATGAGGTTCTTGGTATCCATGGCGCAGGTGCCAAGCTGGGAGGTAGTGCGACAGTCAGTTTCGTTGTGGCTCTGGTGGCTGCCGTTTTCCTCACTTTGTAGGTATGGACTATGAATGATGATGGATTCCATGTAATAGTGTTGGACGAGCGCGTGGGTGCCTTCTTAGTAGCATACACCTGGAGTTGGTGGTTTGGGGAATTCTTGTGCATAGGATTTCGGTTAGATTGTGTATATGATCTTCTTCCTAAATTCGTATTTTGAACTTACTTGTGCTTGCATTTCAAATCGCTACTGCCCAGCGAAGACTTCAGGGCTCACAGCAAAGACGCACCGGAAGACACAACTGGGGTCACGGGTCTCGTGCGCGCCGGATGCTTGATTCTGCCATCAAACAATCCTATAGCTCTTGTTGAAGGCATCAAAGAGCCGACGTAAATTCGCAAGCTTTTGAACCCGATAGTCCGAGAGCGTGCTGGAAACGAGTCGATGTGCGGGGGAGGATTTGAAGTTGGATCAGCACTCAACTTCGGATGTTCGGTTGACCAACAAGGCGAGGTTATTGATGTAATTTGTCAGCATGACAATAACCATCACCAATACTCCGTTCACACACCGTGACGTCTATATAATCATGAACTTGTCAAGAAAGATCGTCAACAAAACTATCGACAGCTGTTCATTGTGGCTTTCCGACCGAGCATACGCACGATGACGAACTTCGACATCAACATCGTTTCAGATAATGTCTGCCCGTAAGCGTGCCCAGGGCTACATGCACAGCACACATACTGATGCTGCCTCAGATTCTGCTATCTCGGTAAGAAGAGGCTGGAGAAAGGGATCGCGGCGTACAAAGCAAAGCACCCGGATTCGAACGATACCTTTACAACCACGTGGCACCCGTTTTATCTCAACCCCCATGCGACTAGAATGGACAAGACGGAGATGTACATGAGCAAGTTCGGCGAGGCTCGCACCAAAATGATTCATGCCAATCTCGGACAAGCGGGCAGTGGAGAGGGCATCAACTTCAAGTGGGGCGGCAAGACGGGTCCTACTCGCGAGTCGCACCGGCTTGTTCAGCTCGGGAAGAAGAAATCCCCGCAGGTTCAGACCAGAGTCATCGAGGAACTCTTCGCAGCCTACTTCGAGAACGAAAAGGACATTACTTCGCGTGATGTTCTGATCGAGACTGCGGTCAAGGCTGGACTCGATGAAGCAGAGGCTAAGAAGTGGATGGAAGACGGCAGTGGTGGGCCTGAAGTGGACAAAGAGGTGCGGAATGCAGTTGCAGAGGGTATCTCGGGCGTGCCCAACTTCAAGATCAATGATCGGTTTGAAATTAGTGGCGCGCAGGAGCCGGCAGCCTTTGTGCAGTTGTTTGAGCGGTTGAAGAAGCAGGAGACTCTTTAAACAGCTGATATAAACCCTCTTTCTCCTGGGTGAGAAGTTTTGTTTGGCCCAGTTTCTATCTCGGTAGTGACTCAGAACAAGCTTATTCAAGTGGGAGACGGCGCTGTTCAACTCAGCCCCTTGGACCATTGAAGAATTTCGGCAAACTTTGTTTTTTTTCCCTTCCTCTTCCGAATAAGCTTTTAACGCTCTTGGACCCTTGGTATGATGAAAGTATGGTTTCAGTGAATCAAGCATCTCAATATCAAAACTATGCAGCCGGCCCCATTGTTGACATGATGCCCTTTAACAACTCCAGCAGAGACAGTAGGACGGTACATGCGGCGCGTAGCACAAAGATACGAATTCGAGATGTGGACCCCAAGTCCAGGCAAGCTTCTGCAAGATAGATTAAGAGTGTGCTATTTTAGCTCTCGGAGCGGTACACATGCAGGGGAAGGCAAATCTCCCGCGCATTGGGCTCAGAGCTAGTACCGGGATAGGCCAACACCAAGCCTTTTCTTCAGCCACGCTCGCGACTTGACACGCCTACCTTCTTTTTCCCTTCAGCTCCTCAGCCAAGTTCATGCAACACCATGCAAACACATCACAGTCGTGTTGTTGCCGTCGTGCCATTCGGCAGACACCTTCTGCTCTCCCAATATTTGCATGCATCGGGCGTATCAACGGGCGTAGAATCATGAATTTTACATCTGAGCCACACCGGCCACAGCGCTTCCATGTGCTCTCTGTGGCACCAATGGAAGGCATGGGGCCACTCGATGCACGGTCGTAATTAGCGATTTCCATCATCGTGTCTCGCTTTCCGTCCTCTATTCAGCTCGTCTTCAGCCTTCAATTCTTGGCGGAGATGGGGCACTTTAATCTCCCTGGTCTGCCAGTACATCAACACATCGTGTTGCTGAAATTTTTTGGCTCCCCTTCTTTTCAGTGTGCACGCTCTTCACCAGTCACTCGTTCAGACTTCTTTCGTTACTTCTTTATAATATTCTAATCTTTGCTAGTTGGCAAAGTAGTACCATTCATCATGCAGTACTATGTTGCTCTCGTCAGCGCCATCGCTATGCTCCCAGCGGCCAATTGCGTTGCGTTTGGCGGGCCTGCTCCTACGTCCATCAGTCCCAACCGTGCCATGGATGGTTGGACTCCAATGCCTACCAGAGGACCTTCCATTGCTGAATTGAAGAAGCGACAAAGGAATCTCGATCCAGAAACATGTGGATGGGTTGATGGCGACTACAGTACGTAGCTCTAGATTGATAGTCAAAGGCCAGGAACTGACTTGGGATAGGTTCCGCGATTACTTGCCAAATCGGTCGCACATGTATGTTGTATACATCTAGCAGCGTTGGCATGGCCGGTTGCTGCGATGGGTCAGATACTCAAATGTGCGGCTGGGCGAATAGCTGTATCGACTACGAATCATACCACTCTGGCGGATGCAATTCCAAGTGCGAGCTGAACCCTTTCGTTCGAAAATGCACCAACGTCCTCGCTCCTTACTGCGTCACCTGGACGTACCCTTCGGATGGAGTCGCCGACTACGGCTGCGCTTCCGATTCCTTTGTCTTGGTTCAAACGGTCCTTCAGTCCGCCAGCGACTTGTACTACTCACTGACGACGTCCATGACTCTTCCAACCCTCACTGGAAACGCAGTCACGGGAATCGATGGGTTGTCCACGGGTACTGATACGCCTTTTCCAACACAGACCGATGCGTCTCCGACTGAAACAACCGATAACTCCTCTTCTAATCCAACCGCTCCCGCCTCCAACAGTGGGTCGAAGAAAAAGACGACTAAAACCAAGAAAAAGATCCCAATCAGCCTCATCGCTGGCGCTGTAGGGGGTGTCCTCGTCCTGCTCTTCATCATTGTCGCCCTGGCCATCTTCTGCTGCGCCAAGAAGAAGAAGTCTCGCCAGCTCGCCGCGAACCAACAAGCCATTGCCACGGCCCAAGCATCCCGTCCTCAGTCTCAGTACCAGACACAGCAACCTCAAATGCAGCAGCAGCCTCCTATGCCCCCTCAGACGCCCCAACCACAGTACGACGGCTACTTCAAGCCTGCAGTCCAACAGCCACCCCCTCAAAGCCCGTACATGAATACGTCCGAGCCCCAAAAATTCAGCCACCAAACTCAAGTGCACGAGTATCCGATCTCGAATCCTCCAACACCAGCTCCTCCATATGTTCAGCCTTATTACGCAGCAGGGCCCCAGGCTCCGCCAATGCCGATGAGGGAGCCAACACCAGGCGCACATGAGGTCGATGCGATAAGCGTGCCTCGTGCGCAAGGTCAACAGGAACCGGTATACGAAATGGGTCAGGGTAAATGAGACCTCGAGAGGTACAGGTGATCTCGTGTTATGTAGAGAAGTCTTATGAATAGATTCCGTTCCAGGAGGGTCATTCTGCTATCAGGTACTGACAGACTATCATGTCCTCCGTGTAGCGGGACGACAAGAACGGCGATTATAGTCTGCCATCGGGATATGAGTTAGGAAGCTCACGTATGCTTGATTGGGTAGCTCAGATTGAGAATTGGTCAGCGTGGTAAGGTGGACATTTGAATGTAGCACTGTATAATAGATGTTAAGAGACTTGGGAAGAAAATATAACATACCACATTCGTTCGTAAACGAATTTGATGAACACGGAGCGAGGCCTAGAGCTATAATGTCTTATTTGTGATATTTAAAAGTAAGTAGAGCAATATATTTATGATATATTCTTGCTTACCGTCTAATACCAGCCCTACTTGGGCTACACAGACTATTGCCACTATTTAGATGGACAAAAAAACCCTGTTGATTATGCGTAGAAGCAGCTCCCAAAGGCTTGCCTGTATCAGGGGAAATACACCTGTCCTCATTCGTGCCTTAAGTGCGTCCTGTAAGGGTTTAGATCCTAATAGATCATCGGCACGACTATATGCGCTAAATCACTGGCCCAAAAGGCATGCACAAGTTGAATCAACTCGATTCAGCTTGCGTAGTCGGTATTTATGCTAGAAAGCAGTACAGTCACGCGTCAAAAGTTTTGCACGCTAAGCGAGAACTCAAAAACGCGTCGCGTACACCCCCACATTTCAACTCACAACTACAATGCCGCAAGGTCGTTAATTTGGCACGGAAATCTCAGGAAATAGGCGCCGGAGGCCTAATTTAACGCCAGACCAGCGACTGCAAATCATCTCTAAGGCCTCAGCTGGTGCTTCAACTGCAGAGCTCGTTAAGGAGTTTGATCGCGACCCCTCTACAATTCAACGCCTACTACACTCAGCTACCACCCGCACCACCACAACTAAAGCTCGCCGTACTAGCCATCCTCCTATACTATTACGTCACCAGAAAAAGCTGCTGTATCAAGCTGTGCGAAAAAACCCCAAAATTCAGTATAAAGAGCTCCAAAAAGTTGCCCAGCTTGCGCTACCCAATGGCTCCCTTTCTCCTGCCCCCAGCAAGTCCACGCTATACCAGGCACTCAAGCAGACTGGTGTTATCCACAGGCCTTGTAGAAGACAACCTAAACTGACGCGCTCGCGCGCTCTACTCTAGTGGAGGTGGTGTAGAGACTATTATCACTTCAACTTTGCTCAGCAGCTAATTAAGTTTTCTAACAAGTGCTCAATTCAGAAGGGTGCAGGGCATGAGAGAGAGTGGGCATTTATGTACCCACACAAGAAATAGGATACTAGGATAATTACAGAGCTTTTAACCTCTTATCTGCCAGCACAGATAGTGTGGGGAGCTATATAGCTTGATAGAAGAGGGCGCCCTCAAAGGAGTCCTCTTATTATCATGGAACGCGACCCTGATGCTCTACGCAACAGCTATACAGCTCAATCATACATCAAGGCTCTACGCCATAGCCTTCTCCCTCACTACCGTCAAGGGCAGCTATTCCAGCAGGATAACGCGCGTATACATACAGCTGCCGCAACGCGCGCCTTCATGGCTAATCACTCAATCACAACTATCAACTGGCCACCCTACTCACCAGACCTCAACCCTATTAAACATATGTGGTGGCACCTTAAAAAGCTTATATTTAAGCGCTACCCTAAATTTAATAACTTTAGCAGAGCAGAAGAGGAGTGGGATCGGTTTTGTGAGGCTTTGAAGAAGTGTTGGCTTGCAATACCTAGGAGGCTGATTAAGCAACTTATTATAAGCATGCCAGCTCGTATACGAGCCTGCAGGCGTGCAAGAGGCTGGCATACGAAGTATTAAATCAATTTATAGCTCTGGAATAAAAATCTCGTTTTACTATAGGCTGTGTAGCTTTTTATTCACTTTTTAAGAATATGGGTGATCATGGTGATGCAGGGCAATTTCGCTTAGCGTGCAAAACTTTTGACCTAGTACTGTACCACACCGCTTTCCAGCCCCGTGTGGGCATATGCATAGGACCTAGCCCATCACACGTCCCTAGGCAGGCACAGGCGTGAGGCCTGCTTGAGCTGCCTCGCAGGCCATATTACTCCCATTTATGCCTGTTGAAGTTCCGTACGAAGCTATGCATCTTCTAAAATGCACAAGTGATGGGTTTGCTTTAACCAAGGATTTTGTTGGCGACAACATCATCCCTCCTTATACTCTCACATACCTGGGAGGAAGGCAAAGAGGTTACCTTTGACAAATTAACAAATGGTGCTGGAAATGCAAAGCAGGGCTACAAAAAGATCTAGTTCTGCGGGCAGCAAGTCGAACGCAATGACTTACAATACTTCTGGATGGATACTTGCTGTATCAACAAGGCAAACAAAGCTGCACTCCTACATGCGATCAACTCCATGCTCTGCTAGTACTAAGCTTAATCCGCTGCTGTGGAAATCTGATTTCTAGAATAGCAAATGGTTCACTTGGGTCTGGACGCTCTAAGAGCTTCTTGCCCTAAGTTTAATTGAGCTCTTCTCCTGGGAAGGCAAGAGACTAGGCGACAAAAGATTGCTAATACACAAAATTCATGTAATAACTGGAATCTCTCAAGGGGCACTTTACTCTACTACATGGGTAAGTAAAGTATATACGAGGTGTGCTTGGCGTGAGCCCTAGAGGTGAGCTGAGGCCGTAATCGACCCAGAGCTCTGTTTACTACGGCCAAAACAATAAGAACAGGCAACATTCTATACCGTAAGAGGCTCTAGCGTGGCTAGGCAGCCAGTGCACAGCGAATTGTCCACCTCCTCGTATATACTTTACTTACCCATGTAGTAGAGTAAGGAGCCCTTACCCCAGTTCAGCGTCAACCAACAGGTGTTGTTGATAGAACACCGTCGGACCACGCTCAAAGAGGACATAGTCTACTTGTTACTGGGCATCTTCGACGTCTACATTCCCCCTATTTATTGCGAAGGGATAGCGAGAGCGTCCAAACAGCTCATCGACGAGATTGACAAGCTGGAGAAGTGTATCTAAGACCTACGCTCCACAGATCCCTGCAATGGCAAAAAGCGCATTGAAGACAATAAGAGTAGCTTGGTAGAAAATTTGTACTGCTGGATCCTTAATAATCCCATTCATTGAGACATTCCCATTAACCTTCCCCTTCACATGCGCGCCTTGACCCGAATTCTCACCCCCTAAACTTGATGTACATTGTCTAGCACTACGCCTAAAGCTTCAATCTGTAAGCCAGAACACCATACCGGCACGTGGAAGTGCCACTAACTAATCAGTCCATTATATCTTGATGCCCTTTCCTCGACTCTCCTGTTTATATAATCCTTGTCTTAATAGAGTTCGCGAACTGTTTTCTAACTGTTGTAGGCGTGTCGCATGTATACAAAATTATTATAAACGCAACCCAGGAACTACTGACGACAAGTCGTATTGTCCGCAACAGTAGCGCGGCGAGCGACCCGATATGGGGGCGATGCCCACCACCGGCTAGCGAATCAAACCGGAATGATACTGTTAGCCATAGTACCATCAGCCAGCGAATCAACCGGAATAATACTGTAAGCCACATTATCACGTGATGGATTAGTGGATCTGTTGGATCTGTAAATCACAGATCCGGTCAAATATATAAACTTCATGAATTTCCTAGATAGTCTACATACTCAATCTCAATCGTATCCGCTGCATACACCTGTCCTGAGATTGACCCAGCTCACCGTGAAGCCTCTCGCCTGTCAGGAATTTACATTACCCTCTCCCTGCTTCGACATCTACTTTGTGTTCACCCCTCTCACCGTCCACCACCTAGGACGAACTCAGCTCTACCTGTTACATGACGACGCCATAGGATCCGGGACCCGCCCTTAACAGTTGAGGTAGCGTAAAAACTCTACACTGTCTCACTACAGGCAGCTTCAACCACCACTGCCGCGTATACAAAGCGACATCTCTGCGCTGGCTCTGAGCTCTTGGAGAGTTAGGTTCCTAGGCTCCGCCATGTGGTCTATAGCTATTAAGAATGGATGGTATTGTGCGGGTTCTGCGCGGATTCTATGCGGGTGTTAGGCTCCCAAGTTTAATTTTCCTAGGAAATATAGCATCTGGAGGCCCTTGAGACTGTGAATTCACTACGGTCGTTCCTCGCTCGGTGAATAATAAGGGCGATGCCTTCGGAAACTTGGTTTTGAAAACTTGACCAGTCATGCAGTATGTTGCTCAGAGAAAGAATACCCTCGCGAAAGTGAGTGGAAAGGCGGAAGCGAAGCTTCTGGGGCTTATGCATTTCGTAGTATTTCATGCCAAGGCTTATAAAAGGGAATGAGGGGTTCCTATACGTGGAGCTGGTAGGACGCGGTGGAAGGTGGAGAAGTGGAGAAGTAAAGGGCATGAAACAAATGCCATTGTACCAATATGTAACCGGTCGGCCGATCTCTATGATGCTTCTTTCCATAATACAAGTCTAATGTACATTCAATCCCGCCTTTGGTCAGATAAACCTTGCCGCGTTGAGCTTCTTCAGGACCAGCGGATGTCTATGCACACTGGGCATGAGCCCGAGCCCAATGGCTCTCCGAATGGCCTTGGCAATCTTCCGCTGGTTTACAGGTCGAAGGCCGGTTTGGCTGGAGTGCTTTATTCGGCCCATCTCGGTCATATACTCCGACATCATGGTGAAGTTCTGGGTGCAGTCAGCGCCTGAGCGAGCGTCGGCCGGGTCATGCAAAACTAACTTTATATTCGTTTATGGGGTTGATGCCCAGGGTGTCAAAGGCGTCGCTGCCCGGGGCCCTCCGTGCGTTCTTCCACTTCTTCTGCTCCGGGCCTGACAGGTCCTTGGGCGCGTACACGTCGCCGGGCTGCCACTTGCGGAAGACCTGGCGCGAGTAATTGTCCCGGTGCTCCTGGGCCAGCACCTCCTTGCTTAACGATTTCGCATCCGGAAGCATGTCTTTGGCGAAGCTGGACAGTTTGGTGTATTTTTTGGCGCCATCAGCGGCGGCGGAGTCTTTCAGAACATCCATGATACCTCCGGCATCTGGTGGAAGAGTTTCAGTAAGAGGCTCGGGTTCGCGCAACGCAGAAGACAGAGGACGTACTATGGTGGCTAGCGGAGGACGCGAAGCATCGAGTGCATTGTAGCGCGACTGTGCTGGCTGTGCGAAGGGGAGTGCGAGCGAGGGCCATAGCTATCACTAGCACTTTAGGCCTGCCACGGCGGGGGGGAGGGGAGATATGAGACTCGAGCTGGCCAGAATTGGAAGTGGTGGTGAAGACGACACTCCCCCCTCAGAAGCAGAGCTGGAGTGGACAATGAAGGAGCGCAGGAGCAGGAGCGGAATTGAAAGAAGCTACGGTGGAGGTGGAGGTGGAGGTGGATGTAAAGGTACATATGTCGAGGGCACCGCCGAAAAGAGCGGCGATGCTTGCTTGGCATAAATTTCACGACCTCCACCTCCAGTCCTCCATCCAGTCCTGAACGTGCACGCCACGCCCGCCGCTCCCCTCGCCCTCTGCCTCTCTGTAAGCATCTCGTCCATCGCATCACTCCCCATGGCCGCCGCCCCCGACGAATAGAAGCCACGCGCGTGCTTCAATTGCACTTCGAACCTCCCCGTCGCCGCCATGCCGTCACACCTCACCCGCGTCGTATTCCGCAGCATTATCACCAACAGGCCCCTCCTGTATCGCGGATGTCTCCACCGCCCGCCACGGCCTCGCGCCTGCCTGCAGAATGGCCCTGGCCTGCTGCTCCCCGCCCCGCGCCGGACCTTCTTCAACTTCCTGAAGCCACAGCGCAAAGTCAAAGACGCTGAGCTCCCGCCCGGCCTGGAGAAACTGATGCAGCTGGTGCGCATGCAGGATATCGCCGCACGACCGCCTCTCCCAGCCGAGGTCGCTTCGGCCTTCAATGTCTTCCTCTCCCAGAAAGAGATGGCGCTCGAGGACTTCCATGTCGAGATAGCCCACAATGCCTACCTCTACCTTACACAGCACCCGCACGAGGACGGTCAGCCGTGGCTTTCAGTCTCGAATCTCCGCGCCGCGACCTCGGCTCTGGCAAGGGCCCCCACCACCGGCGGAAAGCCGCATGTGGCTTTCGGAAGAATTTTACTCGATGAGTTGGAGAAAAGGCGGGAAGAAGGGAGCGTGGGAGATGCCGGCACACCTGTCAGCTTTGATCGGGCGCAGTTTGTAAAGTTGCTATCCTTGTACGGGTCGAGTCTTGAGGCGAGGGAAATTGCAATCAGAGCCTTCAGCGAACCCATCGACCCCGGAGGCACCAAGGACGAGAAGCGAATGCCACGCTGGGTGTGGGAAAATGTTCTAAAAGGCTTCGCGCGCGAAAAAAATGAGGAAGAATTGATGAAGACCGCTACTATCATGCGTGAACGATCGGTGCCCTTCACTCCTGCGATGCAAACCATACTGGTGACCTTCTTTTCCCAACAACCAAATCTGGAACGAGCAAAGTTCTGGTATTCACAGCATGTTTTTGGGGCCAACGACAACGAGACATCACCAAGTGCCAGCACCTACGCCGCTATTCTCAAAGCATGCGCTCTGGGCGGGGACCTAGCTTTTGGGCAGCAGGTCGTAGCTTCATTGCTGAAGAACACGCCTAACAAGGCTGCTTGGGATGCCATCTTCCTCTGGTCGGCAGCAATTGGCAAGGGCGTCGACGAGGTCGACCGAATGATGAATGTCATGGTCCGCCGCAACACCGAATCGGGACAGCAACGGACACATCCCGACATCGACACCATCAATGCCCTGGTGGAATTTTCCATGTCGAGGCGAGATCCCTACTCAGCCGAGCGATATATTACCCTCGGGGAGAAACGCGGTATCCTTCCCAACGAGAAGACCTTCACCATGCAAATGCAGTATCGACTGTCGATAAAGGATGTCGACGGAGCAAAGGCTGCTTATTTTAGCCTCCAGGGGAACATGACATGCGACGAGGAAAGCGTAAAGGCCATCAATCAACTCATTCAGGCATTGTGCGATTCGAAGCACCACCAGTTTGACGAGATCATGGCCATTGTTGACGATCTACACGAGCGCAAAGCAAAACTTACACCGGATACCGTTGCTGCCCTCTGTGTTCTGCATCTCCGCCGAGGCGAAGCCATCGATGGCATGGACATCCTCCAGGTCCACGCTCATCATTATTCTCCACCCCAGCGTGCCATGATTCGCCAACAGTTGGTTAATTTCTTACTAGACGGCCAGAATAGCACAGCAGATGCATGGGACACGTACCAAATCGTTCGCCAGGTCTTCCCCGAAACCTCTCGTGAAGACCGCATTCGCATCATGAACGAGTTCTTTGCTCGTGAGCGCTCGGATATGGCCTGCCATGTGTTCTTCCACATGCGGAACCATGAACATGCATCAATTACTGCGAACAAGGATGTGTATACGGCAGCCTTTACGGGCTTTGCGCGCAATGCAGACGCAGAGAGTCTTGAGCTCGCCCACAATCAGCTCAAGCTCGATCTCAGTGTAGAGGTGGATACCAAAATAAGAAACTCGTTGATGCTCGCGTACGCCGCCACAGGCAACAACAAACGTGCCCTGGAGTTCTGGTCCGAGATTGTGGCTTCGGAGGAGGGTCCCACATACAACAGCATAGCAATTGCGTTCCGGTCATGTGAGGGGATGCCGTTTGGGGACGAGCATGCAAAGCCCATTTGGCGGCGCTTGAAGCAAATGGACATTGACATCGACAAACAGATCTTCACAGCATATTTGGGCGCCATTGCTCGGAATCAGCTGCACGACGAGGCAGTGGCCATGTTGGAGACGATGGAGGAGGAGTATGGTTTCACGCCGGATCTGTTCGTGTGAGTTTTCCCCATTATTGCTTTTCAAGTGGCTCTGTCACCTTTTGCTCGAACGCGCTGACACTGCCTCAGATTAGGCAATTGGTTCAACGCAACTGCGAATATTGAGAGACAGGCAAGGGTCGAGGCGTGGATCAAAGAACACTACCCGTCCGTGTGGGATGAGCTCGAAGCCCTGGGCCACTGGGTGGAGATGGATGGATTTGGATACCGACAGTACAACATCAGCCGCGACCTCGATCCGTAGGTATGTTGGCATGGCCAGCGATGACTGGCTACCACGCAAAGAATCATCTATCAGCAAGCACGATATGTAGTCGTAAATGTACAAAATGAAGAGGATGCCCGTATGCGAGCGTTTTGCTGCCTTTATTGTACGGGACCTTACAATGCCTTGGTCGACAAGTCCTGGGCCTTGCCCTGATCGCTCTTTCACTCTTCCAACCGCCACATTGCTTGGCCTGATCCTATATCTATACCATTGGATATATAGACTCGCTCGTCTGTCTGTCTCTCACCACGCTCCTACTTTCCAACCGGACGAACCGGACTCCACTGGATTTTATCAACAGCCTCACTCTATAACGGCCTCTTCGCTTCCCATTGCTGCCGCCACTGCTCATCTTCCAAGGTGTTTTGCGTTCGTCCACAACTTCGCCTTCGCTTCTGCCTCACAAACTCCGTGCCTTCAGAGCTGGGCAATTGCACCTTTTAGCTACACCTCTTCCACCACACACCTACCACCAAGCCTTAGCCACCGCACCAAGTCTTGCCGAAGTTGACAGCTATCCGGCGGCGACACCCACACAACATGAACCTCACCTTGCTTCTCGCTGGTCTTACCTATTATGTCGTTTACGGGGGCACGGTTTCAAAGTGGAATCCATACCGCCGATGCACCTTCTTGATGAATTCTACCCCAGCGGTAAATGCACGCATCCTCTCTTCTTCCATGACAAACGAGGGCACTAGTCGACCCATTAGCTTATATATTCTGTGGCGAGTGTGAAAGTTTTGAAAGCAAACTCAGACTAGCACCAGTCATGAAAAAGGTGATACAAGTACCGCACATCAGAAATGAGACGTAAAAGATATAAACATACATTCCAACCACCCATGAAACCCCTTCTCTATAACCAACGCATCAACACACTGTTCTTGATTCCCTTCCCTCTCCAACTCCTCCTTCAACCGCTGCACGAAAGTCAACTGCTCATGCAGCAGAATGTCAATCCCAGCCATCACGAACAGCATATCGCGTGGTAGCATCTCTTTATCTGCTAGAATAGGATTCAACCGCGGATTAGTGAGGTTCTCCGCCCGCGATGGACTGGGGTATGCATCGAACAACGGCAGCAAGAATGACGTGGGATCTTTGGTTGGGAAATTTGGAGGTTTGGGCTTTTGCTCTGGTTTGAGGCGGAAGTCGACGGGGACGCAGAAGCCAAGGAACGCTTTTACTTCTATTCCGTTCTTTTTCCCGTGCAGTCCCATCGCTGTACTCAGCACTAGACTCCCGCCCGCAGATGAGCCCCCGACTGTCAGAAGCTCTGGGTCAGCACCAAACACTGAGACGGCATGCTCCAGGATCCAGGACACGAGGTCGTCGACATCGTCGTGGGCAGCGGGGAACGTATGCCGCGGTGCGATGCGGTGAGTTAGGGATACTACTACCGCACCCGTAGAATCAGAAAGGTATGCGCACCACCGTGCGTCCTGCTCTGCAAATCCGCCGATGAAGGCCCCACCATGGATGTCGATGTGCAAGGGTTTCAATTTTGACACTTCGTTTTGAAGTTGGTGACTGGTGACTGATGGCTGGTAAACTAAACAGCGTTTCGATCCGGATCGGGTGGGGATGTAGAGGACGCGGTATCGATTGTTAAATAGCCACGAGGGCGAGAGAAGAATGGGGACAAGGATATTGAAGGGTTGGAGAAAGAGGAGACGCCAGCGTTGCCAGAGGGGGAGCGTGGAGAAGAGTGCGTCGTAGCTGGGTTGGAAGACGCGTGGGAGGAGGGAGAACTTGGCGAGGAGGAACTGGAGAGCCATTTTCAGGATTGGGGTTGAGCTTCGCGACGGGAAGAAAGGGTTGAATTAAGGAATTTAGTACATGCGTCGTAAATGGGGTTTGGATCTGGAATCTAGAAGTGCAGAAGATTGTTCCGGAATGATAGCAGCAAGGAGCGTGAGATGAGATTCAAAACCAAAGTTATAACTTAATGGTGGGGCATTCCATAGGCTGAAGTTCCATGTATCGTACAATGCGAAATACGAGACGACAGTCTAGAAGTCGGAAGCTGGAGTGCCGTGACGCCGCGTTCTGAGTGCGTCCGCCGATTCTATGCAGACCAGAGTATGATGCTCATTCGGAAAATCGGTCTAGTTTGTCTGAAGTGAGTATGGCTTTTACTGGCTCCACACTTACCGTCCAAGCCAACACTTATTATGCTCCTCATTATGCTCCTCATTATGCTCCATTTGTCTGGTCCATGGTCATTACGCTTCAGTTTAATCCTCGACTAAAAGGTACCGTGTAGATTTTATGAATGCAAAATATACATGCAAAATGCTTTCTCAAGCTTTGACTCCCCCGCCTAACATCATTGCATGATCGCGCGGCAATCCCATACCAACACCCTCTCATCCCATCCAGTACTTGCACACCAGCCTTCGGCACCAAAAAGACACCAGTCGACGCCAGTAGCAAACTCTGTATGCCGGCCCATTCTGCCCATCTCACGCCCACCTCCAAACACCATGGGATCCTGCTGGACCATATTCTCCTGTTTGGCGCCACCAACGCCCATGGCACTTCCGTCTGTCCACACTCGACATGTCATGTCGTAGCTCGCGCTCAGCAGGATATCGGAGAGATGAGGAGACCACGTTACTCGTCGTACGGCATATTCGTGGCCTGGGAGTACGGCGATGGGACCAGCATTGGGGGCGCGTATGTCGAAGGTGCGGATGAGGCGGTCAACGCCGGCTGTTGCAACAATCGTGTCCCGGTACTTGTTCCAATCGTGCGTGAGGGCCTCGGACGGCGGCACACCAACAGACGCGGCGGCGCCCATGCGGGGCTTTGGCGGGGTGTGGATGGGGATGTTGAGGGTGAGATGGTTGGACGCGGAGGCGGGGGTCCGCAGGTCGAAGATGCGCAGGTGGGAGTCGGAGCTCACGCTGCTCAGGATGCTCGGGCTGTGCGGGCTGAAGGCGGCCGAGTACGTACACGAGTGCGTGGGCAGCGTGGTCAGGCTGGCGCTCGCATTGGGGTTCCAGATCTTAATGGTACCATCCCAGCTACTAGAAAGGAACGTATCCTTGGCCACGAGGTTCCAATGCACGGCAAAAACCTCACGCGCGTGCTCCTGCCACGACTGCACAGGGAACTCAGCGACGCTGATGTCGAAGAGCTTGACGGAACCGTCGCCGCCGGCCGTGAGCAGCTGGTTCTCATGAGCCTCAGACCACGTGACGTCGAAGAGCGAGTCCTGTGTGTCGAACCTGGGCAGTGTATCGTCAGATCATGGGGCTTTGTTTGGGGTTGTGCTTTTGTGAAGAGGAGGCTCGCGCACCACTTCTCGGCCACGATACCGTTAGGTGTCAGGCCTAGTATGTACGCCCTTCCATTGCCAACCAGGCCAAAGTTGGCCGACGCGGCGACGGCGATGCGCGAGTCGAAAAAGGGCGAGTACTTGACGCTGTAGCCATTGTAGCCCTGCGTGCGGTATTCGAGCATGCTTTTGAACCTTGATTGACCAGATATGGAAATGTACTGTGCCGGTGGCGAGGATTACGGCGCGCGAGGGTATATACAGGCGGTGCGCACCATTGTTTGCGGAGGCTGCGGCGTGGGTGTGTGTGGGCGTGGTGTCGGCGCCGATCAGGTTCGTGGTGTTGGGCCATTGGCGGGGCATGTCAGTCACGTGCACGCGCGCTGTCCCGAGGTTCATTTCTTCGCCTCAACGCGACAGGCCTCAGCCCCACCCCTTCACCACCGCGACATGGACGCGTTTGTATCCCGAAAGCGAAGACGCCTCTCGCGCCCCCAGCAGTCACCCCAGCCGACCCCGAGGACTGCCATTGCCACTGCACCCGCTTATAACAACGACGACGACGGCGACGGCGACGGCGACGATGAATCCACAGACTTCAAACTGGCCCTGCTAGCCTCGCTCTATCCCAACGCCGATCCAGAAACGCTGCTCGAGGCTCTTCTGGCCTCACAAGGGTCCTTCAAACAGGCATCCGAGGCACTTGCCCAAAGCAAAACCTCGGTTCCACGAAAGACTTCCGGAACAGGCTATCAGTCCTCGCTCGCATCTTGCGGCATCGCCCCGACCCACAGCAGTGCAGTCAAGAAAGCCCCGGTCAAGAAGGGCCAAACCCTAAAGTTGTACACGCCGGAAGACATTGAGGCCAACACCCCGTGTTCCCTCATACTGAATTTCCTCCCACGTGAAGATGCAGACGCTTTAACCCTCGAGCTAGTGAAAGAGTCACCCACTTATTCCAACCTGGAGTTTCAGCTCTTCGACCGTGTTGTCAAGAGTCCGCACACATTCTGCTTCTATGTGAATAGCTTGGCCGAAGCAGAACGCCAGAAGATTGAATACATCTATGATGGCAGAAAGGTTGAGGTCAGTGTGCGGGTATTCCCAAGACCTTCGGGGTGCTGAAACTAGGGGGGTCTACAGGACGTCCGCCAAAGCTTGCCCGAGATGCTCAAAGCATCCACTAAAGTCGAGGAAGCCGTGAACAGCGAAATCCAACGACGCATACGAGACTTCTTTCCTGATGGCAAGAAATTAAAGCATCAGTCTCCACACCGCTGGAAACCAAATACGGTACGAAATTGAACCTTTAGCTTCTATTTCTGTTGCACAGTGGGAGCCGGACGCGACAAGACACAACCTAATCGGCATCTAGCTGCATAGAAGTCATCTAAGTAGCCCAATTCGCGACCAGTTATGCTGACTCTTGTCCACCAGGCATTCGTGAATGTATATGATGGCCCCAAGGAAAGCGTTGGATATCACACCGATCAGCTCACCTATCTTGGCCCGCGAGCAATTATCGGTAGTCTTAGTCTCGGCGTAACGCGAGAATTCCGTATCCGCAAGATCGTTGCCGAAGATGAAGAGCACCGGAAGGAAGACGATTCACTTGCCGATGCCCGCGGTCAAATTTCAATATTCCTCCCACACAACTCACTTTTAGTGATGCATGCAGATATGCAGGAAGAATGGAAGCACTCCATTGCCCCTGCCCAGACCGTTGATCCGCATCCTCTGACGAAGAACAAGAGGCTAAACATTACCTATCGTTTCTACAAGGACAGCCTCCATCCCAAGTTCACGCCGAAATGTAAATGCCGTGTGCCGACGGTGTTGAGATGCGTAATGAAGAAGAAGGAGACGCGTGGAAAGTACATGTGGATGTGTCATACGAACTATGTACCTGGAGAGAAGGGATGCGGGTTTATGTCATGGGCCGAGTTTGACGACGACGGTGAGCCTCCTTGGGCGGGAAAAGCGAAAGGATCTGTGTTGGAAGAGGGGGAAGCAAAGCGACTAGAGACTGTGTAGCCTTCACTGGTTAACTGACTTTGGGAGGAGGGAGAATGCCCATCGCATGCCATTTCAATGCATCGGAGGAGGGAACCCCCAACCGTGAACTATCAGAGTCCCACTTCGGTCTAAAATATAAGCAGAGCCGCTCGGCGCTCCGATGCATTCACACCCATAATTCGCAAAATTCTCCTCCGCTAGTCTTGAGGCAGTCGTCCAAATGCACACAGCCACGCACCGCCACTAGCTCGATGTCACATGGATTGCCCGACCCATCTCTTCCGAGGTGTCGTAGCCAATAATAGAACACGTCACGTTATCAATAAAGTTCACACTATCGAATTTTTACCTGAGGACGATGGTGCCCATATCACACTCTCAGGTGAGCGCGCCGGCCGGCCGAGTACGGTGCTGCAGTCTGGTGGTGTGCACTGTCTTGGGAATAGTGCGCAACGTTGCATAAATCCAAATGATTCTTCATCGCCGTGCGGGAAGGGGGACGGCAAACACTAGCAACAATCGCACGAGTAGAATAATGTAAAATTTCCTGAATCGCCTGTCCAGGGATCAAGCAACTGCCGCCTTATAGCCCCTGGCAACGGCTAGAAATCGTGCGCCGTTGGTTCTGGGGTGCAGGTTTGACAGGCGGGAGGCGTTCCCTGATTTTTTCGCGAGCGGCGTCATGCTGAGAGGTTCGGGGGACGTGCCTCTTACGTCCAATGCGAACCCTGTCTTCCGCATCCAGCCAAATCGCGATGGGGAGAGATCATTGCCTGGATGGGTTGCCTCATGACGTGCCACCTTCAGCATGCTACAGGTACGGGAGGGATCCAGTTGATTACGAGCAGCGATGGCCCTCTAAGTCTTAACAAGCTCCCCATCTTCGACTCCACAGTCTTTGTCTTTGCTTTTGTGTTGCTGCCGTTGCTAATCGTTGCTTTTCCCTCTTTGATTCCTGTGTTTTGCGAAGAATACACCAATTGCTGGCATTGTTAAGCCGCAATTCAATATCCGTCCCTTGCCACTCACGCCTGTCGATACCTGCCTTATTAATGCAGCAGATTGCCCCGTTATCCAGTTTTACCGTCGACGTCATTTTTACTACTACGCAACAAACTGTTTAACAACTCGGGCTTGCACCCTCCACTCTGTAGTTGCTCTTCTCGGCCATAGAACCTACAATGGAGCGAGTACGACCTCAACCCGCCACTACGATTCCCCACCGACGGAAGTCTGTCTTCACAGAAGTCGGACTGGTGGATGAAACCACGATTCGACGAGAGCGCAGTCCGGCTCCTATACTGATATCAAATCCGGACCCGAGACGATTACGACCCGCGAGATTGGTACGATTCCGAAGTCAACATGAGGTTTTCCAGGACGCTGAGAAGGTCCTTGAGGAGGATAACGAGTGGGATTCAGCGACCGATTCTGATGATTCAGACTTCGAGACGCTGGCGACGATGAGGCTGTATCCGAGCCGGCACATAAACACATACTCGAAGCTTTATCGATTAGCAGCGCTAGCAGTTATGCTCGCCTTCTTATTACCAGTCTTCCAAACAAACCCGATATCTGCCGTAGGAGTTAAGGGAGGCGTTATCCCACCGCACCCGGTCGACTATGTGGAGGCTACCGCTTTCTCAAAACGCGACAACACAAACACGGATATTTGCAAGAGGTGGAGTCACCAATGTAAGTATGCATGGCAAACCCTTTGTTTCTCTACTTACATGTGTAGCTACTATCGTCAATGGAACGCTGTATATATACGGCGGAAGATCCACTACCGTGTCCACACAAACCACAAACACATGGGGTAAGATCTCCAACTGGTTGTCTGGCCTTGGAACTGACTTTTCAAGGTAATGACTTCCTAACCCTCGATCTCACCAAGTCCTGGCAAATTAGCACCCCATCCCTCACTGGACTCCCTCGTCCTTCTGGCCCACCAGAAGTCGCGAATGGGTATCTGTGGAATTCGCACCAATCACTCTTCCTCTATGGCGGCGAGTTTTCTGAAGACCCGTATACAGCTCCTGTTGCCTACTCTATGTGGGAGTACAACATCGTCTCCAAAGAGTGGTCCGAACACAAGACGCCCAAAACATCCGCTGGTGATAACGCCGCGCCAGAGGGGCAGCCTGTGCAGTCTTCAGCCGAGGGCGCCGGGTTTGGTGTGAGTACGCTGGGTCGTGGTTGGTATTTTGGCGGTCATTTGGATTACCATACAACCGAAGGCTGGAGCGAAGGAGTTGCAAGAGTATATTTGAAAAGCCTTCTCGAGTTCACGTTTCCAGGATTTTCCAATCCCGCTGTCGAGTCACTCAAAGATGGAAAGAGCGCAGGGCAAGATGGAGCCTTTAGGAATATTACCGAAGGTGGCATGCAAGACACCGCTGGGTTTACGGAACGCGCCGATGGGCTACTGGTATACGTCCCAGGGTTTGGCGACGAGGGCCTTCTTTTGGGCCTTGCGGGTGGTGTGAACGAGACCTTTGTAAGCTGCAAACTTCAACACCTTGCCGTAACATCAGCTTACCCTCACAGACGCAAATGAACGTGATAGACGTCTACGATATCTCCAAATCAACCTGGTACAAACAAACGACCAGCGGAGAAATGCCCAAATACCGCGTCAACCCTTGTGCTGTAGTGGCAGCCGCTGCAGAGTAAGTTGATTTCCTACAACCATGTCTGTTGCCACCATACTTACACCACACGCAGTGGCTCCTCCTATAACATTTACATGTTCGGCGGCCAAAATCTACAGCCCTTCAAGAACCAAACCCAGTACAACGACATGTGGATTCTGTCCGTTCCCTCGTTTACTTGGATCTCTGTGGATATGTCCCACCAATCTGTGCCCTACGCCCGCGCGGGGCACTCGTGCCACATCTGGGATGGGCAGATGATTGTCATTGGTGGCTACGTGGGACAGGACCTCTCCTGTGACTCGCCCGGAATATACGTGTTCAACACGTCGTCACTCTCATGGTCAGACCAATTCACCGCCCTGACTGGGGACAAGGCTCTCCAATCGTATACCGGGAATAGCAAAGACACAGGGAACCCTCTCGCCCAGCAAGCAAATCAACGTGGTTTTGATAGCAAAGCTGGTCTCGAGGGTTCCTACGGATACAATGTTCCCGCGGCTGTGCAGTCCGTAATCGGCGGCAAGGAAACCGGCGGCGCCACGCTCACAGCTCCTGTCCAAACCCCGACTGAAGGGCCCCTCAAGACTGGAAAGCCAATAACCTACACGCTTACAGGACCCAACGGTGCCGTCATCACGGAAACAACAACATTGCCTGCTCCGAGCAGCGGAGGCGGAAAAAATATCGGCGCCATTGTTGCTGGTACTGTTGCAGGATTTTTCGCCATTGTGGCCGCGTACATGGCATTCTGCGCTTGGATATATAGGAAGCAGGTCAAAATCTGGAAGAACCATGCCGCCATGGTAGCGCAGCGTTCGGCCAACAACGAGAAAACGGGGCAGTCTGGAAACTCTGGAGTCGGCGCTACAGTCACGTCCTCTGGGAAAAATTCTACGGAGAGAGCTGGGCCCCGGGACTTGTTGCTCGCCTTGTCAACTTCCAATACGTCGAGTGCAGGGAATTCGGGTCGGCACAATGGATTTGGGGACGGTCTTGCAAGAAACAGCGGGGAAGCAGGCACTGCATACACCGGGGCCGGGGGGCTTTCGGGTGCAGGCGGTGGCGCGAGGGGTACTAATACGCTTGAGCGGACGAGTACTGGCGGAAGCTCGTCGGACGACTTGTTGGAAGGGCAGGAACCGAGTTTCTGGGGCGTTAATGGTGTGTTGTTGAACCCGAGGAGGAGTTTGCGGGTCATCAATCGCGATTGAGATGTTTCGGTCTGGTCGAAAATCTAGTGGTTTGATATTCTTTTCTTTGGATTCGACTCTTGAGCAAGCGTTTTTGCGTCCGAGGAGGTTTCCTTGCCTCCGATGGTATGAGTCCCATTTTGCATCTCATTATTCTAGGCATCAAGTACGTGGCACCAAGGTTGGGCCGCAGTAATGAAGGGAAACGAATGATGCTGGACTTTTATATACCCACCTGCACAAAATATATATTTAAAGTAAATATGATAATCAATTTCTGAGGCACAGAAACGTACATTGAGTCGTTCAAAAGACGAACAGGAGGACTAAATTTTGAGAACGAAGACAAGAAGGTTTCAACAGTATATTTCTTTCCTCTCAATCCGCCCTGAAGGCACACTTCAACCCCACATTTTAAAATAATGAACTTTAACAACCTACCACAATTTGGATTGTGTTCACTAGTCCACTATGAAGAGCTGGGGGAGATCAGTTTCCGTTCGCCTCACAGCTCGTACCTCCCCATCCTCGTTCGCATCCTCGTCTCCTACCAGGCCCCAGCACCGATTCATTAATATCCAATTCCGTTACCACCTCTCCTGTCTCAAACATCTCATTTTTCAAATCGCCCTCCAAGTCCTTAAGCACTAATTCCAAGACATCATCAAAGCCTGCTTCAAATATCAATAGCAAAACACCACGGCCTCCTCAACTCCATGTAAAGCCCTAGCATAGGTTTTGAACAGGCCATTGCTCCTACTCATGCCTACGGTGGCATTGACGCGCGTCATCTCAGGAGGCTGGGCGGAGATGTTGTGCAGCTGTTGAGGGAGGTTGCGAGACTGCACGTATGATCTGTATGAGGAATGGGGAGGCCTTGGAGAGGGAGAAGGCGACAGTGAGAGAGGAAGTCGGTGTGTTAAGAGGCAGAGACAAAGGCAGAGGATGTGGAGCAGGGATTTAAGAATAGAGCAAGAGAGAGATGGGAAAGGACAGAGTACTCTATTACTATGACTTGTTAGCTCCGGTAGGATTCGTTCTGTGTGCCTCTTGGATTTAGCGCATCAGGAGAGTTTCTATACTGCTAAATATATAGCTTTTAAGTTTTTCTTCATCACCTAATATACACAATAATATCACCTCGACTCTTCATCAATTGTTTCTTCGTCGACTGTTTCTTCGTTATTACCCGCGAACAGCGTTTCTTGAGCTGTGAATCGTCAGTATCAAAAATCCACAGAGGCGCCCAAATAACAAGGACGAGCAAAGGACGACATACCACTCCAAAGCTCCGAATAAAGCCCCGCTCGATCAATAAGAACATCGTGGGTTCCACTCTCTGCTACACTGCCTTCTCGCAGCACGATAATTATATCGCAATCGTATATCGTTCGCAGCCGATGAGCGACGAAGACGGAGGTCCGTTGTTTCTCTTTCAAGATGCTGTTTATGTGAGAGAGTAGGGCTTGTTCCGTGTGTGTGTCGAGCGCCGAAGTCTGAAGACAATGTTAGGATTCGTCACCGGCGGGGAGAGAGAGGGGCACATACTGCCTCGTCAAAGAAGAGGAGCGGCGGATCCTTGAGGATCAAGCGGGAGACTGCGAGGCGTTGCTTCTCTCCTCCTACCAAGTTATTAGACTCTGGCCATCCCAAAACGTGTGTGCGTATGTGTGCTGGGCGGACATACCCGATATCATCATTCCTCGTTCTCCTACCATAGTCTGATAGCCATCCGGGAAATGTTCGATTGTATCGTGTATATGTGCTCGCTTGGCCGCCTCGATGACTTGTTCTGGCGAGGCTTCTATGTTACCATACCTGATATTGTGCTCAATTGTGTTATTGAAGAGTGGGGTGTCTTGCGGCACTACACCGATTGCTCTCCGAAGGCTTTCGAGGCTCACGTCCCGGATGTCCTGTCCATCAATCAAAATGCGCCCTTCCTGGACGTCGTATGAACGGAATAGGAGACGCAAAATGGTGGATTTCCCGCATCCGCTCGGACCAACAATGGCGACTTTCTTGCCGGCGGGGATTGTGAAGGACAGGTTTTTCAGAATGGGCCGATCGGGCCGGTATCCAAATGTCACATTCTCAAACCTGATCTCTCCGGTGCGTAGTAAAAGGGGCTTGGCATCTTTCTTATCTTTAACAGCGACATTGACCTTTTGGAGGTTGAAGAGGGTCTCCATGTCCAGCAAACTCTGCCGAAGCTCTCGATACACGGAGCCTAGAAAGTTAAGGGGAACGGAGAGCTGGAAGACCAGCTGATTCACCATGACAAGATCACCCACTGTGAGCTGGCCCGTTGCCACGCCGTTGGCTGCGAGGTACATCATGGCCGTGAGGGCGCTGGAAAAGATGATATTCTGCCCGGAATTGAGGAAGGCAAGGGATGTGGCAATCTTGATAGAGGCTTTCTCGTACGACTGCAGGGCTTTGTCGTAGCGTGCGACTTCATATTTCTCGTTGTTGAAGTACTGGCGCGTGATGAGCTACATGCACAGACGACACGCTGAATGTCAGCATACCTTGACAGCCTCGTAGTTGATGAGGGAATCGACGGCCACGGTTGCTGCTCGATTATCTGCAGCATTGGCTTGCTTTCGGAACTTGGTCCTCCACGATGTGGTCAAGATGGTAAAGGCTGTGTAGGCAACCATTGTGCTGCCAGTAATGAGGGCGAACTTGGCACCATATTGGTAGGTCTATCTACGTAAGATTCGATGGATGAGAGAGATGCGGCTCACACAGGCTTACCAAAATACCGCACACGAGCGATATCTCCAATGCGGTGGGCAGGACGTGGAAGACCATGGACGTCAGCAGGAAACTGATGCCCTTGGTACCTCGGTCAATGGCTCTTGTCAGGCCGCCCGTCTGGCGGGACAGGTGGAAGCCGAGGTCGAGCCGGAGCAGATGCTCGTACACACTACAGGCAACCTTGCGGATGGCCTTCTGGGCGACGCTGGCAAAGACGGCATTGCGCAGCTCCTGGAACAGGGTGGCACTGACGCGGGTCAGACCGTCTGGTGTTTTTTCAGTCATTCACATCCAGCGGCGCGATACTGGGCGTCCAGGACGGCTTACAGGCTACAATCATAGACCCGGCCACTGTCCATGCGGTCCCTCCGACGGCCACGAAGTCGATGTTCATAGAATCGACAATGTTCTTGAAGTAGAAGGGCACCTGCACGTTGAGCAGCTTCGCGCCGACCAGCAGGCCGACCGACAGGCCGACGCGCGCGCGCGTGCCCAGGTTGTCCTTGGGCCACAGGTACTGCGACATCTCCTTCATGATGGCCCAGTCGGCCTTGCGCTGCTGCTTGTTGGTGTTGAGCTGCTCGGCGAGGAGCGCGTCGGGTGTCGCGGGTGCCGCGGGGGCCACGGGCTTCGTCGCCTTGGTGTCTGCAGCGGCAGTGTGGGAGCCGGGCAGAGGCCGCTGGCTGTGGACATCTTTTCTGTGCGGCGGGCTGGTGGTGAAGACGCGTATGGTGTGGGAGGAGGGGTGGGCGCGCAGGGCTCGGCGGAGGCCCGGCCGGCTCGCAGCGCGGGCGAGGTGGTGCATCAGCATGGCGAAGGGGGCATGTTCGGGCTGCGAGCACGAGTATGGGACGGGAGCTCCTTGCACGGGTCAATGGCACCGTATACCGGGCAGACGGTGATGATGGTGTTTGCGCGCACGATGTCGCAATGCGCGCAGCTCTCTCGCCTGCAGCCCACTAATTGCCTGCCGCCACCGCCTTCGAACGCGGGACCCCAGCCGACCCCCGGCCGCCGCAGAGCCTCAGAGCTTTCAGAGGTTCACCCATCCCTCCATCCATCAGCAGAGACCACAGGCAATCACAGGCACAGCATGCCTCGTCCGGCTGCCTCGCCTCTATCATGCCTCGCTCGCCGCCCATATGCCGTTGCGGCCCACATCCGAGCCCCAATGGCTGCGCGGCGCATCAGCATCACGGCGACGGCTCCCTCCCCAGACCCAGCCCTCGACTCACAGCTTGATGTAAACCCGTCTGCGGGCGCCGTGCCCACTCCAGGTAGTCCCTCCTGTCCCCATGGACATGCATGTGTGCTGATATGGCATAGCAGACGCGCGCTTCGACGTAGTCGGCTCGCCCTTTTCCCTCCTCTCCGTCTCCCTCGCCGCGTCGCAGCACCTCTACACCCGCCGTGGCACCTTGGTCGGCCTTAGCGGCAAAGTCGAGAATACGCAGTCGACGCTTTCCTTCCTCGAGCCCTTCCGGCGCGCCCCTGTGGGCATCCCGTTCCTCTACCAGAAGGTGTCGGCGACGAGCCCCGTCACGGCGCTCCTGTCCACCAAGTCGCCCATCTCCTCCATCGTCACCGTCCAGCTAGACGGCCGGCAGGACTGGCTCATTGCCCAGCGGCAGGCGCTGCTCGCATGGACGGGCCACACGCTCTCGCTCCAGCCGACGTACAACGTCAAGCTCGGATTGGCACACTGGGGCAACACATACGTGACCGGACGAGGGCTTCTTGCCCTGGCTGGCGGCGGCCAGATCTACCAGGTGCAATTGAAGGCCGGGGAGAGCTACGTGGCGCATCCTAGGTATGTGGCAGATGCTCACGTGTTGGGACGAGGCGCTGACAGCTGCACAGCAATGTGGTCGCCTATACCGCCTCGGGGACCCCGCCGCTCCCGTTCCGTTTCAAGTCGTCCAACCTGCGCTTCCAAGTTCCCGATCTTGGCTTCGGATCGCTGCTGCAGAAGGTGAAATTTTTCAGAGTCATGAGCGAGACGGCTACGTGGAGAGCGCTAGCGAAAATATCCCACACGGCCAAGACGTGGCTCAGGCGGTCCCTATGGGGCGACAGGGTACGTGAAGGCTGCGTCCTGCCTAGTGTACGCATCATCTAATGCTCTCAGCTCTTTCTCCGTTTCGAGGGTCCTGCCACCATGCTGATCCAGTCGCGCGCATCGCGCATCAGCGATGTGCTGACGCTCCAGGACGTCGATGAGATCGCCGCGAGTCCTCCGGGCGCCGTCCAAGACGTAGTCGCTCGCAAGATACGGGAAGAGATTAAAGAAATATCATCAAGCCCTCCGTCGGCTCGCAAGACACCGACAGCGCCACCCACCACACCAGACGCGACCAAAATTCAATACGCGACGATAAAGGACGGAAAGGCAGCATTTGAGGACAAGTAGCAGGAGAAAATTGGTACGTTTCTGTAGTACATCTGTATTATATTGTGCATGTCTGTACCAACACGAATACAACCGGCCTTGCGTTTGGCCCCATTTGCGGACCTCTTCTCCGGACAAGGCTTGGCCTACGTCATCGCGCTCAATGCTAGGTTCTTGCACCCACTCCAGCGCGCCATATCTTGTTCCTCCCGCGCATTTTATTTATCCTTCTTTTTTATGTCTCTATAAACCCCCCTGAAGATCACCTCCAAATCTGTCCTGCGTGTTCGCCTGCCATTGCAAATTTCCAACACGCTGCATCCTTTACAGGCGCAATGTGTCTCTTCACCTCTACGCCCACCGTTGATCGCTCCCGCGGCGTCCTCGACCCGCCTCGGCACGTCTCCCACTACTCCGCCCACCCCCACGATCCCAACGTCGTGCGTCTACCCCGCGGCTCCACATCCTCATACCACCACCGCCGCAGTTCCACCAGTCTAAGAGATCCTGGCCGAGTCATTGAGTACAGAGAGAGCAGGCCGAGAGAGATCATGTACTATGAAGAGCCCATGGGCGCGAGGAGGCGGAGTGTGAGTGTGGTGAGGGAACGTGACGTACTGAGGGGAAGCCGAGGCAGTTTTGCAGGCGATGTTGTGGAGGAGAGAAGGAGCGTAAGGCGGGTGGGGTATTAGCGCACTGCATGCCGAGGATTGGGATAGAGAACTGGGTTGCGCTGGATTGAGAGACAGCGTGGCTATCTGGCTTTGGTCGTATGTTTGGACCGTTGTCCTGCTCCGTTCCGAGACAACATTTGACAAGTCATAGGCCATGTAGTTTTCCGACTCCTTCATGAACGAATACAGGCCGCATAGTTTCTGGATCTAGTGCGGATATCCTCATCTGATTCCAACTTCATATGTCAAAGAAGCAAGCCGCTGTGCATCTGCTTCGTAGCTTTTTGATCGCCATCGCATCTTATTTTCAGTGATAGCGAAGTCTAGACGAATGTTAACTGTCCGAGGGAAGACTGCCAATTTGGCCTTTGCCAATTCTCCTAGTCAAGAGTATGCTTTCCCTCTAGAATATCACTCTAGCCGGGGCTCTGTAGCAAGTCTGCAGACCACGTGACACTATCTTATGAAGTGTTCGCTTACTTCCGCTACCACGGCTTTACCCCAGTGGAGTCTTGCTATCACTCGATTCCCCCCAGATATCATGAGATCTTGCTATTGGCCAGTACAGGAACACTGTTTGCGGTGGCACCACATCGCGTGGCCGAACTGGTGTTCCTGAACCCCAGACTCTCATTCCACATCAGGCCACCAATACTTGCCAGGCTTTTACGCGCATATATTCTCGGGCAGCGATTGACTTGTTCGAGCTTAGAATTGCAATTCAAACATCTCATCGAGAACCCGTATTACGTTGCTCAACAGGAATTTTAACACCGTTCCAATTTCAAACATCACACCAAACGCACAATGCCCATTCTAGTGCTCTACAGCACCGGCAAAGGCACCACTGCCTCTATCGCCGAACACATCTCGTCGCACATCGCCGAGCAACTCCCACCCACCGAAGTCCACAACATCAAAGACTTCGACGCATCGCAGCTGGACCATTACACAGCCGTCGTGCTGGGCTCCGCCATTCACGGGATGCAGTGGCTTCCTGAAGCCTCGGCCTTCTGTACTGCTAACAAGGAAGCGCTCATGGCGAAGCCGCTGTTTGCATTCTCGGTCGGTGCCCCGGCATCGATGCCGGCACTGGTCAGGAATCGCTGGGCGAAGATGGAAGAGAAGAAAATGGAAAAGCAAGTGCAAGGCGCGTTAGGAGGCAAGGTCAAATTGCATGCGTTGTTCAGCGGCCAGGTCAACAAGGAGGATACACCAGGGTGTATCAAATTGGCGTGTGGATTGCTGGGTGGCTTGCAGTTTGGAGACTTGAGGAATTGGGAAGAGATTGAGGGATTTGCGGATCGCGTGGTGAAGGACTTGAAGGGGGCGCCGGCGGAAGGTGGCGTTGAGGGATAAGAATGGAAAGAGGGCAGTCATATAATTTGAAGTATTTATATCCCGAGGTCTGAAGGATCTCCGTTTGTTCTTTACTAGGTGGGGGTAATTAATAAGTGGCTTGAATCATTGGCAATTTAATCACCACCTCTTTGTGCATCCCGGTTTTCCATTGTACATACCTAAGACACACTCTCCGCAATGAATCTCTCTGCGATTACTACAGAGCGTAAGCTTACTATTGCTGGATTGTTCGATCCGAAGTTATGCGTAAACTACGCCCTCGCGAACCATGAGCATTTCCACCCTTGTGCATCCCTTATTGCGCAGCACAGGCGCTTCTAGGAATGCTACAACACCCTCGACACCGGAGACGCAGACAGGCTTCTTTGAGATTCAACAAAACAGATTTTGAAAAATATACGTTGCGCAGCCTATTTCCGTGACATTAGCTGGCCCGCAAAAGATAGCTTACATGGGAAGCGAAGTTGATCTTGATTACGTACTTACTCCTTTAAGTTAAAGCAGAGGGGTAGCTGTTAGATTTCTGCGTAGCTAAATTAGAAGAACTGTGAAAAGGAGGACATAACTACGACAAGAATAGAAATGGTAGAGATAATATGATATTGGAATAGTGCAGTAATTATATACAGTAAACGAACACCAAACACACCAAGTAGGTAATCACACGCAAGAGTAGTATCTATGCGTGGCTACTTGTCAAGCTTGTCGTTCGGAGGGTACAGTACATGGTTTGTACGATTTGTATGGTTTGTCTGGTAACCGGTGGTTAACCATAGTTAGTACATGGTTTGGAAAATTTAACCAAATTCCCGATGTACCTTCTTAAATCTAGCTAAAGTGCAGTCCTAATTTTCTATTTAAGCTTGTAAAAGAGAGCTCTACATGTATTCTACATACAGCAAGGGAATTACTGTTAGATAGTTGACGACATATGATTTAATAGAGCTTGAACGCTTTAAAGCACTGACTGTTTAGGAAGTCCTTAAAGGCAACTGCAGCGTGTTAGTGACCAGTATATTAGTGGCGACAGTAATACACGGCCCCAGGAACTTATGTAAGCTGGAGGATGGAGGAAGAGGTGTCAAGATGTGTATTGTATGTGATGTATGTACAGCTGATATATATATGTGACGGACTGATTAGTCAGTGGCATATCCACGTGACATTATGGTGTCCTCGGCTTACAACTTACAGATAATTCATAGTCCCCTGTGATAACTATATTTAACGCAGGACGACAGCCACAGTGCGGTACATGTTGATTCCCCGTGATTACAAAGCATTAAACGGGCCCACAAGCAGCTATCTGATTGGAGGACCAGCTTCCCTCATTGGGCCTAGGGTACCTCACTTGTGCCAGATTTTGCGGTATTGGCTTTCCTTACTGTCTCCAGACTTGGCGCATATTCGTAGCGCGGTTTCAGGCACCGTATAACCCCACTATAAGCTTCAGCCTCGCCTACCTGATAACGAAACTGCGCCGAGTCTTCGTAGCCCCGTCATCATGGCCCTCGAGCCTTTTACAGCCCTAGGTGTAGTCGGCAACGTTGTCCAGTTCGTTGACTTTGGTTCAAAGCTTTTCCACTTAACCTTAGAGGTCTCTCGGTCCGTGTCAGGCAGCACTTCTGACCACGAAGAATTGAAAAACATCACAAACCATCTCCAGAGAATATGTGACCAGCTCGAGGCACCACCTCTTCGTATAGGCTCCCATACTGGTCTACCATATCCCGAGGATACTGCACTTCTGGACCTTGCGCGCAACTGTAAGGCTACGGGCAACGAGCTTCTTAAAGCTCTTCGGAGTCTTCAAGCAAAGAGCAAAGGGAGCAATCGGAAATGGGAGAATTTTCGTGTTTCCCTCTTGACAATTTGGAAGAAAGGTGACATCGATGCAATGTGTAAACGACTGGAGTCGTACAAGAGCTCGTTGATATTACACCTCGCCCAACAAGTTCCCAGGTAACCATGTACCTTGACTTGTGCCTGAGATGAACGTCCTCTGACTACATGTTAGCTATAAATTTAACCATGCACCGCCTCTATCGACTCATGTCTCGTTGCAAGCATTGAGAAGAGCAAACGACCAACTTGGTACCTCTTTGGGAGGCAAGATAGTAGTGTTACAAGATAATCTAGAAGCTATGATTCACCAGCTGGTCAACGACTTCAAAAAAGAACTGCAGCAAACGGGAGTGCCATATGACAGCAAAGTAGATAGATGGTTGGAGAAACAGACAACCAACCTGTCTGACAACAAATGGCCAGCCGAGAGGCTATCTGAAATCGCGGTAAATCACCGTGATATGGCCCTTACCATGAACTACCTGCGTACACTTCAATTCCGGACAATGAAGGTCAGGCAGTCCAAGATTGTAGAGGCGCATCCAGAAACCTTCCAATGGATATACCAAACCGAGTTTGCCAAGTGGCTTGAGTCCGAAGACACTATTTACTGGATCAGCGGTAAGCCGGGATCTGGGAAAAGCACGTTGATGAAGTTTCTGGTACACAATCCTGATACCTCAGAGCATCTGAAGATATGGGCCGGTAGAAGGATGTTGGTCCATGCAAGTTATTTCTTCTGGATTGCTGGTACTGATATGCAAAAATCGCAAGAGGGGCTTCTTCGCTCTCTTCTTTATGACATTTGCGCGAAGTGTCCGAGCCTGATACCGAATTTGAGCCCGACTCGTTGGCAGGAGTGCAGCATTGATCATGCTGGACTTGAGGTGTCTCCATGGACTTTTCAAGAATTGATTTCGACCATTGCAAAATTGCGGGAGCATAGCACAGCCATGGCGTTTTGTTTCTTTATTGATGGCCTGGATGAGTACGAGGGCGATCAATCATCATTGATTACGTTAGTCCAATCGCTGCGGTCTTCCAATATCAAAGTATGTCTTTCCAGCCGTCCTTGGAATATTTTCGAGATAGCTTTTGGGAATGGGACAACCCCCAAAGTGTACATCCAAGATCTTACAGCATCGGACTTCCGCAAATTCGTCAAAGATCAGCTCGAGTCGAGGCCAGATTTTCGGGAAATGCAGTATCAAGATACCCGGTGTAATGATCTCATTGAAGAGATCATTCAGAAGGCGCAAGGCGTCTTTCTCTGGGTTTACCTCGTAGTGCGGTCACTAATAGAAGGCCTCGAAAATTGCGACAGCATCAAGTATCTCCAACTACGCTTACGAGGGTTTCCGTCTGACTTGCACGACTTTTTCATGCACATATTCACATCACTGCCGCCGATTTACAGGATTCAGACCGCAAAAACATTCCAAGTCACCCTTGCGGCATGCCAGACGTTGACCGTCTTCAACCATTGGCTCATTGACCTAGAGGAAGACGACGCGAATTATGCTACGGGAGATGACTTGCAGCCCCTTGACAATGCGACTCTGCAAAGGCGAAAATTACAGATGGAAAGACGGCTGATGGGGCGGTGCAAGTGCCTTCTCGAACTTTCAGAAGAGAAACCACAGGATTTACCTTTCCGATACCGTGTCGACTTCTTACACCGAACCGTCAGAGACTTTCTAAAAACTGAAGACATTCAGAGGATGTTATGGAGCTGGACAGGAGAGGGTTTCAATGCGGATCTGGCCATATGCAAGTCTACCGTTGCCGAAATTCAAACATTGAAAATCAGATTGAAACATCTCGAGAGGCATAGCCCACTGAAAGACCTAGTCGAACAATTACTGACTCACGCTCGAGAAGTAGAAGTCGTAACTGAAGATTCACCAGTGGAACTTCTCGATCGTGCAGCGCTCTTCATATCAGCTCAGACCAGAAAACAAGAGGAGAAGCACACTAAGCCTCAAATAGAGCCGTGGGGTACGCCCTGGAATGGCAAGGACAGTCTATTGCCTTTGGCGGCTCAGGCAGATCTGGGCATTTACATACAGAAGAAACTCGACAAAGACCCATCTTTGGCACGTCGTTCCAAAAAATGCTGGGCGCACTTCCTTCGCATTAAAGCCAAAAATGGGATCGACTCGACAGGAAACGCTCAAAATATTATCCAAAGATGTGTGGATAGTGGTGCCGATCGTGATATATTATCGTCATACGTCTTCGATATCCTCCCTCGACACGAGGCTGAAGTGCTTCTCACACCTACCGTATCGCTACGAAAGAAGAGGTTCTCATTTTTTCGAAGATCAAAAGGTGAATCCTAACCTAAAGTGATATCAAACTAGGAGAAAGCGCTTCAATTCAAGCATACACAACATGCCAATAAGCTTCCGTAAAGCCAATTATCTGTCGATGCCTATATTATTTGGTGGGACTTTGATACTAATATTCGCAGAATTTCAACGTCTTGTTCTACGTAGGCAGCATTTTTGAGGGCAGAGGCAATTGGCACCGAATATGCCAATCTGATGTCTGATCATGAACCCATTTCTAAGCATATATCACGACTCTGTTTACTTTAGCATTCCAATCATGTAAGAACACACATTGAAAAGTGCGTATTGCAATGCAGAGGAGACAACCCGACTTTTGAAATGAAACCTATTTCTATTATAATGTGACACTACGTCAACAAGAAATAATCGTACACTCTCTATTATCGTTTCTCATCTCACGCGAAGAGCTCAACGCTCCCGTCCAGCGTACCGGTCTCAACTTCTCGTCATCAAATTCTAGCACGCTCCAATTCTGCGAAGGACTGGTCTTGAGATCAGCGTCTGGTTTCCACGCATGTTTGACTGTATCTTTATCTAGCCAATCTTCGACATGCTTTCTTTTCCTACCAGACATGCTCGGATGTCTGCTTTTTCGGCTTTTCTTTGAGTGGCTTCTTTGGCTTTTTCTGCTTGGCAGTGTTTGCGTGTTAATTCTTGTCCACGCCGGAGCCAGATGGTACCAAACCCTTCTTCAAGAACTTCAACGCTTGCTCTAGCGTTAAAGCTCATTCTCCATTTCAAGAAAGCTGAGCCGTAATTATCTCCGTCAGCTTCGAACTCCTAATTGGCTCCCTGCAACTCTAGTCTTCGTGTCTCTAATTCTTCCCACCCAATCGGATTTAATGTAGGTCTCGCCTTTCTCACACGGCCAGCCGCAACCCTTCCAGCCGCATTGGCTACGGTCAGGATTATGATCCGCCGGGCAGCAAAGTGATTTTTGTTTCTTGTCTGGGCACTTCATAGATCCTTGGTCGAAAATGTAACCAGGCCCGTCGAGATATGTCTGGAAAAGGTAGCCGCTTGGACAGATCATGTTTCCCATCGTTTGGCATTCGGTTACTGTGCAGGCAGCGCCTATTGATGAAGGGCCGGAATCATCCACGCCCTTGTTGCTTCCAATAGTGCTATAGGGCTCTTATTGTCACGTATATCACGTGTTCTACTATGTCACGTGTATCACATATGTCACGTGTCTCACATGACATACCACATGTCCTATTCTGGCTAGCTCACCCTTTATGGGTATATATAGTCGTCGTGCGAGTAGTCAGCTCTTCACGGCTTTCTCACTCTTTATACACACTTTCCATCAGACAGTTGACTTCCGCCTTCTACTCGTGGCACTTATTAGGCCTGCTTGATTATGTATATAACATGCAAAGAACCCCAAAAGAAGCATGAAAAGCAAATTACACTTCACAACAGTCAACATGGTGTTCGGTCAGAAAACCCTACTTGTCCTACTTGCTACTACCACTGTCGCTTTTACGCATAGCGGGAGAAGGCACGCTCCGTTGATAAGTATGTTACAACTGTGTCATAAAATTCCGGTGACATTTGAATTTGATACTAATGGTGAATTGCAGAGAGACAAGGCTATATCGCCGAGTGTACCTACACCATTGAGGCAATTCAAGGTAAGTTTCTGCTACACAGTCATAGCTATACTCCGCAAGTTAATTACCAACTCGAGATATACAGGAGACACATGCCAGTCCCTGGCCGACTTCGCCACCATCACTCTCGAGCAATTTAAGGCTTATGTAAGTTTCATAATAGTTAGTCAGTCTTCTTACACTAGCAACTAACATAAGCAGAATCCCCAAGCCACAAACTGCGATGCTCTCATAGTCGGCAGCGAATACTGCCTGGAGAAGAACTTCGGCCAGCCAGACCCAACTTCAGCATTCCCTTCAACTTCCCCAAAGCCTACTTCTTCCTCAAAGCCAACACCAACCAGAACACTCATCTCAACCCAAAAGCTGAGCTCCACCTCCATAGTACCCACATCCAGTAAATCCTCCGGTGTTACCCCACCCGCCCCAACCCAATCCGGCGTTGCAGCGAACTGCAACCACTGGGACATCATTCAAGACGGAGACACTTGCTCCGTCTACCAATCAAAGTACCCCGGTCTTACACTCTCTGATCTGGTCGCCTGGAACCCCGCCATTGGCTCCACATGCAACAATCTCTGGATCGGCAACGCCATTTGCACTAAAATCGAAGGTTATATCCCCAAAACCACTGTCGTTAAATCGACGGTTAAACCTACAACTAGTTCCATCTCCGGCGCCGCCGCTGCCCCGGGCCCAACCCAGGCAGGCGAGCACCGAACTGCAATCGCTGAGATCTCGTCAGTGCCACAACATCTTGCAATACCCTCCTTAAAAAGTACACTGGCGTCACACTAGCAAATCTCGTATCTTGGAACCCAGCCATCGCATCTACATGGAATAACTTGTGGCTAGACTACTACGTCTGCACAAGCGTCGTGGGATTCGTTGCGCCGACCAAGGTTTCAACGAGTGTCAGGCCGACTGCGACGTCGAATGTACCAAGCCCGGTGCAATCGGGGATCAATTCCAAGTGCAAGAAATATCATTTGGTTGGGAGTGGCGATTTGTGTGGCGATTTGGCGACCAAGTATAAGATTGCGTTGAAGGACTTTTATAGTTGGAATCCAGCTGTGAAGAGTGATTGCTCTAGTAAGTTTCTTAGTGTTCGATGGAGGTGATTGTAATGCTAACAATTGTGCTAGGTCTGTTTCTGGGGTACTATGTTTGTGTTGGTATTTAGGGTTATTGAAAGTGTGGTGACAGAAAAGCATCAGAGAACTACTAGGTACGCTAGATAGTAATTGTAAGCTTAGGACACCATACCAGTTACGTGGATACGCCACTGACTAATCAAGTCCGTTATACATGTAAATATATGCTGTACATTGTACACATCACAGATACCCACGTAAAATGCACATTTTCATATACGCTCATTCTGCTTACAGTAATTGACTACAATTCATCCCGTTCATTTTTAGCACCCCTGTCACTTTGCTCCTCTTCCTCATCACTACTATCCTCGCCCAAATTCACTGGGTCTGCCCCGTAGTTCAGGTCAACTAGTACCTTGTTCTGTCGACGAAACACCCCATCTTGCGTTTTCTCTGTCCTTAAATACCAAGTTGACGGACTACCAGGTTGTCCATAACTGTCATCTTCATTAAGAATGCCATTCAGAGAAGGTAGGTAAGCAGGCGACATCTTGAACGATCCACTGTACCGGCCAACTAGTTTCGGTGCACTTTCCCGCATGTGGTTCTCGTCGAAGTCGCGCTCCAGCAGCTTGAGAAAGGCCGTCTCATCGAGGGTATCTGAAGTGTCGGCAAGAACAGAATCTATGGTCTCCTTATCGGCGACGAGACAAACATCAGTTTCGTAGCCGGACCACTCTTTCTTGATGATGGGTATATAACAGTTCATATGCGGGGGATTGCTGTGCTCTAGGAACCAGACTTTGAATGCCCTTGACAAAAGTCAGACAAAGTAGTGAAATCTTAACTGAAAAGAAAACCTAGAAACAGCTTCCAATAAAGATTACGGTCTGGTCATAAAGAAAAGCAACTTACTCCCTCGTCTTTCCCTCATCAGCCCCATCCAAACCCTCTCTATTTTCAAACCACAAAATCCTGAACTTCTCCTTCTCATCAAAATTAAGCACATAATACGCCCCCACGACTTTCCTCCGAAAGGTCTCCCACTCCTCTTCGCTGTGCCCATAGTACGTGCGAAAGCCCACCCAGCCCCAAGACGGGAGTGTCCATCGCCTCACCCTGAATGCGTCATAAAACAAGTTGAGCTGGCGGCTGTGGGAAAGAGGGGAGTTCTCAAGAACCTTGACGTGGGGCCTAATGCTAGGAGGAATGTAGACGCCTTCAGAGGTCAGGTGTTCAGGTGGTGGGTCGAGTATTACGGGCTCGGGGATGTCGGTAAGGAAAGGGGGTGTGATGAAGGGGTTGGCCATGGCTGCTGGAGTGAGAGCGAAGAGGATTAGACGAAATGTGAGTGCGAACATGTCTATGTTGAAGGCTGCGGCACAGCAAGGCTTTTTAGACTGGTGAGGGAGTCGGCTCGGCGTCCCGGGAAGCCGAAAGATCGGGTTTCTGGGCGAACATCCTATACATTGCTGCGGGTAAACTGGAACACACTCCCATTCCCAATGAACTCTAAAGAAAGGTTACATCGTACTAGTCGAGCGGCGAATGGTGCGACATTGTCGATCATATAATGCTATTCGCTGTGCGTCTCCGGCTATGACGTTGCGAGTAGGCGAGTTGCTAGCCATTGTAGGAAGGAGGTGTGAAAGGCTTAGTTGGCATACTGGGCATGAGAAACGTATACTAGAAGAAAGTAAATTTCTCTTACTTTCAGTAACCTCGGCTGCAAGTTCGCTATCCCCTTGCCCCTACAAGAAAAACTGCCTATATACCAACTGCTGCCTCTGCCTCACCAGCAGATCGATCTTCTCTGCGGTAGATTGACTAAGCGAAGTACAGCATCTCCAGGCAGCCACCTCTTAATTACTTCCCTAATAATCCCGCCCACGCAGCTCTACTTCATCTTATCAATTTTATATACTTATGTATCACCTAAACCTTTGAAACTACTACACATCCATCAGATAAGATGGTGGAGTCGCCATTCCAGCTCCAAGCGCTCAGCGATGAGCTGCTCATCGTCGTTCTCGAGCGTGTGGGTCGCCGCAACTACAGTCAACTTGTTTGCAGCTTTTGACGAACAATTTCAGCTCGTCGAAGATAGTCCACACTCGCTACGCGCTTGCTCGGGAGTATGCCATCGCTTCTACAAACTTGCAGTCCCAATCATCTGGCGCGACAACGTGCATACCCACACATCAGACTGGCATATCCCAACCAGGAGGCTGCTAAAGAGAAACTCCCAATTACCCCTTTTTATTCGATCGGTTTTGCTGGATGATCGCCATTACAATGGATCCAACGACTCCCAGCAACATATCGAAGTTGTTCGTGTAACGAAAAATGTTCGGGAAATTGAAATGTACGGCAGCTATCAGGTTTCGCAACGGCTCCTGGATGAGATTAACTTGCATCTTCCGAAAGCCAAGTTGACTCTGCACGCTGAGTTTCCGCAAGAAGAAGATGGCGTCTACCAGGGTTGGTGGGAGAAGGACCCTTTAATAGGAGGAATGAGCGGATTCTTCTCTCCTCAACTGCAATCCCTTCGCATGGATCAAATGTAGTATGATGACAACCAGGGGATTCCTGTAGTGCGGCGCAGCCTTGAAAAGATCGTCAAGACTTGCCCAAACTTACGCCATCTTACCACGTATAGTGGCACTTACGGGACGTGGAAACCAGTTGAACAAGAATTAGACCTCAAATTGTCTTCGACAGACAGCATATCTGTTCTGGAAAGCTTCTGTTGACAAGATTCACACTTCTTGCATCGAGTTCACAACAAGAACGGGGAGGTCATCGCTTCTCAACGCCCATAGCGTGATACTTTCTAAGACAGGCACATCTGTCCCGAATCTGTTAATTTCCACCTAAAGGTGGCTTTTCGAAACAACTTAACTTTTGACACAGAAGAAATTAATCTCATCGCTGTGGCGATAGACTGCCTGATTGTGTCAGAAATGAGACATGGTAATTGGTCTGAGAAGTTCGATGAGGCATGAGGATGGAGCTTCTCCTCTCCATATTTGCATTGAAGCTTTAATATTCAATCCGTCAATCTTCTATTTTGAACCACGTCGCATTGACTGCTGCTTCTGCTCAAAAATCGAACTCCTGAACCGAAAGTAAATTCAAAACGGCATGGTGACTCCAATCGATATCACTCTACGAACGGGATCAAGCCCCCTTCTTTGATCACCACTCTGATCGCCACCATCTCGTCTCTTGTGTGATATATCCTTGCACAAGGCCATATTTTTAGTAAAATCGCTGTCCATGAGAGTGTAGCACTGGAGAAAGTGTTGTCGCTTTTCGAGGAGCTATTTGGGAACTTTGTGGATTGATGGATTGGAGACGGCGAGTTCGGCTATAGTAGTGGCCAGTGAACTTGAACGGTCGAACTCCCTTGAAACCTGAGATTCTCGGTTGCCATCAATTGCTCAACCTGTTACTTCCATTCCTTGATGACAGACTATTCTTGATGGGTTGTCTAGTTTGTCGTTCTCCTACGGCGCATGCCATGTATCCATCGGAAGTGTATTCGACCTCACAGGTCGACGACGTCTCAGAGGACTACTCGCCCCAATAAAGTTTCTGGTAACACTACCAGCCACATAAATCCACTGTCCCCCGAAAATGATCAAGGCTTTGAATTTTTCTGAACCCGTACTGGCAGCCTGAGTTAGAAACTTGAGCGGCAGAATTAAGGGTGAGAGCAAGACAAGCCAGTAATTGGCAGCAATGATATATAGGTAGCCACTAGCAGTGGCAAAAGACCCCAAGACGTTCACGTTGGTGTAATCGGAATTGCGATAGAGCAGCGGGTCAGAGACCCAGGAGCTTGCTGCACTTCGGAGATCTGGATTTCGATCGACGAGATCTTTTTCAGTCGCGTATTTCGAAGCGTATCGGACTCGGAGCATGGAGCGGATAAACCTTTCTTCGACGTCATCCTGCCATCGTCGTCGGTGATTCGGCCACACACTAAGAAAGTTCCGCAACCGTCCGTGGAGCAGTGAACTGCCGTAAGTAGGATCGATCAGGGTGCTCAACCAGACGGACATTATCCCAGGGGAGAAAAGGTCTAGCCAGTCATCGATTTCGCCTATTGGGGGCTCTGTACACTGATCTGCTGAGCATACCTTGAAGACTTCGGCACAACCAAGCATCGATACTTCACGATCTGCAACATATCCATCAGTGCCCCAGGGGTGATGTGCCCCGAAAATCGGGTCATCTGATGGACTTTCAGACCGCACTAGCGACTTTCCTGGTTTGAACGTGATAAGAAAGTTTTGAAGTCGGGGACCTCGTCTACCATGTACCATCGCTGAAGCCATCTGCGCCCGATTTTGCATTGCATATGCCGTTCCTTTGAATTCTATCCATGGTAACGTGGCATCCACGTCAGTTTGGTACCACGTAGCTCTTTGGTCGCCGTGGTTATTCCCTGGTTCCGTGTGGGAGACAGTATTGTCTGAGTGGATTTTCGATCCGTATATCTCATGACCGGAGCCAACAGCATTGGAGGTCTTGAGTATCATACTGTCGTGGAGGGCAAACGAAGTTTGATGGGTGGTATGAGAAAAGCCTGAGGGGATCAAGTCTTTGACTTTGAGTTCGAAATATCCGTTGACTTGGATTATAAATTGGCCCAGAGATACAGGGATACAAGTCAACTCGTGGAGCAGTTTCTTTCCTCTTGGCTTCGTGTTGAAGGCAACATCCTGAAGGCTGGTATTCCGACTTAGTCTTAATGCCCTAAAATTTGCATCACCCTTTTCAATTAGAAAACGGTACGGTGAATTGGCGAAAATCGGGTCTGTCAAATTCATATCCTCTGCCTTATACGACGGGAGAGTATTACGAAGATCCACGCAATAATCAGTCTGATTCCAGACTCCACGGTCAGTAATACATGTTTTGAAGTCTGAGCTGACACGTTTACGTACCCCTTCGTCAGTGATGGCGTTTGTACGGGTGAAATAGTAGGCGCCCTGGAAGTCTTCGATGGCTTGGACGATCGTCTCTCCTTGAAGCCCTTCAGCGAAGAAAAAGGGGATAAAGGTGCCTAGGGTGACAAAGCTGACGATGTTAAGAATTGCAAAAAAGCCGAATCGCAACTCGATGGTCGTGTGCATTGGGCGTAGCGCCCGGCGATGATTTCCGCTCATTGTGCCAAGTAACATTCTGACCTTTTGCCTGATTCCATGCTCCTCAGTCCAAATTATTTTCAAGTCTTCTTTTACATCTTTTATCTCTGCCTAGAATGCCTTGATAGCATTGGTCCTCAACAGCTTAAGCCTCTTGTTTTCTAAATCTAAGAGCTAAACGGCAGGCTGCAGAAAATGTCAAATAATAGGCTAGAGTTTGTTACTAGTGATGGTTCTAAATATTGCTAGAAGCCCTAGGAACACCAAAGCCTCTATGTTTGTCGCCGTCTAGAGACACTGTTAGTACACAGGTGCTGTGAGATTCCTCTACTGGCCCTTGTAAACGTAGTCTAATCTAATGTTTGGTAGCAATAGTATTTGTAAGAGGCTACAGACCTCAGGAATACTCGGTTGGTGAACCTTGGAACCTTAGGTCGGGGTGACTAAGCACATTTCACATATATGGCTAAGGTTCCAAACCTCTGAGATGTAAGAGGCTACTGTGACGGTAACCGTCGTTCCCGCCACACGCTCGCTTGTCGCGTGAGTGCCCCTGCACCTTGACCGCTGTTCCGCGCCTTGACCATGCCCCTGCGCCTTGACCACATCCCTGAGTATATAGCCGAGACACCCCATCGTTTCTTTGTTCTCCAGCTTTCCTCTTCGACAATCACGATAGTCGTACGTAGTCTGTCAATCTAGAGAATCTGGTGTTTGTTCATCTCGCGTTCCCTTGTGACACTGCGCTCTCGTGACAGCTACAGACCTTAGGAATAGTTAGTTAGGGAACCTTAGAACCCCAACCTAAGGTTTTGAGGTTCCCCAACTGAGTATCCCTGAGGTCTTTAGCCTCTTACATTAGATACTAGATACAAAATAGGCTACTTTATATTATTATAGTTAGTAATAACAATTACTAGCGAGTTGAGATTAGTTAACGACTCCGAGATGTCATACCTGATAGAATAGGATCTCGAGGACAAGCAAATGCGTAGACATGGGATACGTATGTGTAAGCATAGGCCCAATCATGTGTATGTCACGCGGATACACTGCTGACTGATCACTCCTGCCCATATATATATTAGCCGTTCGATACTTACGAACGATCATCTCAATGGAATACTTCAACTTCTCAATCCACTTGATTTCTCGTGACTCCTCAAATACCCAATCCAGCCTACAGTATGTATAGTCTTGTGTCCTTTGGTTTCTTTTTATACATACAGTCCATCTATCGCCCGATTTCGTTCTACCGACCGAAACCAGCGCACTCAGACATATCCACCTAACGTCATCATTTGTGTTTCAATCATCAACAATGGTGTATATGTAGAAATGGTCGAATATCTCATGATATTTCAAAATATATTATAATTGGAAGAACATCCAGAAATGACATTACAGGACGCGCAATCTGACAACTCCGCTTCTGTGCCTCCAGACGTTACAAATGGCGTGCTTCAAGCAGCATTCACAAGCTGCAAATCTGCGACTAAACACGCGGAAAAACATTCTTGCCCTTTCTCAATGGAGAGAAGCGGACTATCCGTTCTCTCCTTTACGAAGCTGATGATCACCCCGATAAAGGCCCCAATACCATATTAAGCATTGGATTTAGGTGCAAATCCTCGATGAGGGCCAAGATTCAAGATGATTTCAGCAGAGTTCGGACATTGAACACGGTTTGACGTATTTATGGGGTCGCGTGCAAGATAATTGTCGCTATGACTTTTGAAAGATGGGCATATATGCGCTTCACGACTAACACTCGTGGGCGCATGACTAGACTTGAGAGCGACGAGGACGATATTGAGATTGTGAATCGATCTGTCAAGTCAAGCGACGGGGTTTGAATCTTGACTATTGTCTTATTTATGAATCATACATGCAATATTGCCAATAAATGGGATTCATTCGTTGCTTAGAGAGAATGAAATTGATTCGTAGTTGGGGAATGAATACTTTCACGATCGGAATTGTTGTTGGATCAGCTGTTTGCTGTGCATGCATGTAAACTTTGAGTACATAGCTTTCATTACATATTATATACTACAGACGCGTCTTGCCAGTAAAAAGCCGATCGCGTCTCTCTTTTGGGTTTAACATCTCAATCATTTGAAAGTAATACTCCAAGCTAGGTTCGAGGTGTTGAACGCATGACACCTCAGCCCAATCTTTTATGCTGGAACTTGATAGAATTCGGTAGCCTGAGCTGCGTAGAAGTTCTGATCGGGTAGGTATTTAGCCCAGGGCCGAAGCGAGCTTATTTGTTCTTTGACCAAGCCCGGAGCGACTGCTTCGCCATTAAATCTTTTCGCGATCCAGTCCAAATAGCGTTGTTGGCCGACCCAAACGGCCGGGGCGTGCGTGATGTTGCTGTATGTGAAATAAGATATGCTCTCGAGTGGGTTAGCAGTACCCGTCTTGTCCACAGCAGCAGTCGTAACACGCACATCTATGTTAGCGTCATTGTCTCCCTGTATTACTAGCAGAGGTCCCTTTATTGGCTTTCCGCCGTTTCCAGTGGCTTCCTGGAAGCGCTTCACATACTCGTTCTGTTCCCACCCCTCTTTCAATATTGGAAAACCAGCCATGGTAAGGAACAATGCGATCGTCGCTTGTACGTTTCCCCCCGTCCTGCTTTCAAGATTGAAACGTTGTGCTCCTTCGGGAGTGAGAAGGCTGGAGATATTGAAGTCTGGAAAAATGCTAGTGATTGCAGGAAGCGCCGCTGTAATCAACAATGCTTTGATTGGGTTGTCCTGTGGCAAGTCGAGCAGGCGTGTGACTGGAGCTAGTGCAACCCCTCCCAAGTAACCGTCGATAGGATTTGTACGCATGTGCTCGGCGAAGCTCCAAACTGCACCGCCTCCTTGTGAATGGCCGATAGTCAAGAAGTTTTGACCAAGGAATGGAAATGCAGAGCGCGCCGCTCGTAGAGCGTACTCCATATCGTTCGCATGAGCAGGGCTTGCTAGATATTCGTGCGTAATGTTTTGTCCAGTAGCATTCTTGCCCACGCCAAGTCCGGCATAATCAGGCGCCACAACGACGTAGCCTTGCTGGACAAGAGGTATGGGTCCTTGCGCATTCTGCCAAAGGTCTCTCAGATGAGATGGGCCACTTTCAGGGTGTATACCAGAGGTACCATGCCCCCATATCACTACTGGGACTTTGCCGCCTTTAACTTTGCGAGGGCTGTAAGGGAAAAGAACGTATCCCGATGCAGGAATCTTATTTCCCCGGTAGCTTTTGCTTTGGTAAAGGATTCGGGAAATCGATGTCGTCGGAGGAATAGTGTAGAGGGTTGGGTCCATGTCTTCCACTCTAAAGACGGTGCCGAACTCGGCCTCTGCCCATTCAGGAGCAACTTGGTAGAATGGGTCTTCGAACACCGACCCTTTGACCCACGTCGATCGCTCAAAGGCGAGGGCAGGAAGAATTCCATCAGGAAGTTTGTCCGGAGGCGTCGTGTCTCTGGTCGATAGAGTGGGCAAGTCGATGGTGAATGCGGCGCTCAGTGAAACGAGCCAAATGAAATAGCAAAACTTTAACATGGTGACAGAGGGTGAGCGACAAATAAGTTGTTGATTCAGAACTCCCTGGGTAGGCATATGCAAAGATGGATTTCGCTGTCCGCTTCGAATTAGTTTCTCGAAGCTTGACGTGCGATCCCGCTACAGCAACCCAACAGCCTAATATATGTGCACCATGATGACAAGGATGTCCCGCTCTCCGAAGGTATGGTTTACAAATCTGATCCACAGACCTGACGTTCGGTTGCTTCGCTTCCTTAAATAGGAATAAGTCGGCGCCTTTTACCAAAATGACCAATCAAAGGCCTACCTCGGTTCTGGACATAAGCAATACAAAACAGGGCGCCACCATGTCCAACGCAAACCCTTGCTAGTGCTTAACTTGGCAATGCACGCAACCCCAGGTTAGGCTGGCATAAATACGAGAGAAGGCCCGGGCCGAGGGAATCTTAACTTTCACACACCGAGTTTCGTCTGGCCTGCCCTACTGTTTGGGTAGTTGACGAGAAAGGACTGCTTTATACTTCTTATATACATCTCTAACAAGATAGGATAACCCTATTGTTATTGGTTTCTTCAGAACCTGCGACTTCAAAAAACATGGAAATGAAGCTGAAGCACGACCCTGATAAGCAACACGATGCCATAATCCTAAATGACGCTATTGAATGAGCGTATGAAAATCCGGAGACAGGGATAAAGACCGCCAATGAAGTCACAAACAACCATAAGCGTTCCGTAGGTTTGGGCCAAGAAGTTTCCATGCGAAGGTTTCAACTAGTTGCCATAGCTGCAGCAGTTATGGTGGCCACTCTGCTTGTCGAACATGATGTCAATTCATCTTTCACTATATCGGAACAGTTTGAGAAGCAACAACAAAGATAGCAGCACATGTAGATGGTTTCCTTCAACGACTGTGGTGCCACGGATTGCGAGAACATGTGGAGCCTGCATGACATTGGTTAGCATGTCCCAGGGGAGTTGCATTAATACTCCACGTGCGCCACTAGGACTCCACGTGCCGTGTCTTCCTGAATTCGGTTAGTGCTGACTGTACCTGCGAATTTAGCCCGGCTTATCTACAAGGAGCTCGTTTCCCATGAGGAATAGCGTTAACGCCTACATACTTGGTGCTGCTTCGAGTATTACCTACACACTGTATTACTTATACAAAGGCGATTTTTTCAATGTTTTTAAGTATAGGGATTAAAATTATAGGCTTGATTTCTGTAAGGGTTTAGATCCACTGGATCAACGGCACGACTACATGCGCTAAACCACTGAGCCAAAAGGCATGCACAAGTTGAATCAGCGCGATTCAGCTTGCGTAGTCTGTATTTATGCATGTAACAAACACACTTGCGCCATTGCGCCACTCAAGCCCACACGTGGGCACATGCATGGGATCTATCCCATCACATTTATATATAATATTTTTAAAGCTTGTTACATTAAGCTATATAGGGAGATTTAGATAGTCGAGAAATCTCTATCCTCTATCGCCTAATAGCATTATTTCCCACGGGTCTCGCTATTCTAGGGCTCCCTAGGTCACAGGTATCGTTTTAGCGAGGGCATACTAGCTTCCGCCCGCGTTCATCTATCCCATGGCATACGCTTTCTCTTCCTTCGAAAGCTCACGACGCGATGTCTTTGGTTTATAAGATTTTGCGGGGCTTTTCTTGCGGGGCTTTCTGCGAGTAACAGGCATGTTAAATTATTAGATTTTGTTATATATTGGTGGAGTTATGGCTTGCTGAAGTTGAGATGTGCATGTAAACAATGGCGGGGTCAGTGCGTGCCAACGCTATTCCTCATGGGAAACGAGCTCCTCGTAGTCTACTCGCAGTGATGGCGCTCTAGCCAACGTATGGCAACATCTATGCTCACGTTAACTTGAAATGGACGTTGGTGACTGCATTGATCGTGCTCGGTATTGGATTTATCGCTTGTGTAGTCGCAACGTCTTCTAATGTATTGATTGTCGGTCGATTAATCTATCCTGGGTTGGGAATGGGTGGCTCGGGCAATCATGTCTAGCGGCCTGGATATTGTGGCTGACCTTGCTCCACATCACAAACTCTCTACAAAGTATGTACATGGCTCTCGTTGCCAGCATATATGCACTGGCAGGAGCGGCTGAACCTCCGTTAGGGGCTTATTTGTAGACTCAAAGCTGACCTAGAGGCTTGCGTTACGAATTAACCTACATAAGTAAGGGTGGCTTTGTTCCTCCAAACGTCCTTCACCAAATATCTTCTTATCTAGAACAGCATTTGTCTTTGTTGCTTGATTTATCTTACTTGCGCTTTACAAGGAGCCCCAGAAAGATAGACCAAAGCTTGAACTAAAAGAGTATGAATATGTGGTATGCACGGATACATCATCTTAGATCAATCCATCACACTATCACGTGACTAGGATACGGGTAGTGATATGGTACAGCACATAGTAATATATTTCGTAGTTTCAAATCCTTCAACCATGACAGCTTTGCTACCAGGTTTGACCAACTCGCGCGCATGTTGCATGGTACGCGTCATGTTCTTGGCGGCGTGCAGACACTGGCTCTCGATGAGGTGCAGCAGCTCGGGCTGATGAGGAGAAAATAGCTTGTGACGATCAAGATTCTTTCGCGACACGATTTGGTAAGGAAAATAATGGAGAATACCGTCTTCTCGAGCACGATGGGTTCCGATGCAATACAACGGTTGTAAGCAGGTGGATCGAGGAAAGAGGTGTCAAGATGTGTATTGTATGTGTGTGATATGTGTATGATGTGTGTATGAGATATGTATATGACGGACTGATTAGTCAGTGGCATATCCACGTGACAGAGTGTCCTGCTTACAACGGTTTTTGACTACCCAATAGACATTCCGCGCTCGTTTCGTCAGCGCCCACTGTATGAGTGGAAGCACGAGTCTAGTTTCTGATGCTATAGAAAACATCTAGTGACGCCTAGATGAGACGTGGTGTTTGCGATGAGGCGGGAGGCTGGGGGTTGGCTCCAAAGCAACCGATGAAACGAGTGGTCAGTGGCAGCGGACAATACCGGTATGATGTACGGTTGCGATTGGCATTGCCGCTCTACTTGAGCGTATGTAATTTACAGAGGTCCAAGTGTCACTCATCTTGCGTATTTTCTGAGAGCTATGAGGGGTTCTTTCCGTTTGTGTAAGGCGTGAATATTCACTTAACCCGTTGGCAGTCCGTAGAACGTATAGCAGGGAGCGCAGCAAAGGTAGTGGCAGCGCCACAGCCACATCCAGTGGCTAGAGCGGGTCTGTGCATGCAACCTTTCTCATCCAATTATTCTTCAAGTAACGCCAAGACCGCAGACCCAATCAAGTTTCACGCCCTTCTGCGAGCGAAACCGATTTCAATTGCTTGCTCGTAAACTCGCTGCGCAATTATTCTGCCAGCTTATAATGAATGATCTTCCACTTGCAAAAAGGGAAGATCGCAGCATACATAACCAGATCACGACCATGAAGAGTAAGCGGCCAAATAAACCTTCGCACCCATCTCTAGCCCCCTCCTCGACATCATTATGAATAGCCTAGAGATACAATAAAGTCACATCCCCATGCTCCAAAAGCGAGTTAACAAGATGACCAGCACTGCAAACAGAAGCCCCGGATTGCATACCTCGCTAATAAATAGGCGATTCCAGTTTCTCAAAAATCAACTTCAAATCACCCGGAAGTGGCGTCAATTGATCCCTCATGTTCTTTTCCACAAGCATCTCATCAGACGTCTCTGGGGCAAAACGAATGGAATACTTGGAGAGAAGTATAGCAACGGCAAGTCTCATCTGGGACATGGCTACCTTTTTGCCAGCGCAGCTGTTACGACCTATGAAGGGTTACTTTCGGCACGGATTATGGAAACCTCATGTAGAGATCAACGTACCCATGGAAAAGGGGGCGAAGGTTCTCTTGTCTTTGACAAGCTCAGGCCTGCTGTACCAGCGTTCAGGGATAAACTCGTGTGGGGCTACATAGGCTTCTTCAACTGATGTCAAAAGAGATCATGTCAGCCGTGTTCAGAAACATTCAAATCATAAAGTTTAGCAATAACTTACGTCGTCCAAGACTCCAGCGTGGGGCAACGACTTTGGTGCCACCGGGTATATATACGCCATCACAATTGAGGCCCTCGGGTGGGGTTAACCGCGATCCAAAGGTTGGCCCCGCGGGGTAAAGTCTCAGGGACTCATTGATCGTGGCTGTGAGATGCGGCAGCGCAGACAAAGCCGTCATGTCATTGTAGTCTACATTCCGCAGCTCCTGGCGAATTTTCTCTGCATGCTCGGGCCAGCGGGCGAGGCAGTAAAAGAGGAGGATGAGACTCGGACCGGCGGTACTATTGTGTGTCAGTCCGCTGTCCGCCTTTCCTTCGGATTCAGAGAAGAACCAACCTTCCTGCGAGGAGTATAACACCGCATTCGCCGCCGACTGCTTCACGGCTGATCATATCTGCCTCTTTGCGTTGAGAATCTTCAATGAAGAACGAAGCTATATCAACCGACTCTGGCTTGCTCTAATGCGGCTCCGTTAGCTGAATCGACATTTATTTCACAGAAGGGAAATATGAAACTTCAGACTATAAGCCCTTACCTCTATCCTCTTCATTACGATACTTTGAGTAAGCTCGAGAAATTTGAACCAGTTCGGAATGTTCCAGACTCGTGGAAAGAGAGCAAATGCTAGCCGTAGAATCCAGGGCGCGGGATTGGTAGGCCCAATAATGCTCAGGGAACCCCCAAGGACGGAAGCCCCATCTTTGCTCTCCATATTCGCCTGGCCAAAGCCAATGTCTTTGAGCACGTCAAATGTCATCTGATATAGCAGGTCGTTGACGACTATGGGCTTGGCTCTCTGCGCGCTGATGATGCTTTCGAGTTTAAGCACATGGGTTGTGATCCTTTGATAATACTGCTTTATAGCTACGCGGTCATGTTAGCTAAGAGATAGTCGACGCGATCCAATGGAAAGTCAATAGGCACCCACAAGATAATGACATTGCCTTGTCCCAAACCTTTCGACGAGCGATCTGGATGGCAGGGTCTCTACTAAACACCTGGATGCTCGGATATAAGAGATCATACCAGTCAGATCTGGCATTGCGATTCTGGGGCCCGTCTAGCCATTCGAGACCGGCAGGATGAAAAATGGTAATCTCGCTCGGACCTTGGAGACAAATTAGTGAATGCGATCAGGCGGACCTGGTGGCTAGGAAAAGACTGACCAGTCCTGACAAAGGTCCCATACTTCTGACGCCATGACTCCAACAAAAGGTGATTCTTAGAATTTCGGCAAAGCCAAACGTGCCATAGCTTTGACAATGCGGCCAGGCGAGGGCCTGGAAAAGATCTCAGGCGATGGAAGAAAAGTCTATATATGGCCATGCTGACAAGAAGGCCACAGAGATAGACCAGGAAAGGTAGCGCAGCTCCATACCAAGTTGTGAGCCCAGAGAATAGCTGTTTGGCTAAAAGGAGAGTGAAGACAATCGCATGGCCTAGGAAGATAGTCGGAGCACGGAGGTGCCATTCGCCACGGATGAAAAAGCTCAAATGAATGATCACACCGAGAAAGAATGGCGCGATGGCCTTTGGAGACACTGGAGCCATCATTTTGTTGTAAATGACAAGGACGTGCAAGGAAAAAGGCAATTTACGGTTGATATATGTGTCTTTTGGCTGGGGACAACGAGGGGCTGTGGATGCGCGAAGTGCTTTTCATCCCGATCCATGGATGGGCTTTGGGGCCGAAAATAGTTAACGACTGGGTACCCTTACTGGCCTCCTCGCTAATCGGGGTTTTACAAACGGGGTTTTCCAAAGAGGACTGGTGTTTTTGGCGTCGGACTTCCCGTTCGCGCAGGTGAGACTCTTTTATTAATTGCAGTAAAACCGGGACATTAGCAATTCCTTGGCATGAAGGAATTGACCTGCTCATTGTAACCAGGTCTAGGTGCACTGACAGTTCAGCCTGGCTCTCAGGAATGGAACAGCAAAAGCAACAAATCCTACGATAGCTCATGCCTAGACTTAAGTATAGATTTACGGAAATGAAATTTTCCTGATGGCTTTTTTATAGGGGATATTTTGAATACCAATATTTATCCGTCTTAGAGCAAACTAGGATAAGGATTGAACTGCCTCGTACATTGAATACTCGGAAAAGTCCTTCTTAGGCAGCCCAGCGCATAAAACATTACAAACAACTAGACACGGACTTGGCCCAACATAGATGAACACCCTAAGCCTACATCACAAATATCTCATCCACCCCTTCTGTTACATTCGTCGTCTGACAGCCTGGAGTAAGTCTGGCGGACCTGGCTTGTTTTCCAGATGTGGGGTTGGGCGCCGTTCGGGTTGGAGTCGCCACCGTTCTCCATGTCATCCATCTGAGTGAACGTCTCAGGTGTGCCCGCACCACCAGCGTTGGCTGTCAAGGTAGCGTGCGTGCGCAGCTCGAGCGTATCGTCGTTATCGAAGCCGCTCTGACTACCCAGAGTGGTCAAGCCAGTACTACGCGTGCCCATGTATTTGGCCATGGTATTTGATAGGTTGCCATTCTTCCCAGATTTTCCCTTATTCTCGGACGAGCCGAAGGTTACGAGTCCAGCTTCGGAGGACTTATTCGCGGTCTTTGCGGAAGGTCCAGTTCCGCGGTAATGGCGATAGAGTTGAGAGAAAGACGGCATACAACCAACGAATATCACGATGGATATCTCGGCGGTCCTAGATGCCCGTGTCAGAAATAAAGTATTCGTCCAACTCAACTTGAGCGGGAAGAACTTACACGAGTATCGCAAGCTTTGTCAACCACCAGGTCTGATCAATGTTCGTTAGGAGTACGACGCGGATATACATGCCCCCAATGCCTATTCCGATCGCACTATTCGGTCGCTGTTAGCCAAAAGGAAAGTGATGTTCTTGGAGGCGTGAGACATACATCGAACTGACGCCAAAGACAGACAAGGCGACCAGCTTGCGTTTCAGGGACAACGAGAGGTGCCAGATAGCCCAGGTCGGAATGAGCAGAGCCTCGACATCAGATATGATGTTGAGTACTCCGGAGCTGAGGTTCACTTGAATGGCATCGGTACACTTGCCTGCGACCGCGTCGCCAAGCCATATCTTCTCTCGGGGCCAGCATTGAAAGACGTAGGAAAAGAAGAGACCGGCATAAAAAATAGAATTGACCACGATGGACGCAACTAAATTCCAGTCAGTAGGCGCAGTTGATTGTAGCTAGCCTCGTGCATACTCACTTATGACCCAATAGACTGCGTTTTTGGTTCCGGTGGTGAATATCGACTTGAGCTGGAACAGTACTGAAAGCTTTGCGGCGGCCGTAGGGACGGAGTACATGCAATACACGATATTGATCCAGTACAAGAGGTTGGAAATCTGTGCAACAGAAATATCGTACATGTGGTGCGTGAGGCCCATGCCAGAGAGATGAAGGATGACGGCGACATAGGAAACAAAGGAAGCGTAGGCAAAGTAACTCAGATAATCCTCGATTCGGTGGCTACCCGGGACAACAACCAACTTCACGAACAGCCGGGCAGCTATTCCTATCGTTGAGAGCGCAAGCACGATCCCCGACGCGACATAGACAGCTGCCAACTGGTTGACCGGATTAACGAAATTCGACTGTGTTCCATGCGGCGGGGAGATGACGGGAGTTTTGGTAAGGTCGCCCATTGCTACGGGGTGGGGTGGTGTTGAAGCCTCTCTGCTCGGAAAAGGTGGGGAATGAATCAGCAGCAGTGAGGGTGGAGGTTTGGTTTTGATCTAGCGGATCAGCTAGCCCACCACCCCACCCCTTATGGATATAGAATACGGCATGCTTAGACATAGGTTGGGGTATGGCCGCACAATCCCAGAAAGGTAACACAGGGCTTGGGGTCAGGAATCAACATATGTAGGGTGTTAGAAGTTACGGACTCCGTTGGCTGTTACATCCCGAGGCACAAGCCTGTAATAGCGATTGGTTAGATATTATTGGTTGGTTGGCTGGCTGGATTTGATCCACGCCCCATGTACAAACCTAATTTTTACAAATTAAATATTGACGTACGATTAGCATGTGTCAAGCATTTGCTCCCGAAGGGGTATTTGTCTAGGACGCGCATGAGCCCCCTGCGAGACATGCTGCATATGGTGTAAGGCGCCCAATGGAACTGTCTGGACCCCTGTATCCCTCCATGCAGGCCCAGAAGGTAGAAGATACCAATGAAATAGAAAAGGACAGGACTGAAACAACGGCGCATCCATGCTCTGAGGATTGAGGGATCTGTAGGGGTTAGATATCGTTATAACGGCGATGCGTCCAAGAACGGCGATGCGTCCATATATCCTACAGTAGAATTGCGGAATGCATCTTTGCCTTGGCGACATTTCCACGCAATCCGACCCAATGCACTCGCTTCTATGTGGTTTCACCAAACGCGTGACCAGAATAGCTAAGAAAAGTAAAGGCGGAAAAGGCGAATATGAATAAAGAGGAAATTCACCCGGAGCAAGATAATGGGATATACTGCGCAGAGACGATAACCTGGTACTCTCGCTACTCTCGCTACTACTTAGAGTTCTGCTAGACTGTCAGGGCGAAGACATATCTTGTCGTGATCGTTGATATACCGATAACCGGGAGCTATAGACATGGCACAGGACGGGAGACGAGGAAAGAAAGAAGAGAATAAAATCTGAGATTTAGAGAAGTCCCGACATGTTTATAGCTATAGCGGGATCGCCCTTATCCCGGGCTGTCACTCCTCCTCGCGGGCCGCCCGCGGGCACCCACGAGCGCCTCCCGGTCGTTCTACAACGGCTCCGGGATCCCCAAAGGTCGCTCTGTCTCGTATCTTCTGGTATACTCGTATCGGTTCCATGATACAGATCTCGTTGCGCTTAACCGCCGCCTCACGTCCAGGGATGCCCATCTTTCCCGAGCTTGGCGTTTAGAAAAGCCCGACCGAGCAGATTGTCGCGAACAATTTGATCCTTGTGAGCCTCCATCTCCTCGATATCCCCTGTTGATGCGGTCTTATGTCAGAAGGGTAGCGAGTTTGAGCACTAGAAGGGGGTCTCACAATTTACGCTGACTATGCTGCCGCGCATCCATTCGGCGCGCGGGGTCGATAGGAAGAGTGTCCAGCTACCACTGAGACCGGGTGTATCCTTAGCATACGGCTTCAACGCATCGAGCGTCATCCCAGTCTGGACAATTCCTGGAATGATTACGAAAACGCGGATGTTCGGTTGCTCGGCGTGCAGGTTTTCCATGATACGGGTAAGGGCCAACTTGGACGCGGTGTAGCCGCCCATACCAGGGAACACGGTGGCGATGGCGCCCGTCGTGAAGCTAATGACGGTGCCGGCTCCATCTGCCTGGGCGAGAAAGTGGTGCGTCACTAGGTACGTCCCTAGCACGTTGACCTGGAAATCGCTGAAGAATTTCGCGGGATCGGCGGTGCCTATGAGGCCTCCTTCCAAACTGCCCGCGCTGTTGATGAGCACATCGACCTTGCCGACCGCCTCCTTGGCGGCCGCGAAGAGCGCCGCGACCGAGGCTTCGTTGGTGATGTCGGCTGCCTGGGCGAGGACTTTGGTGCCGGGCGGGGCAAGACTCTGAAGCCGCGCTGCGACGCTGTCAAGCGCATCGACGTTGCGCCCGGTGATGACGATGCCAGAAGCTCCCGCGGTAGCCCACGATTCGGCGATGGCCTAATCTATTGGTCACGGGAAAAGAAAATCGAGTCCCTAGAAATCATGCTTACCTTGCCTATGCCCCCAGAAACACCAGTAATGAGCACTGTTTTTCCCTTCGCTGACAGCTCTGGCTGCGTTGGCTCTAACAGTGGATAGACATCACGGCGGACTTTCTTGGTCAGCTGGTAGGGCAGGGTGAATGCGTCAGGGTCCGAATAGTCCATTGTAGTTGAGGATTCGTGATGTCTTGTTCGCGGGCACGAGAGATCAATGCATGAACTAAATTTCAAAGAGTGTGAAGAACTAGGTATTGGCAGGCGCGTACACATATGTAGGACGTTTACGAAATTACGCACGGGCTTCTCTATCACGAGCGGGCGTGATGGATCGATCGGGATAAGCGCAGCGGCAACAGGTTCTTTGTCTCTTGGGGGCTGTGTGGCACAGGGGTGCAGGGGTGCAAGAACGGTTTGCGGATCTTCCGTACAATTCCACCTTCTGTCAAACAAATTTGTCTGTGCGCGCCAAGGCGCTAGCAGTCCCCCCGTAGCTAGGGCTCGGCCCGGAGTACAAGGGTCACTAGCTTATTGATCTTAGCCCTCAATGCTACATTGCAGGGACATAGACGCAGGGATCTGCAGGTTGATGTGTCTCTTTCCAAGAATGTTTCGAATGACCCAAGCTTCCAGTCTTACTCCGAGTCTGACGTTACCGGCTGGTAGTTCCCTGTTACTTACGGACTCCGATTTTTAATGAATCAGGGCATATACACCCAAACGGTCCACCTTATATTGATCCAGATGTTGGTCTATGGTGCTGGTATTGCCATAACGGGGCGATACCGTACGATACCGTGCCACACCACATATCTATACCCGTGCAAGTTCTTTATCGTAGTATGCATTGGGCAGTATAGGCTAAATGCGTTGCGGCGTGCTGCAGGTGTTATGTAAGGCCTGGACAATGCGCCGGCAGATTTTGAGGTGAAATCGATACGGCGGCAAGGCTGCGGTCAGCTTATTTTGTGGTACCGTTGTCACGCCATACGCGCTATGGTAGTCCGTTGGCGGGTCCTGACAGCTCCCGTACACCTTCCCGGGATGTTCGGGTACCAAGCGCGTGTGGGTGGAAAGACCTTTGAGTGGTCTTTTACAAGAGAAACCCAGACGCGCTAGTGCTCTAAGCGTCCGAGCATTCTGGGATGGTGTAGATGTGAAGCTGAGGCAACAAAGTAGGTGAATACTATGAATCTATTAGTGTTCGGGGCCGTTCCGATAAGTTCTTACAACGGATTCGACACTAATATCAAAACTTCTCCAATTAAACTCACTGCTTTCCATCACTTCCCATGGTGCTTTCAAGCATAGGATCGATATCCTGGCGTACACATCGATTTGGCTCCAATTGAACTATCCAAAGGGACGGGGGGTATTCGATATATCCATATCATGTTCTCCGACAATTCGACTAAGGCGTAATCTTTACTTGCTACACTGTTCTCTTCCGATGGCGTTTGCTGCAGCCATCTCCCAAAGCCATGACTTACCATCTCCCAAAGCCATAACTTACCAGTTTTCTCGGCTCGAGTCGTTTGCGCCGATCCTCCAAGAGCCCATCTGGCAGCAGTACCGTGAGCTACAAGCCTCATCTGTCGAGGCAAGAACCAGGCTTGCATATGAGCGAGCGCGAAGTTTCATCAAGGCCGTCGGTGAGAAAAGCTACAATATCCTTGAGGTGCGATTAACGCTGATAATGACAATTTTTCAGGAATGACAATTGAGGATACGCGTTCACTGAAGCCAAAATTCTGGGACTTTCATCGTCATGGTCAGAATTGATCCCTACTATTTGGACGGTCTGGTTGCTCATCTTCTACCAGCATTTACCCCGGACTCCGGTTCGTGGACTATCCTGACTATTCACTGGAACCTCTGCATGGGCACAATCAGCTCGTTTCTTTCTGAGCGGCCGGACCTGCTGCCTTTGCTCCAAGCCTTGGAACGCTTCGATATATGCGGCGAGTTCTTGTTGACCGAGCTGGGCCATGGGCTGGACGCAAGAAACCTTGAAACCACGGCGACCCTTCAAACCGACGGCTCCTTCGTGCTTCACACTCCCCATCCTCGTGCAGCCAAGACAATGCCTCCAAGCTCTCCGCACTCGGGTATGGCGCGCACGGCTGTTGTTTTTGCCCGGCTCATGGTAGCTGGTAAAGACTATGGCGTACGTCCATTTATCGTGCCACTGAACGATGCGTCGGGTGCGATGTGCCGCGGCGTTACATGTGCCTTGTTTCCCGCTCGTCCAGGAGCCAAGGCCATTGACCACTCCTCGACGAGCTTTTGCCACGTACCACTGCCCGCTGGAGCCCTACTCGGAGACCTTCATGGCTCGCCCAAGGATGAGCGAAAAAACTTCCTGCGCGCCATCCACCGCGTGACTGTCGGCACGCTTTGCCTCTCTACAAGCAATGCCACCGTTCTGCGCGTAGCCGGCTGTATTGCCGGTAGGTACAGCGCCCAAAGGCGGGTTGGTGCGCCTAAGTCAGTCCCTATCCTCTCCTTCAGCACCCAGTACGGCCCGATCGCACGGATTCTCGCGCATGCTGTTGTTTTCGACAACTGGGCCATAAAATCGACGCAGTTGTTCATGGCAAACGTCGGAAAGCTGGACGCCCATAACGTAATCGGCGGCGTTTTCAAGGCTACCGTCCTCAGCTACACGCAGAAGGCGCTGAGTGACCTCGTGGACCGATGTGGCTGGCAAGGTCTTTACACTCACAATCAAGTCAGTAGGCCCCTCGTCTCATAACAGAGCTGTCTTCGCAAGAGTTATCATGTATTGACCTCTTCCAGATTAGCGAGCTATGGCTCGCCGAAAAAGGCAATAATATCGCCGAAGGCGACTATGTGGTCCTCTGCATCCGACTCGCGAGTGAGGTCCTTCTCGGGCGGTACGCACTGCCGCAAGCGCGTGACCCGCAGTGTCTCCTGGCGCGCCACGAGGCCGGAGTCTGGGACGAGGCTCGGCAGATATGCGCGTCTCTTAAAGGTGGACACCGCGGCAAAGAGTTCAACGCCCGCATCCTACCGCTGTCTCTGCCGTTGGTCCAAGCTACAGGCCAACGCATGGCATACGAGGCTGCCAAGGATGCTATGGAACACGGAAATGATCATGGTCTCGGTGTGACGCCGCAAGTGTTGGCCTTGTACGAGTCCACGTGTGTGATGGAAGACCAGAGTTGGTACGTTGAGAACGGTATTATGTCGCGTCAGGAGCTGCTTCATCGCGATGTCGATGCGATGAATTCCCTGTTGCCGTTGTTGGAAGGTATGATAAACGACCCGGCAGTTGACGCCTTCGTCAATGCACCCATGGTCGACCAAGATAGACTGGCTGCCTTTTTCTCCAGTTTGCCAACATTTCCGGAGCCAGTATCTAAGTTCGTTCGGGCCAACTTGTAAAAGCACTGTTATATTAGAAGTAATACAATACTTATTCCTATTCCTTTTATCTTGCACTTTTCTTAGCGTAGTATATACTATTGATAGGCAATGCAGTATTCTACTCTTTAGTCTCGAGAAATTCCCGTTCTACCCACGGTGGCCTAAGTATTGGAAATAGCCTTGGACTCGGGAGGTATAGTAATCAGGACTATTATCTTCCTCTATATATAGTACTCTCTTATTCGTCTCCTTTGTTAGTAGAGGTATACACTAGTACACCTACTTTATCACAAATCTCACTGCAAAGCCAATCAAGCACTTTCCGCAAAAACACGCCCATTCATTCATCTTACCCCCATTAATATCTAATTCCACCCGTCTGTCCCGCCACGCACCCGCTCCAACCAACTCCATCACACTTGCTCCACCCGCTCCTGGGCTATGGGCTTCAAGAGCTCGGCAAGCGACTTTCGATGTTACCAAGAGCGAAGGTAGCTACCCGGTGAGTGTCGCGGGATCGTCACATTCTTGCTTGTGCGTTGTCGCTTGGGAAATGGGAAAAGAAGTTGTCTCGTAGCCAGGAGCGAAAGTTGTGATCGTTTTGCTACAGAAATGTGTCGAGGCGACGCGCGTGAGAAAGGAAGACGTATAAGCGGCAGAGAGGGAACCATTCATAATGGGGCTCCTGCCCGAAGGGTTACTGTGTTGCTGCCAACGAAGGTCGAGCTTAAGAGTTCCTGCCCGAAGTGGCCACCTAGCGGAACCTGATGGAAACGCGCCTAAGTCGGGCATCCAGAGCTTTGATGGTAAACCATCATGTGACCGAATGCAAGAAGATAGGTACATGATATTGAGATTTCAGCAGCAAGAATCTACTCTCATACATCCTCATCCATCTCACTCTCCCTCTGGGCTTGATATACTTTTATTCTAACTACAATTCTGTATTCTGCATATACAATTCTTCGTTAAAAAATGCTTCTATTAGCAAGTCTCTCAGCACTTCTATCAAGTTCTCCTTAGATACCCTTCATAATCGAGACAACGGCGGTGAGTGCTTGTGGCATATGGTGGGCAGGAAGCGAACTGTTGAGCCTCAGCTCTTGTGTGATCGATAGGAAACTAATATGTTGGAGTATTCATACAAGCGAAATAATAAACTATTAAAGGTGTTTGCTTGTTTGCGCTGATATTCATTTGTGTGGGGAGGAGGAATGTGGCGGACTAGGAGATATTGTCATATATGGTGTTGGCAGTGTAAGCAGGGGGGAGTATCGCAGTCCGCGGCAACAGATACACGACTGGAAAGCTCACTGTAAGTTCCTGGATATATTCTAGGTGCGAAGGGTCCGGCATTCATGTCAGACTCTATGTCTTTCTCAGAGCTCGTAACGTTAAAATTGACGTCTCGATTGGTAGAGGTCGCGATACTAGGTCGCTCATCTTCTTGTGGCCCAGAAAGATCGATAACGGGTTTCTCAATCCACAATACATCGGAAATGTCCTACTCGATGAGGATATCATCCAGGTGTCTAAGGGTACTAGAAAGGATTGTAGAGATATCGTGGATAGCAGCTGGGCTGATGCCAGTGATGCCGGCTAGTAATTTCGGTAACTCTGTTCGATAGCATGTTCAACGTCGTTGCCCGTCTTCTGGTATGTATATTCTCAGTTGTCTGTGAATGACTTCATGGTGCAGGAAGAACATGTCGCTCTGCACTTCGAGTAGGCCAGTCTTGAGTTGGAGAATGGGGTGTGTCGTTACGGTGTCTGTCGTGTATATATCCATTTCATGTAGTTGGTTGAATAATGCACGATTGTTGCGCAGAGCCTTTGTGCTCTTATGTTTGGCAGCGCAGCTTGTTTTAATTAGCTAGAAGAAACGCGATAGTCATCCAAATGTCGAACCTCTTTCCACTTTGATACTCACCACTACCATGAATCGTGGGCATCAATCATCCAAGACGATAGACCTGCGTAGGCGAAAACCTAGGAGATTCTGTGCTTTCTAGCCGGTTGTATGTAATGGATGTGCGAAGCCATCGACAAAATGGTGGATCGCGGATCACATGCCGCTTCATGCCGTGCACAACAGGAACGACTCAGCGCTGATTGGCTACAGCAGCTTCCAACACACAAACATGCAAACTCTCTGTGTCCAAAAGGCGGTGGACATGCTATTGAGCGCCGGAAAAGGACTAAACAAGAATATAAAACCCGCTGACGCATCATATCAGACCTTGGACTCAGTTGAACCCAATTCATTCTCCACCATCTCCACTATCCAACCCAAATATGACACTGCTGGCCTTTTTCCTCACCGAGCTCTGGCCCTATCTCGTTATTGTCGGTGCCGGCTACATCGCCGCTTGCGTCTTGCAGCGACACAAGGCGCGCCGCTGGGTCGAAGCGGATCATCGCCGCCGACGAGGGCCGTCGCTCTCAAACATGTCGTTCGAAGACGCATGGAGGATCCAGAAATGGTTGGCTGAGCGGGAATTTCCAAAGACACTATCCACAGCTATTTTCTTTGCGCTGTTCAAGGTCCGGTTTTTCGCTTTCTACATGTATCTCGGCGACGGCTGCTGACTGTCCAAGACATATGGCATTCCTTCCATTTCAGTGCTCCTCGAGGCAACCGGTCACATGACGTCTTCGCTCAAATCGCTGTCGCGGCGCAGCGCTGATACTAGCCAGCTTCTCAACAACCTAATCATCACTCCGCCTTGCTCGCAGCGATCTATTGATGCCATTGTGCGCACTACTTGGATTCACCGTGGCTTTCGAACATCTGGCAAGATCACTAACGACGATATGCTCTACACGCTCAGCCTCTTTGCTTTAGAAGGCGTCAGGTGGGTGCAACGCTACGAATGGCGTTGTCTGACTGACCTAGAGATCTGTGCCATCGGCGTGTTTTGGAAAACAATTGGTGAAAACATGGACATTTCTTTTGCCGTTTTGGGCGACCAAATTGCGTCGGACGGTCTTGAGTGGCACCGCGCACTAGACAAGTGGAGCCGTGTCTACGAAAGTCTACATATGGCTCATCATCTGTCCAATCACAAACTGGCTACAATGACCACAAGTCTCCTCACCACAGGACTACCTGCGCCCGTCCAACGTTTCGCAGCCGCCGTCTTCCGTCAACTCATGGGACCTGAGCTGCGGAGCGCCATGGGGTACGTACGAAATTCTGTAACTCACAAACATTCCAGCTGAACTTTTCCGTAGCATGCAAGATCCCTCACCTTTTGTGTCTGCCGTTGTCACTGTTGTGATCGAATTGCGCCGGTTCATACTTCGATATTTGGCCCTACCCCGGTCGCACCAAGCTCGCAAACTCTATGTCGATCAGGGCCCTTCAAAACTCTATCCTGAGAGATACTACGCATTACGTTATCGCGTGTATCCCTGGTATATTCCTCCAACCACGCTTAATAAACTAAGGGCGTGGTGGAAGGGTCATCCAGCACCAGGTCCCTCTTTTTATGGAGAGGGTTATAGGATCGTTGAGTTAGGTCCTAATGATCTAAAAGGGAAAGGGACAGTCGAAATGGCCGATTTAGGCCGATTTATCAGAATATCTAGGAAATGCGAATAATTCTGTTTCGGCGCACATTGGGGCAACGAAGTTTACGTTCTCAGGCGAGGCAGACTGTAGGTATTGCACAAATCCTCGATTGTGAGAACGCATTATTGATTTGGTAGTGTCGTGCCACCTTGCAACACCGGAAGGAGACGTGGGATAATTTCCATTTCTCGGTGTTCATGGGCTTCGGCCTTGACGGAACTGATATGGGATGTCTTCAACTCATTTTACCATGATAGTCTAGGTTGTAGAACTGGTGTATATGACTACGGGTATAATCATACATTTAGACGGAAGCAATTACTTGATCTCTTTGCATGAGGTGTCTTTGGGGGCAATCGCCAACATGTTTGTCAACGCTTCATCAGATCCGTTACAAGGATGGGTGGCGAATGAATCAAGGGGTACTGCTAACATTATTGTCTCTTGCTCAACAATCATATTTCTCTGTTTCTGGGGCATGCTCCATCTTAACCTACCCGCGCCCCATGATACAGCCTGGACCATTGTGCTCCATAAGGCCTTCTGGATGGCACTTGGTCTCTTGTATCCTGAGTTGATTATGTGCTTCGCATACTCACAGAGGATGTCGGCAATAGAGTCGACCAAAGATATGAAATCTCTAGGAGTTTCACCAGCGGAGTGGACTGTCGTCCACGGATTCTATGCCGACATGGGTGGCTTTGTTATCCAACCTCTAAACTTTGATCCGTTCCCCGCTACCGCGAAGCAACTCTACATACTTGCCAGGGGCGGAGATATCGCCATTCCCAAAGTCCGGGAACGGGAGATCACGGATAAGATCAAGGGAAGTTGGGTTGCCAAGGCTATGGCAATGGTGCAGGCGGCCTACCTCCTCATCAAATTGTGTATAAGACTACGACGCGGACTGGCAATCACACCGTTGGAGATAATGGCTGCAACAATTGGAACTGTTTCCTTTGCAATTATTTTACTGTGGTGGCCAAAGCCTCTGGATGTCGAAACAGCGACTGTAATCACAACATCACTCGGTGTTGAAGACTTACTCCGGCGTGCCGGGCCGGCTGCGGCACGCCCTTGGTCGGAAACCCTGCTCGACTTTGCTGAGAGAGATATATACATGACGCCGAAATGGAGCACGCGGCTGCAAGATCTTTTAATCAAACTAGGAATGCAGTCAAAACTCTTGACGCGTAAGCCACGACCAGCATTCACGTATTTTAGAATCTGCGCTGATGATTACCCAAGGAATCCCTAACGATCGCGACTTTAAACCTAGGAATTTTTGGCACAACCAAATCCTGGCCCTGCCCATTGTTCTTTCAGGTCCTCTCAACATATACGCTAGCATCCACTTCACATTTCCCACTCCCACTGAGCAAAAGGCCTGGCTAATCCTCTCCATAATATTCGTCACCTCACTTCTTATATACGGAGTCTCTGAGGTAATCGGCTTCAAAATCTCGGAGTATCAGGTCCATAGTCTTGAGATCTTAGCCGGATACAAGAAAAGACCGTGGTGGTGCATATTATTTCATACCCTTGCTGTTGTTAATGCTCTTTCGAGGCTAGGAATGTTTGCACTAAGCTTAGCCTGCTTAAGAAGTTTGCCCAAAAGCTGTTTTGTGGACGTGGGCTTGGAGAGCCTTATCCTGCTAGACGAGGCATGATCCGTATCGACTGAAATTTTGATTGTTTTCCACTTTTCATTCTTTCTCTCTCCTTGATCTGTGGAGGGGAATTTTAGTATAGCGCAATGCACGTAGCATGATAGTCCGCCTGCCTCATTAGCTCACAGCCACAGCAAAGAGAATAAAACGTCTCTTGCTCCCCTCTAGAAAAAAACAGAATTCATATCAACACCAACGTGATCGTCACAGTCCACGACCTCCTCCGGTAAAACGAATCGTATAACTCTACCTACTAGCTTAAAACCTACAGCAACCCCACACACAAGAAATATCTTAATACCTTTTCTCCCACACTCTTCTTACAAAATTTATCTCCTTGGGCCTAAGTCTTTGTGCCGACACGCGCAGACCTCATATCTCGTATCAGCTGCACACATCTGGTCGGCTCCCACACTAAACTAATCAATTTTTACACCTGTAGGTAGAGAGTGAGACCGAACACCAACTTTTCAAAGTTACCGAAAGGTCGATATCTATCAATTTTTCATCAAAATACTACTCAAATGCTTTCTTAAATCTGTTTTCCAACGTCCTTTTCTCGCTGCAGGCGTCGTGGCAGGCGCGCTGCTATCTTGGATCTTTCAGCTCTTTCGTGAGCTGAAATTTCCTCAAAAATAGTCTGTGCGCTACTCAGATTTTCACGTTTGGTCGAAGGCACACCATCACAGAGACTTGGAGGCGGCCTCGTTCCTCCTCTTTCTGGCAATCCACAGGGCATGGCTAGTCCTTATTTGAAGGCTCTCTCGTCTGAGCAGAGCCACGGCTCCTGCCCGACAGAGCACCGGCTCTTCATACCTACACGACAAACTGTGGACACTCTCTGCCTCGAACTACTACAACTTTTCGCTTCCTGTCTATCCGATATGAGCGATAAAAACCAACCAAAATGACAACCTGAAGACACCCCTGCCTCAGCAAACCAAGAACTGGCCGCCGCGATGACAGCTACCACAGCTGCCACAGCAAAGCAACCAACTCGACAACCTGAGGACACCCCTTTCCTCATACAAATTAAAAAAAGACTGCCAATCTAGGCGTAACTGATTTGTTTAAGGCGCTCTTGGAATATTACCACATTGACGTAATTACAAAAACATAATCATAACCTAAAAAGGCAGGCAGAGTGTAGTTGTGCTATACTTTGCACGCTGGAGGTGTAAAGACTCCTGCTGTAGCTGCCTGCTTTAAAGCCCTAGTATAGAGGGATTGGCAGAGTAAGCACAATGCTTCATAGCCCAGTGGGCTGCAGAAGCATCATTGCTTTAGTCTAACAATAGATAGCATCAACGTAAATGATTGACATTTTTTTTAAAAAAAAGTAAAGGGTGAAATCCGGCATTAAATTTTATATTATACTTTGATGTTGGCCAAACACTGACCGTGGAGGATCCCCCAGATTCATACACATCATAATTCCAGCCATAGAGAGTGATCTTTCCAGATATTTACGAAAGCGGAAGACAGATCGGCAGCAAGTTCCCTTAAGCGCCGCAGATCCTCAAGCCACAAATTCCGCCATATCCAGACCCATCTTGTCTAGTACCTGTAGTTCCGAGTCTTCGGTTCTTCGGCCTCTTGGGATTGAGCATGTGTTCTCTGGATAACCTGCTTTTCCTGGAATAAAAGCAGTACTAGTCTTCATTTGGACAAACAAGCGATTATGATCCGACATGTAATCAGTTGGGATGCTGCGCGTCGACAATTTGATACATCCGCAAGTTTAAACTGGGACTGTGAGGACTTGTATCTTCACGTCGTGGAGACAGATTCAAGATCTACCGATATTGGAAGACCTCACTCGTGAAAGACTCTAGTGCAGGTGACGAGATGTGCTTCCACCAGTGGGCTACCGCGACAAAGCAGCCTCTGGTGCAGATCCTTCGCTGGATCAATCAGCCAGGCATGTACTAAAATTCCCTCACTAGTTGCGATGTTTTTTTGAGCTCATTGACTTTCTTTCATACGAATGTCATTCAAGTAAAGAAGAGTCATAACGGCATACTCTGAACTTTCGTTCTCGCTGTCCAAATGCACTTTTCTTCGAGAACTGATTCTTGTAGTGCAATGTTGGAGAGACAATTCCTTTTGCGGGCAACACACGGGAATGGCGGCGCCATGTGGATCTCAAAGCAACACTTGCTCTTAAAGAGGCGAAGTTTGACCTTCAGCTCGGCAAGCGCAATTTAATATGAAGGCCACTCATATATTTTCTGTGGAATCCCCAGTGCCGCCGTCGTATGATGCATCGCACCGCATATTTTTTTTCCATATCAACAAATGTCTGCCACCCCAATTGGGATGCAGGTGTCTGAAAACATAAACGAGAACACTCCACTCCTTCAAGGCGACCAAATCGAAAGCCAAAAGACAAGCGATGGCGTGAGCGATTCGGAATCGCTGAGTGCGAAGGACCGGGCCTTGATTGCCATGATAAGTTGCGCTGGCTTCCTCAATGTTTTTACCCCAACGTCAAAGTGAATGACAGCACCAATAACGAAATCAACAGATCTTCACAGCCCAATCCACAATCCTCCTACTCCCATCTATCGCCCTCGGATACGACATCCCGACAAGTCGCCAGCATCTGATTACATCAACCTACATTGTCGCATTCGGCTGCACTCTCTTGCTCTGGGCACGCCTTGCAGACATCTACGGCCGAAGCTCAGTTTTCATCACTGGGTCTTCCTCTTTCGCTATTTGTACCTTCCTTCTTCCTTTCTCGCCAACCGAATTCACCTTTTATGCTTTCCGGGCGCTTCAAGGCCTCAGTGTCGCCGCGGCAGTGCCATCGGCTATTGGAATCCTCTCTTCAACATTTCCGCCCGGAAAGCGAAGGAATTACGCATTTGTCATATACAATGCGACGGGGTCATTGGGTGGTGTAACAGGAAATATTGTCGGCGGCGTGATTGGTGGATATCTTTCCTGGAGGTGGGTTTTCTGGTTCGCGGCCATCGTGGGAAGCTCTGTTGCTGTGGCCGCGTTCTTGCTGATACCCTCCGATGGCAACGGCGCAGACGTACTGGTATCTCTAGACGATGTGCCACAACCAACCTATGTGGATTGGATTGGTGGTGGAATGATCACTGCTAGCATGATGATTCTTCTGGTCACTTTGTCGAACATGACCCATTGGACTGAGAAAAGGAATTATGTCCAGATGGCTATATCTGCTATTCTCATGTGGCTGTTCATCCTTCGACAACGCTATCTAGAGAGCGACCCTGTTCGTCAACCACTAATCAAGCTCTCTCTTTTCAAAAATACGTGGATCGCTGCTGCTCTTATCACATACGGCTGCTTCTTAGCTTCCTTTCACATCTTCTTGATCTACGCATCCCTGTTGTAAGTCATTTCAATTCTCAGTTATAAAAAAACGTTAACAATAAATAAACAGCTTCCAGGAATACCATGGACTCACAGTCTTGCAGACAACAGTGCGTTTTCTCCCATCGGGAATTAGCTGCTGTGAGTTTAGTCTCGTTCCTAGGTCATTTTACCTGTCACTCTTCCATACTAACCCCTTCTCCTAGTTCTCATAACTTTCGTCGTCGCTCCGGTTCTATCAATCATAACAGGATTCCATCTCCTCATCGCAGCAAGCATCCTCGCCATCACCTCGCCACTCCTCTTGGCTCTCCCTATTCCACCCACGACATCGTACTGGGTCTATGGCTTTCCCGCCATGAGCCTCACTATTGGCGTTGAGTTCTTCAGTCCGGTGCTTGCGTTATTGGTTGTGCGGTGTTTGTCGCAGGACGATCAGGCACTTGGCGGAGGACTCATTCAGATGGCGAATAATCTTGGGAAGACAATTGGTATTGTGCTTGCGACGCTCGTACAGACTATTGTTATGGGAGATACGAGGGTTGGCAGTGAATCTGATGGTGTGGTAGGAAGTCCTGGCGATCCAATGTTGTTGAGTGGATTGAGAGCTGGACAGTACGTAAGTGTGGGAATGGCGAGTATTGCGCTGCTTATTTCGTTGGTATTCTTTCGAGGACTGAAACGGCTGTGAAGAAAGAATGGCTCGATGACTCACTACAAGGGGTCATGTGATGTCGGTCTAACCAGGCCAGGACCTGGCCGGGCGCCGACCTTTTTGTTCTCCTCTGTGCAACATATACACAAATAGATTTAAGGCTTACAATTTTAAGTATGCTAATCTCGTTTGGCTGCTCTATCTTGTCTTTAAAATCTTCTAAATTATTATGCAGGTTTGGCGGAGATGCAGACGTCTAGAGATTTTGATGATGCTGCCCCACGATTCACGTGAGTAATAGAATACTTAAACTTACCTCTTGTAGAAGAAGGTGAGTACAAGGTTTTGAAGATGGAGAAATGTTTTATGACAGCAATAGTTGGTGCAAACACTCCTATGACAGGTATGATGAGGTATCGCTGGGCTGTTAAGATCCTCTTGGCTTCCTCCTGGGAACTCCTAGACTAGGCTCCAGTACTGTTTTCTCGTGGAGAGTTGATATAATGGCAGCCTTTGAACGGAGAGAATGTGAAAGCCGCATCCGAAACAAGATATGTCAGGTCTTACATGCTTTGACTTTATAGATGGACCCACGTCATTAGACTTTAGTTTATCTTGCTCAACTATCGTTTGGAGTTGATGACGCAGCGCTCGTTTTGTGAAGTGTCATGGTAATTCTCTTCAACAATACAAGGCATTGTCACGTGGGTCACGTGTTCTGCCATATGTCACGTGTCGCACGGGTTCTATCATATGTCCTATTCTAGCTAGCTCCCCTTTACGGGTAAACCGGGGTACCATCGTGAAGCTGAAAACTCTCCAATGCTGGGGCTGAGATCCATGCCTGTCGGGAGGTGTTCGATGTTAGAGAAGCACCGAATTGAAGTGTCATGAATAGAGACCTACAGGTAAAGCTGAAAGCGCCTGTGGCCTTTTGGTTGGCAATAGAGCCACAGTTAACTCCATCGCGGATGCGCTGGTAGCCAAAGAGTTGGGTTCCAGGATTTGTCCACATGACTGCGACAGAGGGGGCCCCACGGAGACCGTTATCGCGCCAGATGATTTCAAGTTGGGGATGGAGTTGTCGAAAGTTAAGAAGGTAAACGTACACCTAAACCCACGTTTCCACATTCGGCGTAACCACCTCCACAGTTAAGTTCAAAGTAATTACGAAGGTCTGCTGCCGAAGCCGCAGCTACGAGGGTAAGGATGATGTTGGAAAGCTTCATGGTGAAGTTTGAAAATTGTTGTGTTATGGACTGTTGACCTGGAAAAGAAAGACTGCGAGTGTGTTGCTCAAACCCGCGCTCTCCTCTGTGTTTTATATTGTATTTTCTCTCGAGCTAGCTGCCTGACTTGCTGATACGAGGCATTAAGTCTTTGATAGTCACTTGCATCATCCTTTACCCATCGGTAACACTTGGTTCTGCTCCTTCGGCCCCATACTACCATGTTGAGAGATGTTTCCTCACCGCGAGAAAAATTTTAAAAGGGAAAATTATCGGTAGATTTCCAAAAGATAAACTCAATGCAGTCGTGTATGCGCGCTGACTGGTATTGGGAGCTGAAGTTGAATTTTATTGCTCGCGGAAGACGATAGTATGACTATACAGTATCAAACCAAGTATTTTAGAGATATGACTAGCAAAAACCCTGCTTAGATGTCGAAGGATCGTTATTGTTTTTTTGTTCCTCCGAATAACATCCATCTTGCCCAGCCGTCAATGCTTAGCTCTTGTCAAAAGAGGCAAATGTGTAATTATCAGAGTTAAAATGAGGTGAATTGAGCTCTCTGTGTATCAGAGAAGGTTGGGCGAGAGGACACCTATATATAGCTAGTACAATGGCACGTGATATAACCGTAACAGTAATCAACAACCTACAATATTCTATAGAACCACCCTATACCGTAAATAAGCCTGTCTGACAGATATGAAGGGGTGTAAATGGGCATCATGTCGCGTCAATAAATCAAACAACACTTATTCGCGAGGTCTTGATGGGCGAGAATAAGCTTTATATCAACAGGTCAAATTATGCCCGTACTAAAAGCTTATAATCGTGAATGCATAGATCCTTAAAGCTCTCTCGCCGCCAATGCAAAGCTAAGTGCAAATAAGCTGACAACCAAGGAAACAACGAATTACGAAAGAGCCAATGAGGATTTTGTCTAATGGGAAGTCTAGGTAGGCGGTTATAGTATATTGCTAAAGGATGAATTTAACTTTGTAAAGCCTTTCTGTATCTGCTAGGGGAGGGTTTTAAAGAGTTAATACTGCTCATTAGAAGCCAGTTCTTTCGTAGTGGCACGACGTGACACCACACCGAACACCAATTTTTCTAGATTGTTAGACTGGTACTCCTTATTAATTATCCATCTAAACCTAGCTGAAACAGGCCTGAATTTTCGAATTCTAGTCTTCTCCCGCCCTCTACTCATTGCGCTGCTGCGCGGTGAGGTAAATGGCAGATTCTGCAGCAGCACCTGGGGCATCCCCTAACCGCCAGCAGCCATCTCCCCTCCCCCCAGAGGGCTGCACTAGGCCAGCGGGGCCCGAGTCTGCTAGACAGAATAATATTCGCACCTCTAAGAGGCACCGCGCGATGGATATCCGCGCGCCAGCACGCCTTCAACTCGGTGGCGGTGCGAACACCCAGGACAGAGCCGGTACAGCAGCCAACGCCGTCACCAGCGCRATTGCCCCCYACCTCRCCGCCGCCAGGCACGCTACCCAGAGGCGCGAAATTATTACTACGGCCCTAGCAGAGGCCATTGACAATTGCATGAGGGGCTTCAAGAACCCCAAAGATGCGGGGATTGCGGACGACCTCCGGCGCCTGGTTATCCAGGCCATCACCACCTCAGTCATAAGCACTGGAAGCAGCACCAGCCGCACGGCCAGCGGCAGCGACAGCAACAGCAACTCAAGCGCTGCTAGACACCTTAGAAAGACGTACGCAGAGGCTGCTTCAACATCCCCCTCAGGGGAGAGCGACTATCCTGTTTCAGGAAGCACGCCCTGAAGAAGACAAGCACAGGCTCTACCAGCCCACAACACAACAGCAAGGCAGGACGACAACATGCGCATCCTACTTACGGCACCCGCCCTAATCTGGCTCCTAAACCCAGCACTAATGGCCATTTAACAAGCTATATGCGCTGCCACAGGACTCTAGATTGCTAACATACCCTAGGCCACAGCCACAAAAACAGGCTAGGCAATCACCCTAGCCAACAGAATAATCTGTAACTAGCTTATAGAGCAAGAAAACTAGAAGAGGATAATCCGCGCTATTAAGGGCAATAGGGCTGCCCTCCTACAGAAATAGCACAACTACACAGTCTAGAATGTCTAGTGTAGTTTTAGAAGCCTCCTAGGGGAGGAAACCCCTATTACACAACAAGACATTAAGGAGGAGGTCGCAGCCTAAACAAGAGTGCAGCCAATCAGCTGCTAGCCCTCTAGACACAGCCCTAGTAAGGGAGGCCTAATTACCTAGGTTATCTCCTTCCTTAGACTAGTATAACCTTTTCAACTCTTTAGGACTAGCAACTAGTCTAAAGAAATCATTAGAAAAGTTGCAATAGCCTGTTACAAGAATGGCTGCTAGAGCTATGTTACGGTTCGAAGAAGTAGCACAGATGCGGGCTGCAGATGAGGAACCAACCCCGTCAACAGGCGCAGCACGGCGCGCAGGCGGGCGCAAAGGA